>JBCFYV010011172.1:49385081-49576722 GCA_039000515.1 Timema cristinae
TGTTTACGTAGTACACGTAATGTTTTTGTCTGATCCTATTTACAACTTTTTTTTCTTCCTTGGGTATTTAATGACTTAAATTAATATTTTAACAAGTATATTTACAAATCTAGTTTTTATTAGGCAAATACGACAAACAAAAATAATCATTCAAACAAATAATGTAATGGTACGCAAATTAAACAAAGCTTAAGAAAAAATCTAGCTTAAAAATAAACAAAACATAACCAACCAAACAATCTGGTTTGATGAAGTATTCTCTAAACTTACCTTCTCACTGCGATGATTTATTTTTTCTATAACCTCGTCTTACTATCTGTTCAGGTTAAAAGTGTAAAGGATAATTACTCTATTGAAGTAGAGGTTAGGAAGGAAGCATTTTAGAGGTAATATAACAGCATTTATTTAGAAGGAAAGTGAAAACCATTTAGGAAAAATAACCCTCTAGGTACCCAACCAGGATTCCAACCTCGATCTTCCCGTAATCAGTGGGCCAGTCTCACACGAGCGTGACACGTCATACCAATCGGCCACCGAAGCGGGTCGCGATCATTTAATTTTGTTAGGCAATAGTAAAGAAGCTGTTGAAATAGATTCAGAAATTTTATTGGAGGGCATCAGGGAAATAGGAAACGCTAAGACGACTAAGTACATGATAACACAAAGAACACAGATTGAGGTCAACAATTTAGAGATTACTAAATATAATGTGGTAGGGTTAATGCTTTCGAATATCTAGAGGCAACTTTAACTGGCAAGATAAATTAGTAAAATAACACAGTTGGGTAATGTCACGCTTGTATCTTTCTTGCATCTCTGAGCTAACGTACTAAAGTAAAGCAGGTATATTCTTCTGGTCCCATGATAGCCTGCCAATGTCACGCTTGTATCTTCCTTGCAGTTCTGAGCTAACGTACTAAAGTAAAGCAGGTATATTCTTCTGGTCCCATGATAGCCGGCAAATGTCACGCTTGTATCTTCCTTGCAGCTCTGAGCTAACGTACTAAAGTAAAGCAGGTATATTCTTCTGGTCCCATGATAGCCTGCCAATGTCAAGCTTGTATCTTCCTTGCAGCTCTGAGCTAACGTACTAAAGTAAAGCACTTACCTCCATCTTGCTCCGAACTAATATCTCCGTGATTTACATGGTAACAGCCTGCAATCTGTCCCCACTAATGTCACTCTCGCCTTCCTCTTTCGGCGATCTTAACTTCGGTTTAAACTTTTTTTTTTTTTTTACTATGCCTTCCTGTTTCCGTACGAGATTCTTTCTTCCTGACTTTAAAGCTCCTTCCTAAATTTTTTTTGTCCCCATTATACCCAAAAATCTACAAACGGAATCCAAACTCCAAAGTAATCTAGCACGTAGTTAGTTGCATTCCATAGATAAGACTCTTCAAGTAGAAGGGAAGTTTTTTAGTGAATTTTCCCAAGATTAGGTTCATGTCTGGGTCAGAAGTTTGCCTATCATAGGAGAATATCCACCCTAGATTTAAAATTATCTAGTATTTTAACATTTTAAACTGCACGCGTCTTCACTATCAGGGCTAATCGCATTTAACTATATTAATTAATTAGGGATTACTAAAGTAGAAATTAGAAAAAACGTATCCACATTGGCGTGGAGGCGAAGTAGGAAATAATGTATGAAATACCACCCTCAATACATCCTGCCAGGATTCAAGCCCCAACCTTCCTGTCAATGTTAAATCAGACTAAAATATCTCGACGTTTAGTTTGGGATCTCACCGATATGTTTTTTTTTCAAACGCTTCCTTTCTACTGCCGCTACTTAATTAACTAAATTCATGACTGAACCTTTTACCTATCCCACAATTTGAGCTATATAACTTTACAACACACAGCAGTGGTTAAGCTGTCTAAGGCGTTGTACTTGCACTAGCTCGGTCGCCATTGACTCCAAGGTTGGGTCTTAAATCTCGACTGGATGAAACAGAGATGGTTTTCTAAATGTATTTTACATCATCCTTTCTTCACACAAGTATGCATGAGGTATGTATTAAGGTTCTCTGAGGTATGTATTAATTATGTACCTAATATGAGAATACCATTCTTTGTTGAAATAACTGGCTTTGAAAAAATTATTTAGTCAGTTTTGGACTCTCTGTATTATATTTAAAATATGGTCCACACCAGTGGTCATGCATAGCAAATGTATAACCCTAACGGGCAGTAAGACGTGGTCCCTCCACCCCCAAAAAAATCAACCTTTATCACTCTTGCTTCATTAGTGTAATTATAAGTGTACATCCCTGACGAGTAAAAAGATACGACGGAGCAAAACCAAAAATCATAGAGCACTCCGAATAAAGTCAAGACAACTTTTATAAGTGTTACTTCGGTGACCTGGTGGTCTAGGGGTAAGGTGTCAGACTTCTGTACTGGAGGTCCGGGGTTCAATCCCGGTCACGGCACAGATTTATCTTATTGCCAAACCCTTCCTTCACCTCTGACAAGACATGTATTAATCACAACTTGTGAATTTGTGGAATGTCAGGCTTCCACCGTGGTTCGGATTCCACGTTAAACTGTAGGTCCTCCATTTCATCTCGCAATCACCCTACCATTACACATTAGCGTCAGTGCGTATAGCCCGAACTGCTAGTAGGACGCGGTGCTAATAATCTATACTTATAAAATAACATGTCCTGACTGACTGACTGACTGACTGATTAATCATCGCCGAGCGCAAACTATCAAGGCTACAAGCATGAAATTTGGACTGTATATTCATTTTGTTATGTAGGCACCCACTAAGAAAGGATTTTAGAAAATTCCACCCCAAAGGGGTCAAAATAGGGGATGATAATATGTATGATAATATGTATGATAATATGTATGAAAGTCCGTCATTTTGAAAGTTACATAAACAAAATTTTGTATTTCAGTTATTGACGTAAAACAAATAAATACGTGTTTCAGGAATTTTGGAAATTTTATTTAATAAGGAATAAAAAAGGGGGTGAAAGTTTGTATCATACTTGCATTATTTTTGATCTGAGGTCAAGTTATGGTCATCAACGTAAAGTAATATTTTAAATTAATCTGTAAATACATATGTATATTTTCGTATTTGTATATAATCAACTTCCACGCGAGCAAAGCCACGGGCAACAGCTATCTAGTAGGAAGATAAAATAATGAATCTGGATATCTTCTGGTGAGTGTCTACGAGTTTTATAAGTTTGGTCGAGATTATTAGTTTAAATGCTATGAAGGTCTTACATAGACAGAACTGTTAGATTTATTTTTGTATTCTTTTATCAGGAAAAGGTTTAAAAAGTAATTACTTAAATTTAAAGTTGAGTTATTATCAAATAAATGAGCATTTTAGTTTTGATAAAATTATGCAGTGTTCAATGGTGAGAATCTTTGAGGATTTGTGTTTGATATTATCTCTTTTATATCTTGGTTCGAGCTCTGGTGGGGTTTATATAGTCTTCCTACTATTAAAAATCGACCGCCTCTGAAGTCTAGTACTCAATGTTCCAGGTTACAGATCTGGAGGTCCTGGTGTCGATCCCAGACGCTCCCAGATTTCTTCTGTGAACCAGTGGGTGTGGGACGGAGTCAAACTCAGCCTCGTGAAGACAAATGAGGAGCTACTTGAATAAATAAGTAGCATATCAGGTCTAGAAACCAGAGATTAAGACTAGAGGGCTGGTTGTGCTGACCACACGATACCCTATATCTGCAAATGTTGGCACATCATCGCTAGCGTTGTGGCCACTCGATCAGTATAACTCGCTTTCTGGCACACACAATGTAGTTTTTTTTTATGGTTCAAAATTAGGTTAGTTGTTGGAGTTTGACGCAGGTGCGATTTCATGCGCTAATTTTCCCTGTAGTGTAAATACACTAACTATAAATAATTTTTCTCAGAACGAAAAAGATAAATCTCCAAATAGGCCTAAGCATACGATTTAATTGAACAGAAAATTACTCTTTTTTTCACTTTTCATTAGCTATCCAAATTTTATATGAACATTTTCCAATATTTGGCATTATTTTATAAAAGAAAATACTAATAATTTATCATGGAGGTGAAACGATGCATGTAGCCTATATTATTTTAATATATAAGGTGCATTGTATATCCACATCCGAAGAAAATATCTTATTTTTTTTACTTTCAAAGGACGTTTACTCATCTAGTTCTTGTGCCCCGATACTTTTCTTATTAAGTTACCCCTAAACAAGGGTTGTGAAGTGACAGAGGATGTATTTCTCCATCAAACCTAAGTTCATCACTTCACACGAATCATTCTGAAGAAAAATAAAATTTGTTTACTCTTCTCTCCAACCCAAGAATGGAAATTCTTCCCAGAAAACCTGGAAAACGGGAATTTGGTAGTAAGAAAATACGGCAGCCCTGAGTATATCTTTAAGAAATATGTCCGCTATTCTAAGTGCATATTTTTGAAGAATGGCCTATTTTAGACAAGATGAGCCTGACACCTAAATATATACAACTTTTTAGCCACAAGAAAATAATGTATAATCCTTCAACTTAATTAAACATGGTTAAAAAGGTTATATTTTAAGGAGCTGCACCAACATTTGATTGGGAGGGGGTGAAAAATACCATCGTAGGGAGAAAGATATCCCAAGTGTAGATGACCGTGGCTAAACTTAGCCTCCAAGATCAGAGTCAGGCGTGCGTAAGGTTCGTCTAATTTCGGCGAGGGCTGAAAGTAAAGTGACTTAGAATCTTTCTGAACAATCTTAAATGAGATGACGTCAGTTGGATACCATGAGTTCCCTGCCACCATTAACATTCGATGCCTGAAACCATTACATCCCCCTCTGGCACTAAAGTAAAACATCCCCTCCACCCCCTTGGGAGCGATCGAGTTGTGTGGACCCGCACTCGTGTTTTTTATCTGGCGCAGTCTCGCGGAATTGAGAGTGACACGTCAACACTAAAACAGAGACAACATCGTCATATTTACTGCTAGAGATGGAACATTAACACGGAGGGACGAGGCTGGTGGGGTTCGGATTTCTATGAAGAGCGAAACGATGCTATATTTCATACTTAACTGCTGAATGTTACCGAGATGATAAAACTATACTTTATCCATACTGTGGGCTATATGTCTAGATATGCTTTATGTCGAAATGAGGGATACTCCTCAAATACATGTGACCTGCTTCGGTGGTCACATGGTCTAAGGCGTCACTCATTCAATAAACTAGACTGCCGATGACAGGAAGATCGTGGTTTGAATACAGGTCGGGTCTACCAAGGGTGGTTTCCTAAATGGTTTCTCACTCTCCTTCAACGCAAATGCGGGTAGACTACCTCTAAAATTCTTCCTTCCTCATCCCTACACATTATATTAATGAGTACATATGCGTATAGCCAAACAGGTAGTAAGACATGGCGCTAAAAATAGTAAACTCTTTTTAGTCAGCTTCACAAGAAGGCTTATTAGCACCTTGGAACGCACTAGTAGTGAACTCCGAATCCCTCTCAGCACGCCTTCTTTCGAACCACGTAAGGACAAAATTTCAAATGGCACCGGTAATCAAAACAAATCATCTCAGATGGGTGATGTAGATTTTAATTGTTCTGAAATAATTATCAATCAGTGTTTGGATTATTTAGTTTAGGTCACTAATAATAACCAGTAAACTTTGTCGCACGGGAATGCACTGAACAAAAATTCAAGATCAAGAACGTTACATAATATTGGACAATATTTTATATGATATGATGTATTTTTGTTTAAAATCGAACCAAATTGCAGATGTAAATCAGTATATTCAAGAAATGCCGATCACTGTTAGTATAATGATATATTTGTAAGCTTAAGTTAGCTATAAAAATGTAAAGCTTTCTGTAATAGAGCTAAGTAGGTATATATTTTTCATTTAGCGTTTCCATTTATAAAAAATAATTGAAAATTAGCGAATAATCTGATATTTGAATAAAAATTATTTCTCATCTAGTAAACTATTGTGATAATAGCATCCTTTGTATTAAGTGACTTGTAAACGTCCGATATCTTAGCTCAATCGATAGTGTGTCTGTATACTGAGATATGAGTCACGGGTTCTATCCCTAGCATGACCGAAGAATTTATTGTTTGGTAACTGTGGGTTTCACTTTTCACAGTGATGAATTAACAGCCGGGGGCAGGATGCTGTGTCTGTTTAATCAAGTTAGATTATAACTCATGTGGTTATAATCAATAGGTTTAAAAATTGCACGTTAAATACCTCAAATAAATGAAAATAAAAAAACTTATAATCACAACGAATAATAAATAACCTGGTACCCTTAGAGACAAACCTGTTGGTGTTCATTTTCTAGTATGATGCAGATCGTAGCAACACTCAAGTTATGAGAAACAGTTGAAGTTCGGTGTTAATCGCCGATCCATCATATTACCCCTCCCCTTCTTCACTTTCGTATCCTCCTCACCCCTGTATGATGGATGTGACCGCTTGCCATGGTACCATGCTCCCCAGGGATAGCTGGGAATAGATCCCGGGTCCCCCTGCTTCTCCCAGGGGTCGAGCTCTAGAGGGAGGTAAAAAGAGAAATGAGAGAGGATGATTCTTCATGAACTAAGGGAGGTTTTTTGTTTTTATTTGATGTGTGTGTGTGTTTGTGACTATGTGAGAGAGTTTATGTAAGTGTATGTATGTGTGTATGTTTGTGTTTTGATATTTTGTGAGGTTTTGTTTCGGCTGCAAAGGAGTCGATTCGTTATGTTTTACATTAAATTAGCAGTTCTTGTATTTTTTAATACAAAAAGCTACACTAAGAAAACCGTAAGCTTTTATTTTGGGAAACACAGAAATCTTTTTTGATATCAACGTCGATGACATTTTTATATATTGTTAATATTAGTAGTTTGTCATCTAATGCCGCTATGAATATGACAAATATTCAACAACTGTTGATATCTCATGCAAGGACGTAGCCAGCCACTAATTTCAAGGGGGATTTGGTGGGACATCCCCCAATTGCTGGAAGCTAGAAAAAATTCTAAATAATAAACAGTTCTAGAAATCTCTGAAGTGGATTTTTATTCATGGTAAAATAACCCCTAGCTGTGGAAGGCTTGGAAAATTTCAAAAGATAAACACTTTGTGAAACTCTGTTAAGTGTTTTTTTATGGTAAAATAACCCCAAAATGTTGAAGGCTAGGAGAATTTCTAAATATTTAACACCTCTAGAAGATCTCTGAAGTGATTTTTATGGTAACACAGCCCCTAATTTGTATTTGTATAATAATTTGGATATGGTTTGAACAGTAAATAAAGCCACATACATTTTGTTCATAAAATCTCGCGGGGGGTTTGAACCCCGAAGCCCCCCCTTCCCCCCGCTACGGCCTTATCACCATGTGAAGAAAATTAAACTCTAAGTCAAAAGTGACAGCTGTGGATAAAGCCGTATCCAAGGGAGAGGCTTTTGGGGGTTTAACTCCCCCATGCTTCCCTGAATGAAAAATAAAATAATATATCAAAATAGTACATTTTAGAAAACATTCTAAGCTATCGAATATTAAGTAAGGAGTAGTCGAATAAGATTTAAGACTTAGATGGTTTTTTTTAATTTCAAAGTTATAATGTTTTTAATGTAGATTGACCAAATATTAAATATGATGTTGAAAAACAATTCACAGATTAAGAAAACATATGTGTATAATTAAGATAGCACAATAATAAAATTTTAAATATTTCATCAACTCATACGTGTGAGTTAATACGTAAGAATTAGTAAATAGTCAAAAACCTTGTCTAACATATTAAAAACTAAATCATCAAGGTCTTAACTCTTATTAATGATAGTAGATGATAAACAGAGTTAAAATTAAATTAATATTCATTAAATGATTTTTAAAACCATATCTTACTACCCGTTAGGGTTATAATCTTATGTACTAATTGATATAAAGGTTTTATAGATTAGGAAGCTCATATTTAGATTAAGTGTACCCGCATTTGAGTGAAGGGAGAGTGGAAAACCATTTTGTAAAACCATCCTCAACCTCAGTACCCTCAACCGAGATTCGAACCTCGATCTCCGCATAATTGTCAGTCTATTCTAACACGAAACTAATCTGTTAGACCATGCGGCCACTGAAGCGGGTTATTCAATACTGATGTAAGAAGTGTGTAGAAAATGTGTACTCTAAGATAACTTACACATGGTTTCAAATACATACTCGTTTTAAAAAATTTGAATGCTTTCTAACTTCATTTTTTATTCTATAGGTTTCAAGAAATAAAGTAACATCAACATGTTTTATTGCTTGGTAAGACGTGTTAATCTGTTGTTTTTTTAATTAATGAGTGGAACCTTTTATTTCACTGTTATTTCATTTCTTTTGAAACACCAACAATATAATTTTGTTAAAGTATTTCTGCCCTTCTCAAAAATACCTTGTATATGGCCATGGCCATATTACTTGACGTATGTAATGGGTTTTAGTAACTTTCACGGCTGTCAGACACTATCCTTAAAACTTTCTCCCACGATACGATATACGACCACATTTTATAAACAGAGCTTTATAAAAAAAATCGATAGTTTACTAACGCGGAAAACAAAAAACTCAAATTATTTGGCCCTCACCTATATGAAAGTAAATATCCTCATGATATGGATTTTTTTCTTAGAGTTAAAGTTTTGAAATTTCTAAACACTAAAACAATAATTATTCTCAACTATCTTAAAAGTGTATGTTGTGACCCTATCAAAACAGGACTTTATTTGTTAGAGGACGTCAAGACATATGTTATCGCCTTTTACCTTAATCTCAGAACTGAGACATTTAGGGTGAAACGTAGTTTTAAATAAGCTTTTAATCATTCTGTTCAAAATCACACTCTTTAAAGCCAAATTCAGCAACATTTTTTGACCTCAATATGTTTTTACATTTATCAAAGGTCCCGCGATCACACTTCATTTCTAGACTCTACTTTTAAATATTTGTATAATACTATTATTATTATTTTTATTATTATGGTAGGGTGATTGTGAAATGAAATGGAGGACCTACAGTTTAACGTTGAATCCGAACCAAGGTGTAAGCCTGGCATTCCACACATTCACAAGTTGTGATTAATACAAGTCTTGTCAGAGGTGAAGGAAGGGTTTTGCAATCAGATAGGTCGGTGCTGGGACCGAGGATAGAGCCGCGTACCCTCAACACAGAAGTCTTACACCTTACCCCTAGACCGCCAGGTCACCTTATTTTTCTATAATTTTGTATTTATTCCTTAAATTCAATATTTCTTCCAATTCTTATATCCCTGCTTTTATAGAAAATACATAAATTAAATAAAATGTACACTCCGTTTACCTTGAGAGGTAGCAGTCTTACCTTGATGGATTACACTTTGGCCTTATCTTATAAACTGTACCATTTTCATGAGGAGGAAGTGGAAAACCACCCTCGATACACCTGATGAGTATTCAAAACGTGGACCTTCCTATGACCAGACGATACAGACGTCTTGGTCCGCATTTTAACCATTGCGGATGCTATTATAGACATGATGTGTGAAGAGAACAAGGAGAAAATGTGATAGTGCTGCTTTAAGGTGGGATGGAATGGATCGTTTGAAAAATCTAGTGTTTTTGCAGTTTGTATGGCAAAATATTTTTTGGAAAAAATAAAATAAAACATTGCTCCAGTAGAAACATAAAGTTTAATTTTCTACATATGGTGATATCAACAATACCTTAATATCTGTCATGAGTAAAGCGGCATTATATGAGAAACGTTTTAAATGAAGAGAAAACGTTGTCATTAATTCATGACACCCTTGACAGATATTCTAAAAATGTTGAGGTCAACATTTGAAGAAAATTAAATTCTATGTTTGTTCTGGAGCAATATTTTATTTATTTTGGCCAAACAAAAATATTTTGCCGTTTAAAACAATAAAGACACTGGCTTTTTTCTCGCATCCCCTTCCATCCCACCTTAATCCTCTCAAATATCATCCCTTGTAAAACAGTGACGTCACCCCACCCCCTTTACCACCCCGATAATGTCAACACAGCTCCATGTTTTATTGACAAGTAGGGGTGGGGGTAAGTTCACCTCGACTCACAAACCACATTCTCAGTCTCTTGTTTGAGCAAGCGTTTCAATTTATTTCAAGTGCGTGCTAACTCAACACTTACCATCATTCGCCGGAACTAACTACCCGCACGTATGTTATGGGCCAGGCGGCTCTTAAAGGGTACCGGGGAGTATTTATAACCCCCCTCTTCATACCCCCTTTACCAAATCAAAACCCTTTTTTTAAATATTCATTTTTTTAGAACATTCTTCTGCCTATAAGGGCTATCTTCATATCCCCACAACTGATCTAGGGATGATCAAAGAAATAATTTAAAGGAAATATACCCGTATTCGATTGGCAGGAGAGTGTAAAATTACTTATGAAAAAACTTACACCCACTCGAGACTCGAAACACTAGGCTAAAGCCTTCTCGACTGTCCACCGATGCGGTATACTTTTGATTCAATTTTACAAATATTCTAGACTTTTAGAAAAACCTCTCTTCCATCATGAAGCTGACAATTTTACAAATGGAATAATGTTATGTACTGACAAGTTAAAATAGGTTTTTATTTAAGGAATTTTATTATTTGCATTGTTTTCATTAAATTTTAGGTTTCCTTTATTCTATTTCCAAGCTTTTATATTTTTGTACGCGCTTTGCTGTGAGTTTTCTTTACAAGTGGATGTAAACTAATGTAATTCCAGAGCCAATTTTTGATAGGTCTTACCGTTTAGCCACAAGAGACCTACAAAGAAAAGTCCGCACTGACTTTAAAATTGCTCCAAAATTTTGAATTTTTTAGAATCTTCCCGTGGTTACAGGCTAGAAGCTATAAGTTTGCCCAATTTCAAGTTTTTAGATCATCTGGAAGTTGGTAAACATTAATGTCAGTGAGTGAGTCGTGTGGCTTTATAGTAGCATAATTATTTGTTTGTTCTGTCGTTATTTAACATTTTTATTTACCTTCCTTTTGTGTTTTTTCGATTTATTCATTTAGGAAATTACCTTACAAGTTTCACACTCCCTCTTGAAATGTTCGGATACAGCCAAACCTAAAGTCTAAAGATTGGGTAATAATGTATACTATTTTATTTGAAAGTCAAGCATTACCTCTTTGTTCAGTGGCAGCAGTGTAAAATGTGAATGGTGACTCTTTTGTCTTGTGGTAGCAGTGTAAAGTGTGAACTGTATTCCTCTTGCACCAGATCCTATCCTCTAGACTAAAGAACGATACATTAGAAATATAAATCAAATTAAATGAGATGTGTGTTTAATTGCTGCTGTAAAAAGTGTAAATATTTTATGAAAATCATTAGAAATGTTGATTTATGTTACTAATATTGAAATAATAGTGTGTTTATTTATCATCAAGTCTCAATACCCGTCTGGGTTATACATTTATGTACTAACTACGCTAATGTGATAGAGCTGAGTAAGGTTGACAGTTAAATAAGTGTACCCACGTTTGCATGAAAGAAAAATAATGGAAAAACCATTTATGAAAAAACACCCATTGTAGACTAAATCTCGATCTTTATCGGGCGTGACCAATTATGTTTAAGTTTATTTTTGTGTCTAAATTTATATATTCGTGTATCATAAATAGACTACCATTAAATTAAACAGGCCTAATTTATGCTATAGTGTGATCCACTTTGATGGCCAAATGATCTCGTAGTTTACTGGACTGCCGATGACGGGGAGATTGAGTTCGAATCCCGGTTAAATGTACTGGGGGTGGTTTTTCCCCAATATGGTTTTCCACTCTCCCTTCGCAAAAATGCGGGTACACTTCCTATAAACTCATGACATAATTAGGACAGATGCGTATAGCCTGAACAGATAGTGAGACGTGTTGCTAAAATAAAAATAGATTTACATATAATACTTATGGAAATGTTTGCTAAAATCTCAGCAGTCACATACCCCTTTAGGGGCAAATGGCCCAACTAAAGTACACCTCCTAGCTCTTCAGGGAAAAAATAAGGAAACAGATATACGATAGCTTGTTGAGTATAAAAGGTTGTTTTGAATCTTAATAAAGTCTTACTTGTAAGTTAAACAAAGTAATGACAAAGGGAAATAAGGACTTGTGAAAACCTAGAACATAACGTCAAAATCTGTGTTAATTTTTTTCCAGATTTGCTATTATCCAAAGTATGTTATGCTTAATAAAACTCAGTGGTTGGTCGTGTAACCCTATAATCCTTCGCGTACCCTCGAGGGCACGTGTACTATAGTTTGTAAATACTACTTTTTGGTGCTTACATTTGGCATCTAATACGAGTATTCCATTCCTCCTTAATTTTTTAGTTTATTAGTTGCGAGAGAAGTTTATTCAATTTTCTAAATATAGTGTAGCTAAACTGCTATTTGTTTTTCAATATCCATTTTTTAAAAATGAGAAAAAATCTTTTACACATTTGCCAAACCCTATTTCGACTCTACCGGAAGTTTGGTTGATGTGGGAACTGCCCTCGGAAAAGAAGATTCAACGCGTCACTTCCTGAGGGGGCCTGCACGCGCAGCCACTGATTAGCTCTGCGCAGGTGTGGTGGTCACGTGGCAGTCAAGCGAATCCAAATACCCTTAATACCTTTTATTTACAAAAACAAAAGGCATGCTGTTGGTTAAAAATCAATTTGTTGTGTTTTGTACATTGAGGTGGACATGGAAAACATCTATTGACATATTCGCTGACAGTAGTGAGGAAAAAGACAGTTAAAAATTATATATGATATATTATAAAATATTTATAATATAAAAAACTCCATAGTGTCATCCCACAATCGAGCCATACCAACAGAGCGGCCACCTTCTGTTGGGGAAGATATTACCAAATTCTGCGAATAGAGGGTGTCATGTATTCACCACAACGAATCCTCCAGCCGTTTATCTCAGTTTTCCACACCAAAGCGGTTTTTTTTTTCAATATTCTTCAATTAATATTCTCGGCCTCACTTCTTCACAGGAAATTTTTAGGTATCGTGGATCAAACCCGGAACCTCTGGATCTGTAGCCAGGAACTTTAAGCCAATAAACAACAGAGGTGGTCTTTAAAATATAAAATATATAATTATTATTTATAAGCACGTGTGTGTACTAAGGACCTTGACCGTGGGTACGATCTTTGAGGTGTACTTCCACTTATGAAAACTTTTCTTTGATTTTTGGTAAGGGTGCTAACGTAGAAGCTCAATATTCACTATATATTCAAGGCGCTAATAACCCCACTAATGTGCCTATCTAAAAAAAATTGTGATATTTTTATATAATAGATTACGGCTCAAACATAAGATTGGAATTCTTAGAAACTCACTATTATAATCCCATGACCTTAAATTAGTTATTGATTGTTGTGGTTGTCTAGAAAGGAGAGTGCTATGATAGAAAAGGTGTGGTAAATTGAGGGGATGTATGGAAAGTCCTAGAGTGAATTTCAAGAACGGGGCTGAGGTGTTGTTTGAGGGTTAGTGTAGAGTTAGTGTAGTTTTACTAGTCCTTATTATTATTATTATTATTATTATTATTATTATTATTATTATTATTATTATTATAGCACCGCGTCTTACTACCCATTCGGGTTGTACGCACTTACGCTAATGTGTAATGGTAGGGTGATTGTGAGATGAAATGAAGGACCTACGTTTAACGTAGAATCCGAAACACGGTGGAGGCCTGGCATTCCCCACATTCAACTATTCCTTATTCTTCACTAAAGCTACCATTCACACTCTTACGTCGTTTCTTTGTCCAAATATCACTCACTTCTTAAAAAAAAAAGTCCATCTCTTAATATCTGTCCAGTTTGTCTACATATTTACACTAATAGAGTAGATATGAGGAAGGCAGAGTTTCATATCAAATTTGCACTAATTTTCGTGGGAAACCATTTTATGAAAACCCATCCTCATTATATCTGACCGGTATACTAACCCAAATCTCCCAGTCACAGACAGTCTAGTCTGATGTGAGAGGGACGCCTTGGACTTTGTGAGCACTAGTCCGAGTCGTGCTCCTATTCTTGCATACACCGGCCCGGACTCTGGATCCAGTGGAAGAGGAGGGGGCCACGTGCCAGGATTGAGGCAGGTGAGCCTCCGACCACACCGGACACGCGACCATACATACGAGACCGTGTTCACATCACAACGTCTGCTTTTCAATAATGGATTTCAATCACTATCATCGGTCACGCTATACACTCCTCCTACTTGTGCAACAATGGAACAACTACAATAATGAGGATTTTCATAGGAAGCCTATTAGTTGAAAACTGAAAACTAATGTTACTAAAATGACGGAGGTAAAAATATTACAAATTGTAACCCATCCTAGTGGCCGAATGGTCTCAGGTGTCTCTCTCTTGCTGGACTGGCCTGCTGAAGATGAGGAGATCGGGGTTAAAATCCCGGTTGGGTCTACCGAGGGTGTATTTTCCTAAATGTTTTCCCCTTCTCCTTCCACGCAAATGATAATCATTATCAACAACTGTTTTCAGCCTGTGGCTGTTTTGTAAATGACTCTATCTTCCTCTGTTCTTCCACCACTCTTCCATGTAAATGAAGAGAAAATTACTTCAAAAATGCTTCCTTCCTCATTCCTACATTATCATAATTATCTATTATATATGCTTACAACCTGAACGAACATGTAGTAAGACTCGGTGATAAAACAAACTGTATTGAACTTCTTTATACATTTAAATAATACTGTAAAGAGAATTAATACAGTAATGCATAAGTAAATACTATTCGAAGCTTTTGATAACTTTAGGTGAACTTTATAATTAATAAATCAGATAAGAGATACTTCTAGAATGATAGCTTTTTAGTGACTTTCAATCAATGTTGGGGGTCGAAAGTAGGCTTCTTATAAAAATCAAGGCTTAAATACTATAATGTTATGAGGGGTTGACTTCCTACCTAAAGGAATCCGACATAAGGTTATATTTTGTTTTAAATTATTAGATGTTGAATTGGTTTAGCTAGTTTGTACATCCCTATGTTCAAGAAGAGCTCGTTAAATTCATTAACATTCAGTCCAATTTTCATATAAAGAATCTTATATGATATTTATAAACCTTTTATCTACTTTAACATATTCATACACCAGGTCATGTGGTCTGCAGTTATCAGTTTTTATAGATATTATCAATACTATAACACTATCAATAAAATAATATTAACATTTATTTATTTGAGCTATTTAACTTAGACTTTATGAACCGACTGATTATATCAACATACGAGTATTTCTGTGAGCGATATTCAAAAGGCCTACAAATTTTGGCAGGGAAGGTATTTTCATATACCTTCAGGGTTCTTTTACATGTCACAATTGACATTGAACTGATGGCTTTATTCACCCTTCGAAGGAAGTTGTGCTACGGATTCTTGTCGCTAAGAAACATTTGTTGGTTCTAGATAGTTTTGAACTCGGGAAAATTTGAGCTTGAGGGGAGAACTTTACCCCAAGACCACCGAGGCTGACTAATACTAATATTATAGTAAAAATATAAATGGGTAGTATCGTATATTTCTCAAATTCAAATCTCAAAACCAAATATAATCCAAATTCGAATCCTTGAAGCTTTAAAAATATACAATTTTATTTAAAAGAAGGATTGATTAAAAAAAAATTAAAGTTGTGTAAGACTTGATGCCACTGACAAATGTTGTTTGTTATTTATGTCTATTACGTCATTAGCAACAAAGAGAACAAGTTTTTTTAAAGAAACTAATGATATTAATACAAATTTTTGTTTGTGAATTTGTTATTCTCCCAGCTAAACCAGTTTATACTTGTATAATTACTAATAGGCCAATTGCTTAAAATGGTTATTTGAAGTCAATATCTTCAAAATTTTATGTGAGATAGATTTTTGATATTTTTAGTAATTCACTAATCTCTCGAAAACCTTTTGATACATGAAACTCGAGGAGTCTGAGATAGATCGATTATCCCATCCCTAAGTAAAATGTTATCATTATTGATATCGAAAAAAGTATTTTCTAAAATCACAATCCTGCCAATATCTTCTTAAACCTTCATCCTATTATTTCAAATATAATTACAATAATATTTTAGTTTCTGTTTTTTTTGGAACTTGTAAAGGCTAGATATTATAAAATTACTACTCATGCAGCATTTTAATGCTATCAAACATTTTAATGCATTTTTTAAAGAAATAATATATACTACACAATATAATGTAAGGTCATATAAAAACATATATGAGACATCTACAACGTCTCGTTAAACATGTAATTTTTTTTAACAAAAAGGGGCCATGTCAAAACAATGTTTTAATATAAATGATCTTACGTTAAAGTGTTACAATACGAGCACTTTCCTACCGACATAATTTAACGTAATGAACTTAAAATATATATTTTAGGCTAAGAGTATGTTCTGAAGCCCTTATATATGACTAAGGCTGGTATGTATATTACATTTATGTGTCCTCTTATAAATTGTAGATACCTAAATATAAAATTCGCAGGAAATAAATTAATTAAACAAAAAAAAATTCAAATTACGTAATGTCTATACAATTAGAGCGATGTATTTGAAGCAAACTGGTTGCGCGTCTGAAGAAAGTTTCTCACAGGTAGGCGCATGTAAAAGGTACACAGTAATGAGTAGGCCGTAATTATGCGAGACGGGTCTGTTTGCATGTTGGATAGGCAGAACTTGCAGTTATTTATGAACGGGAAGCGAGGTCACACGTTAACAGGAACGGGGTTATCATCCTATCGAGTATCAAAACTGTTGGCGTGGGAAATCCCACCTTTGAATACGTGGTTTAAATTGTCGGCTTGGTTCGCTGTTGACACACAGTCTACGCCTATATTATTTACGGTACAGTATTCATTAGGTTTGGTTTATTGCGTTTCGTATGATCTTCAACTTTACAATGAAATTTCACTGTCGTATTTTAGCAACAAACATTTCCTGTTATGCCTATAATTTATATTTAGAGACACTGTTTTTTATTTGTTATAGCGATAAAAGCTGTACAAATTCAGTCATCAAAATAGGTTGTTTTTTTCCTAAATGTTCACGTGTCATATGTTTGGTCGAATTTTCAAGGAGTTTTATATTCACGATATAAAGCGATACACCACTAGATCTTATGAACAAAGTAACAGTGAGTTATAATTTTTTAAATATAAGTTTTTTAATACTGGTCATCCTAGGAAAGACACTCGAAGCACTTTGGATTGGTATTTTTGTAGTATTTTCCCACTGTAAGACCATGAGCCGATCACGGGATGAAATGCCAAAAATAGAACCTCCCCTTGCGCATCCCCTTCAGAAATCTCCCCCTCCCTCATACACCGAATCCTTGCAAGTGAGCTTGAGAAGGTGTCTACGGCCCAGAAAGGACAATCATTGCATTCTTCCGGCGGCAATTTATCTTATACGGGTATGTGCTCGCATGCTCACATCGTTATTTTAAAACTGGCTAATTTTATGTGATTCAAGTATTTTAATGTGTGGTGTCAGGGTCACGTCTAGGGGGTAAGGGGGGCCATTGCCCTGGGCCCCACATTCCAGGGAGCCACATTTCCCCAACAAAATTATTAAGTTGGAATACAGTTATTATTTTAAATTTCGCATCAAATAGTGTACAGATAGTTAAAAGCAATAAGTATGCGCTTAATGATATGGTTCCATTCCAGATTCCTGAAACCCTAACTTTATGTAATTTAAGATTAACTTTATTCGAATAATGGGCTGCAGTTCAGTAGAATACACCACCATTGTGCTATCACTGCCGGTCTACAGAAAATTAACAGTGCAGTAGTACAAAGAGGAATTTAATTTTGTTAACTTGATTTGTTTGCATGGAAATGTACATTCATTTAATGGGGTGCTCAATATTCCATAAAACATAAGGAAGTATTAAGTAACACAAGTACCTAGTACGCATCAATATATTATAAAGGCTTAATGCTTAAGCTGAAAAACTTCCATACAAAGGGAGGCATCAGATTGTTTTGCCCTGGGCTCCAAATTTTATTAAAACGGCTCTGTGTGGTCTATGTAACAATCATCTCGAGTGGGAAAAACTGGACACTTTGAAGAAGCATGTTCTCTCTAGCGGCCATGTTATAAATAAACTGTTGGACGCAGGAGTCACTGGCTGCAGAAAACGACAAAGTACGATTTTAGAAATGAATCAGAGGGAAAAGAAAGCCAACCCCGAAGAGACTGCCTTTATAAGTGGTACTGTGAAAATGTGTTTGAAAACAAACATTCCTCTGAAAAAAAAATGGGTGGGTGTACTTATGTACGCGCGTAAGAAGTTATACTTCTTTGGCATCATTAAAAAATAAAAATAATTTAATAATATTTAGTATTAATTATGTTAAATAATAATATTGTAATTTATATCAATAAATATACATACGGATAGTTAACCTCAATTATATTGGAGCACTTGAAAAAGTCTATAAGCACAATTTTTTTCACTAATATTTACGAATAGTAAATAATATTAATCAAAATATTCAATTTAAATCACTACTGGGCCTGGATTCACCAAAGGGAGCAAATAGTTGAGCCAGCGCAAGTTTGGAATATGTTCCAAATCCTTATTCACTAAAAGGAGCAGGCGCAATTTGAGAGCAAAGTTGCGCCTTTTATTTGCCACCACTCAAGAGTAGGCGCAACTATTAAATCATGATTGTCACTTCAATAAATTTAAATGGCGGCATATTATTGTATTGGCTTAAAATACAATTAGTTACATAACTGTACTCCAATTAATAATGAATTAATTAAAATAACAAAACGTATGTCAAGTACAAAATTTGTTTCAATTTAGACAGTGGTAACAAAACAATTACGTACCTTTTATTGTTGGATTTTTACATTCAAACAACGCAATGGCATTTCTTGCAGTATTACAAAACAAAACTACGAACTGTGTAATCTTCGTCTAGATCCAAAGAGGTTTGTATTCCTCCAAGTCCAAAGACATCTCGTCACTAAATATGGCAGTTAGTATAACTTTAAAATAAGTTTTAAAGTTTCTATAAACATTAATGTTTTATTAATGGAACTTATACTTTAAACTAATAATATAAATAAATACAAAAAAATTTTTTTAATTTATATCAATAAATAATAGATACGGATAGTTTACATCAATTATATTGTAGCACTTGAAAAAGTCTATAAGCACAATTTTTTTCACTAATATTTACGAATAGTAAATAATATTAATCAAAATATTCAATTTAAATCACTACTGAATATAATTTATTAGCACATATATAATTCGCACTTGTATGAAACTAAAACACGTGTTGTGAATGTAGAAACTAGAAACATGTGGATAAATATTATATATATGAAAACAGTGATCAGAGGCGACGAGCGTACCAACATGCGCGACTAACAAAGGTTATATTTCTATTTTGTTGGTAGCTTTTTTTTTTCGAGACTTATTGAGCGGTTTAACTTCAACCTGTTACTTTTGTGTTACAGTGATGCGCGCGCATCTTAAAATTTCACTATCATCATTTTTTCATAACGCGCCTAAAGAAGTATAACTTCAAAAACTAGATCACCCTGTTGTACGCCAGTATCTGAAAACGGAAGCCACCTTTTGATGCCTTGACCTATTAAGATGCCTGTCACTTTGCTACATAATGCTAATTTTTTAAATATAAATTCTACAAAACGCAATTTTTCAAAACCAAAATGCTATGTTTACAAACAATTGATGCTAAAAAAACAGTGTATCTATTTATGATTAAATATATTGTTTGAATTCTTGATTATTCCCTAGGTATAAAATAACTGTAGATGAAATCCCCTCCCATACCCACCATCTCGTGTGAATCGTGTGATCGTGTGAATTTCAAACAACCCGCCAATTATTTTTGGAGCTGCCAGCGCCGAGTGTGACGTCATCGTAAAACAGATGCAGTGGGTGAAATGGTGGCTAGCACACCAGGAAACAGGGTAGTTGGTGACCAAAAGGCCAAGGTCAAAGGTCGATATATGCCGTATTGTATTATATGTATTATTGTCGCAGGAAACAGCTGGGGCAGGTATTTTTTTATTTCAGGTATAGTTTCGTATCGTTGGTTTTAATCTGTATCAAACCACAAAAGAGTTGAAGAGGTAATATTAAAGATAATGTTACCTGAGATATAAAAAGTTTGGCATGGTCTACAAAGCTAAGAGCCCCTGGTTTGATTATCAGTGCGGCCAAAAGAATATATGTACTATACCTTTGGTCAAATTGAGGATTTAACGTAGGCCTATAATTCTATTATTACTAAGCCAACACGTTAGCTCAGTCGATAGCTTGTCTGACTTCTGAATTAAAGGTCCCTGGAACAATTCCTAGCATGAATGAAAAATTTATCATAGGTGAAATATGGGCTCCTCCCCTTTAACAGTGATAAACTAACGGGTGGGTACTGAGTGTTGTGTCTGTTCTAGATTTTAGTTAGTATATGATTCGTGTGCTGATATAATCAATCGGTTTAGGGTGTGCACGTTAAATACTTCAAATAAATAAATAATAATATTATTTCTGAGTAGTAAGTAAAAACATCATAACGTCATCCCGTAATCGAACCATACCCACCAAGCGACCGCCATCTGTTTATGAAAATAGCGCCAACTTCCGTGAATAAGGGGTGTCACCCGCCTCTGTGGCGTAGTTGGCTAACGCGCTTGTCGTGTTGAGCCGACTGCTAAGGACGGGGAGATCGAGGTTCGAATCTCGGTCGGGTGAACTGGGGGTGGTTTTTCCTAAATTGTTTTCCACTCTCCTCCACGCAAAGCGGGTTCACTTCCTTTAATTCAACCTTCCAATTCCAAATCCATTAGTGTAATTAGTACTTAAGCGTATAACCCGAACGGGTAGTAAGACGTGGTGCTAAATGATAAATGATAATAATAATAAGGGTGTCATGTGGTCAGCACAACGAACCTTTGACCACTAAACTCAGTTTTCTAGACCAGTGACATTACTTTTTCATTAAATTTTATCCTCATTTTTCATAACGAAGCTGAATTGAACCCATTCCAGACCCATTTATTCATAGAAAGATCTGAAAGTGCTGGGGATCGATCCAGAGAACTTTGGATCTGTAGCCAGGAACTTTAAGTCTGTATATATATTTAGTAAATAACAATAAATACAATCTCTACAACTCCTTTAAATTGAATTCATCAAAGTTTAATGGATATATTTACCTATCGGCTATACGATTATGATTGGAATAAATTATCAAGATACTATCACTAAATATCTCCATGGGTTTGCATTTTAGTTTATTCTATGCAGGTATTTATTTCTTATAAAAAGTAGAAACTACTCTTTCTAGTGAACTTAACGTTTTTACCTAAAAATGAAAACCGTTTGTAAATTTCATTTAACATAAAGATAATTTGTTTGACTAAGAAACAAATGATATTATTATCGTATTCCTACTGTCGATTTTTAATGCCCATACACTTAATATTCAATAAAAAACTAATTGCTACTATTAAAATTTGAGTTCCTATCGATCAAGCCATTCATCGTCCTCAGTGGTCATGGGGTAATGTGCTTGCCTCAGGAATCCTAAGCTCGTGGGTTCGAACCCAACTGGAGTCGATGGACTTTTTCTCGAGAAACCAAAATCAGTAACTCTATTTTCTTCGGAGGTAAATAAATAATAAATTACGCCTTCAAGTATCTTCTGCTACTAAAATAAATCCTATATCTCGAGTCAAGGCTAGTCAATAAATCAATGTCCTTACTGTAGTCTACCCTGATGTTGGTTGGAAAAACTGTTTAGAAAATTCTAAAACACTTCTTCATAGCTAACATAAATAACATGTTACTATAATATCTGTGTTATTTTATAAATATTTTATAGTATGTGTATATATATATATATATATCAAAGGTAACACCTGCAGATAACATGACCTGTATATATTAAAATTGTTTTAGTATTTGTATTTAACTATCGGATACTTTTCTTCCTAGTAAAATCAACCTATGTATACTACTGGGTAAGAAAATTACACCAAGATACCTGGAACATTGTTGTCGGGCTCTCGTTCCCTACACAATAGACTGAATTGCCATTGATAGAAAGTTTGGGGGTTCTAATTCTGGTGGGATGTATTGAGGGTGGTATTTCCCAAATGGTTTGCCAATATATATCTACGTAAATTAGCGTATATTTCTCTGAAATTTTACCTTCCTCATCCAATTAGTGTAAATATGAGGATAGATTGGACGGATAGTAAGAAATAGAAAACGTAAAAATATAATTAATAAAATTTAAAAAAAATTGGTACGATGCATCGCACTGACTTTATACCGCTTTTATCTTAAAATATACATTTACTAAGAACTCGCAGGATTTGTGAAACGAAATAGTATAATATACATTGTTGTAGAGACATTACACCAAAGATCATAAATGAAATAAGCTAGGTACATACTTACTCTATGACATTAGGAACTAGGAAAATTGTTACAGAACATTGAGAAAAGAGAAAAATCTTTGTTTACCAAAGAGCATAAGAATCAAATTCATTTTAAAAAAACTTGGGTTAGAAACTAAAATAATTGTATCTTTAATAGTACTACAACTTCATAGTGACAAGTTATTTTGTATCTCAAATAGTTGCGGAGAAATGAAGAAAATTGGAAAATTTCCCCATATAAAATACCCTTAAGTCATTTTCATGAGAAAGTGAGAGTTTTCATCTGATTTATAATGATAAACAGTTTATAGATATAAAATTTAATCAAAATCATTTGAGCTAATTTCAAGAAAATTGATTTTTTTCTCACTTCTCCCTTCAGTAAACTACACTTAAATTTAGGATAAGATAGCTAATTCCAAAAACTCCTCGGGGGGAACTATGAAAACCTCATATACCAAGTTTAAGCCAAATGGAAAAATAGTTTCGGCTCTAGTCTGAGGTACAGACAGACGGCATTGAGAAAATAACTTTTTTTGTTTCAGAGGAACATGAATTGTTAGCATTTATCAAAATTTTGGGTTCGATTTTTTGACGATCACAATACTTTCTCTCCGAGTTGTCGAAAGAAAGTAAAAAGTGTGTAGTGAATATTGAATTTTTTTTTTTTAAACTAAATTCAGCTGACCTTATTTGTGAGGAAAAAGTGCCTTATACAGTATCTTGTGTTTATACGTATCATAGAATATATATTGTTTAGAATATATTAATATGCGTTTCATCAGAAGAACGAGGTATCATAAAAATGTAAGTCATAAATTCAGAGCAGAAATAATTGATTGCATATCTACATATTTACATTAATGGGATAGGGATAAGGAAGGTAGTATTTAACGGACTCGCTTTACCGTGGAGGGCGTATGGAAGTTATTTGTAGTTTTTTTTATAAAACACCCTCAATAAGGTTAGCCAGCCGGGACTCAAACCCAAACCTTCCCATGATTGGAAAGGTATGCCAGACGAGACTTAAGCATTATCCGTGTGCTCCGTGGAAGTGATTTTGAAAAAAAAAAAAAAGTTAAATATTTACCGGTAATAATCGCTATAAGTATGACAATATATTTCAAAAGTTTTGTTTGTGAACTAAATGAAGTCGTCTCAGTCTGTTTTTGTAATGGAGGTACATAGGTACATAAAATAAACTTTAAAAGAATTCCCTCTGAAAGCTAAAAGAAGCGTACTGTCTGAGAGCTGTAACACCTGTGTTCCCGGTGTTACCATAGCAACAACCCCCTCTCCCCCTCCCCCTGTGCTTCTCATTGGTTACTATTTCTACTTGACGAGACCACGCCCACAACTCACCCTTTCGCACCTTCCCAGCACACATAATTTTTTTTTTCTCACGTTTTAACTCCCCCCCTCCCCTATCTCACTCTTTGCTCCCTATGTGACCTCTCCACTGGGGTGTAGTGCCACCCCAACCCTCTCGTTGGCACTTGGAAGACAACTGATATTTCAGTTTCACACCTCAGTTCTGTCTTCAACGCTTATAAGCGCTTTCTTTACCTGTCAAGACTGATTTCCTTAACTTCCTCCGTTTAATTCTATTTGAGTTTCTGCTTTCTAAATATACTATACTCTAGCTCAGTTGCTAACTTATCGACTGCTGATCTAAGAGTCCTGGATTCGATAAATGACAAGGCTAAAAAAGTATTCATGTGAATTTTCTTCTTCTTTTTTTTCCAAATTGATAGAATGGTAAATTAATAAACTGGTGTTTCTCTCTCACCTTTTTTTTATTGGTGCACTGCGTCTTAACACCCCAAGTGGGCTAAAACGCATATTTACGCGAAAATGTTGGAGATTAGGAAGCTAGAATTTAGAAAAAATTGACCCATATTTTTGTAAAGGAAGAGTGGGAAGCCATTCAGGAAAAAAAAAACTCAGTCGGGGTTTGAGCTCTGACCTCCCCATCATCAGCAAACTAGGTCAGACGAGGCTGACAGAAATATCCACATACTCACCAATACGATTAGGCCTACCTGGTGTATTGTTGTGTTTGCCCTATAAATAATTAAGATAATAGGTTATTAACGACAGTTTTGGTTTAATTATTTATTTATCTTATGTATAGTACATTCCTTATAACCCACGCTTCACTTTCTGTCTCTTCTTTTAAGGACTGAATCTTTGATCCTGCCTAAACTCAGCCAACACAGTATTTTATGTACAGTAGTTACGGCTATAGGAGCAAGTTATTATTTATTATATTATTATTATTTTATTATTAGCACCGCGTCTTACTACGCATTCGGATTATACGCACTTACGCTAATGTGTAATGGTAGGGTGATGTAGATGAAATGAAGGACCTACAGTTTAACGTGGAATCCGAACCACGGTGGAGGCCTGGCAAGTTTTATTCACAAAATAAATGGTACGACACAATCGTACAACATTTCTCATATTTTGTATTACTGCTGCGAAGATAATTTTTTTTTAATAAGTTTTGAGTGAACTACTAACCAAAAGTATATGTATTCCTCATAAAAACAAACACATAATCTTGTTAGTCACAATAATCCTCTTTATGCATAATTTAAAATCAAATTGATTGTTCAAATATATTTAACATTTAAATTTTAAAAAATAAATTATTCATAAACTATGATAAGGTTATTTGTTATTTGAAAAAATAAAAAAACGTTTTCTTAAATATCATGAAAAACTATTCCAGACTCGGATTTTGAATCCAATTTTCAAGGCGAACTTTCAAAAAATTCAAATTTTCTATTTAAGCGTAGATAAATTAGCCTTCAATTAATTCAGTTTAGATAAATAAAAAAAAATTATTACAGTATAGTCTGGTTAATCTGAACTAATTGGGACCAAGACCTATTCGGATGAAAAGATTTTCAGATTAACCAAAACCTTTCCCATTATATAAATTAAAAATTCACTTTAAGGTCTAATGGGCGTGTTTACGTGTGTGCTATTCACGAGCGCTAAGAGAAGGGGGCGGCGGGGTGGGGTGAGTAACAGGTTCACTTTATTACGACAAATGAGACTTACTGATTTAATGAACATGCCAAATAAATAAATAATGGTTGTAAGCAAAACAAACTGAGTGAATTTATACATTGTTTATTTTTGCTACTTTGTACTACTACAATGAATTTTGTTTTAAAATTAAATTGGTTTTTTCTTCCACTTTTGTTTGGACTAACCAGATATTTGGATTAGCATAGTTTGGATTAATAATACTCTACTGTATTGGTAATGTAAAATAATCCCCCGGTACCAATTTTAAAGCAAATCTCTTGTAATTTTGTTAAATATTCAGATTTTAAAAAGTCATCAATAAACTACACATAAATGAGTTTGTACGCCAAAAGCCAATAGACAATGTTAATTGCATGTGAAACACTATCAGATACCCATTTGGAACCAAATCATTAAGGTCATTTATTAAATTTTTCAAGTTTTTAAAAATTCTGTCTTCAGTAAGCTACCCTTAATTTTGAACAAAATCCATCAAATCGTTTTGTATCCATGGCTAGGGACAGATAGACCGAATGACAGACTGACAGACAAAAATACAAACAAAATTGTAAAATCCAATTTTTTGTGTTTGTGTTGTGTTCACATAAATAAAAAGTAGAGATTCGTCATAATCTCTAGTCAATTTTTTTCACGATAACATGACTTTTTTTTATAGAAAGTAAAAATGATTAAAAAAATTTTTTTTAATATTTTAGACTAAGGTGGACACTGTTTTTTGTTTGGATCAAAATAAGCTACTTGCATTAAACACAATATTTTTTATCAATTCATACCAGTAAAAATAGATTGGTGATTTTATATTAAACAAGAATTTGTTAAAAGAAAAAGATAACTAGATAGGCTTACTAAAACAAACAAAAGAAGGTAAATTAAATACTACTGTAGGTAAAATACTCTTACCAACTATTAAAATGATCACATAACAGTTTTTAGTAGTAAGCTCAACACAAGGACATAAGGAGATTAGGGGATAAGAAGAATGCCTTAGAGTATATAATCTTCCATTATCTTGTGAAAGAGAAAACCACAGTGGAAATAACATAAGGAAAACCAATCCCAGTGTACCCAGCCCATGGAAAAAGTATACTCCTGATCCTCAGCCTTAAGGAAGTTTTGCTGGGCTCCTTGAATCAGGTTGAATCTATCAACACTGGGGTTCGCTGGTGTCAATTCTCAGTGATAAAAGCCTTCCAAATTTACTGTACATTTATCAAACGACTTACCTTCAACATGTTCATCATAAAGAGACCATATTAATCTTAATGTACAGTCTGAGTAAGCTCTTTGTGAGGTTGGATTATGTGAAGACGGGGTTGGTTCGCTACCTGAACCTTGCTTTATGAAAGCTGGCCGATTGACTCAAGAAGGTTATTTGTGTCTTAACTTTAGTTAAATAATGTTTAAAATGAACTTTTTTTCAGTGCCCCTTGATACGACCTGTTGATGGATTCGAGCTCTTCCATAGAGCGCAGCCATTTTAATCTGGAGGCTGTTGGTCTGGTATATACCTTGTCTGGGACCCAGCTGGAATTGGAACCTCAACTCTGCTCAACGTTAACAAAGTGCAATGTGAATCCAACGCCTTATACCCTTGACCATATCTTTTGGTGGTTACGCTTTTTTCGATAGTTAGCAAATTTATTCAAAATAAACTAGAAGCCTTGTTTATAAAATTTAGCAAATTTATAGATCTTTTCAACGATGGTTGTAAAATCCATCATTGTTTTATAACATATATTAATAAAATTAGATGTTTAAAAAAAATGCACATTTTACGTTCACGAAGCTAGTGACATATTTAAACAATATTTGAAATGTTAAAGAAATGATACTTGAATGAATAGCTAAACTCAATAAATTTTCATCATTTATCTCTACGTGTTCAATAAAAAGAAAAAAATATATATTTGGAGGGTGAAACTCCTTATTCTTTTTCACAAATAAAAAGAAAAGTCAAATAAGCGTATTTGTTACTTTCAAACTGACACTGATATGTTTATGTTCAAGCTGAATGAGACAGTCGGGCATGGAAAGGGGAGTAGCAGGGAGGAAGGAGGACACGATAAGATTTTTAAATATAAATAATGGTTTATGAAAGGTTTGAGTCAGTTCTTTCTTTGAACATTATGTTGTCAGTAAGGAGATTGGATTGTTACAGCTTCTTTTAGAAAAAGTAAAGTAAAATAAACACATTTACAATTTTATTTGAATATAAAAATAGGTAAATAGTAAATACAAATAATACAAATGATACCTTATAAATTCAGACGTGACAATATTAATTCATTTATTTTGGGGGTTGATTTGGTGATTCGCAATAAAAAGGAAACGAATTCATATTAACGTGTGTTTTACATTCGACACAGATGAATACTTTTTCCCATTTTTTCGTGTCTAGTTATAAACATTTTAAAGTGATTAATATTAGGACTAGTACTTTCTACTCTTTATAACAAATTGATCTCATCAACATAAAAAATTATCTTGTGTTAGTATTTTGTGCTATTAATTAATTTAATGCTGAATCATTGAGATGGAAAATATGCATCAATTCGATAGTGTGTTTTATTATCTGCGTGTTACTAACCGTGGAGGCTAGCTGAAATTTTTCTTCGCTAATGGGATAAAGATGAGAGAGGTAAGGTATTAAAATAAGTGTACTGGAAATTGCATGGAGGAAAAGTGGGAAACTATTTATTAAAAAACCAACCTTTGTACACCCGGCTGGAATTCAAACCTCGACCTCCTGACATATGTAAACTAGGCTACATGAGGGTGTGGATATTTTAATAGTTGATCATTCAACTAACTATAACCCACTTCTGTGGCAGCATAATTTAAGGCTCTACTCTCACAATATACATGACTGCCGATGAGGAGAACGTAGTTTGATCCTAGTCGGGTGTACTGAAAGTGGTTTTCCCCAAACGATTTCTCACTATCTCTCTCTCACCACAAATCCAGGTACACCTCATCTTAATTCAACCTTCCTCATCTCTAACCCATCAGCGTAGTTAATACATAAGCGTATAACCCAAATGAGTTGTAAGACGTGATACAAAATAAAAACTCTACTGAGGTAAGCACTATAATATATTTATTTCTGAAAAATGTGATCTGACATGACGTGTTTTAACTCTGAAACTTTAACTAAACTCAGCACTGCTTCACCCACTGAGCAATCAGGAGTCTTGTAAAAGTCCAATTTTCTCTTGAGTCTTAAGAGAGTAGTATGGAATAATATTTCTTGGCCTTGGACATGTCATAGGCTATCGCAGTCAATTACTGCGGTAGTGCAATAAACCTTAGGTTTCTGATTTGAATCCCAGTACAAGCATATTTTTCTGACTTGTTATTGAAGTTATTCGAAGGCTTTCCTAATTAATGGTACACTAAATTTCATTCAAAATATTTTAATATTTTATAGGTACTAAGAATATTATCTCAACTATTATAAATCACCAAAAGCCCAGTGAGATTGACTGACGTAGCTAATGTTCCACATCCTTTCTCTATAGGATGTTGAGGCATTTAATTTATATTTTTCTTCCTTATATTGCATCATTAAATTATGATAAACTACGGATAGGCTGCGTGATTGTTAAAGAAACGTAGCGATAAAATTAACAAAACAACTATTTTAGAATAAATGGTTCAATCTTAGAGCCACAAATATTCTAGTTGTGACATCACTAGGAATTTCGTTGATTCACAATTTCAAAATTAGTAACACATTTGAAAAAAATGTGTTTTCGAACACATGAAAGATATAATGAATCCTATTTAAAAATAATTAGGGGAGCATAATTGCACAAAACAAATAGCTCAATAGTATTACACTAATTTTTATATATTAATGTATATCAAATTATTAAAATATATTTATATTATTTTATTATTATTATTATTATTATTATTATTATTATTATTATTATTATTATTATTAGCACCGCGTCTTACTACCCGTTCGGGTTATACGCACTTACGCTAATGTGTAATGGTAGGGTGATTGCGATATGAAATGAAGGACCTACAGTTTAACGTGGAATCCGAACCACGGTGGAGGCCTGGCATTCCCAACATTCACAAGATGTCTTGTCAGAGGTGAAGGAAGGGTTTGGTAATCAGATAAATCTGTTGCCGGGACCGAGGATTGAACCCCGGCCGCCTGCACAGAAGTCCGACACCTTACCCCTAGACCACCAGGTCACCTACAAAAAAAATATATTTATAGCAAGGGTATTGGTGACCTGATGGTCTAGGAGTAAGGTGTCAGACTTCTGTGTTGGGGGTCTGGGGTTCAATCCTCAGTCCCGTTACAGATTTATCTGATTACCAAACCCTTCCTTCACCTCTGACAAGACATCTTGTGAATGTGAGGAACCAGGCCTCCACCGTGGTTCGGATTCCACGTTAAACTGTAGGTCCTTCATTTCATCTCACAATCACCCTATCATTACACATTAGCTTAAGTGCATATAACCCGAGGGGGTAGTAAGACGCGGTGGTAATAATAGCAAGGGGATTAAATAATTTACGATAAAGAACATTATTAAGTGATTTTTACTGTGAGTACCTAGTCATCTCAGGTCAGGGCTGTGTGACAAAATGTAGGATATTGTGCAGACTTTTATTAAATGTTATTATTTTTTAGCTAATTTTATTATATCTAATTATGTTTGCCTCATTAGCGTAGACGGTAGAGACTCTGTCATCTGAAATAAGGATCATGGGCTTGATTTGGGTCATTGCAGATATAAAATTATTGGGAAAATTGGGGTTTCCCCTTTCATGGGGATGAATTTATGGCTGCTAGACTAGGGGTTTTGTCTATAATATAATTAATTTTGTCTGTGATCCTTATTTGTTATACAAATTTTGTTCAGAAGGTGCACATCTAACACACTTAATAATAATAATAATATAATAATATGTTTGACCCACTTCGAAGATTGCATGTTCTAAGGCGTCACTCTTGCAATAGACTAGACTGAATCAATCCCGGCCGTCTGTGGTTTTTCATCAATGGTCTTCTCACTCTCCATCTACGAAAGTGTGTGTACACTTCTTCTAAATTCAACCTTCTTCATCCCTAAACCATTAGCGTAATCAGTATATAAGCGTATAACCCAAACGGGTAGTAGCCATGGTGCTAAAAATAATAATAGTATGTTACTTATAAAAGCCTCAATAAAGGACTGTGAGGCTCACTTTGTAGTGGGCGCTATATGTTTTAACTCCAGCTATATTGCGTGTGTCTCTCTATCTGTGAACAGTCCGAACATTACGACCCTCCCTGTGACAAAGTTTCCGCTCCGCGGACCACGAATATGTCGCACTTAGCCCAGCGTGCTATGCCCTAACTAGATTTTCTGCACTTGCACTCTCACATAATGGTACTCGCTGAAAGCTTTGTTACAGCAAGCGAGGCCGGGACTACCCTCCCACACCCTCTTCTGACTGCGACATTCAGTACATTGGTGTGACACACCCACCCACCCCTAATTCGCCTACCAACCCTCCCTTCGCATCTAAACCACCATAAACATCCACTAACCGCAATTTACCCTTCCTCAATCCATTACTATACACGAGGGGTAGTCAAGACAACGTTATTTCCAAATATTACACCATTCTACTTCGATCATCTGGTACATTATATCTGTAATGAAAAACTTATACGTTGCATATTATTTAGTTTGCAGCCGAAAAATAAATCAATAATTTTTAATAGTTTGATTATAATATCAATAGAAATACTAAAGCAAAACTTTTACTAAAAATATTTAGTGTTATGGAATATTTTGAACAAATCTGCAAATGCAGTTGACGGGGATCAAACCTCAGTAAACTTTGGTGAAAATTAAGAGCAGCAATGACAGGTCTGCGTTTCTTAAATAGGTTAAATTATATTTTGAGATTTGAAGACAATTCTAGTCTAGAACCAGGTACTATAATGATCAACAGGTAACCAAAATAAAATATTAATACGTAATCCGTTTTTTACATTCACGTTCTGAAGTCTTACAACTCAAAAGAAAAGGATAGTATTTAAAAAAAATATAAGATGCTTTATTTAGTAGTCTTTTGCTATATCGCCGGCCAACTGCTAGACATTGTATTTGTATTTATTTAATAATTAACACAGGCTAATTAAGTACTGTTGACTCTGAAACCACATTTAGTAAATTACAACTCATTCTTACTACATGAATAGTGACACATTTGCATACTAACGGGGTTATAGCCGGCAAAGTATCTCACTACGTGTTTGGGCGACGTTTAAAAATATATTTTCTAAGCGATCTTGCTTACATCATGATATTTATTATCAAATTAAACCATCTAACCAAATACGAGAGAATAAGGAGAGAGAAATTGTTAGTAGAGAAGTAAGGAAATTTCTTTTGGGGGGCGGGGGGGGAGGAACTTCCATTAAATAACTCCAGGATACTTTTACAGATGGTAGGCGCATGGATTTAATGTCAGGTTCATGCCTGGTTTGCCAACTACGGGATATTAGAGGTCGAATCCCATCTGGGTGTAGTGAGAATGTTTTTCTTAAATTGTTTTCCTTTCTCCCTCCACGTAAGTTCAGGTACATTTCCTTTAAATTCCACTCTACTCATTCCCAACCCATTTGTGTAATTAAATACGTATAGAAAATACGGGTAGTGTTTTGTGGAGAGAAGGGTATCTGGGCCCCATCAGTATGCTAATTGCACTCCTAGTCTTCGCTATCTTATGAGAGCAGAGATAAGGTCCTGTTTGTTGGCGAGGAGGTGTTGAATCTGCATCTCCCCTAACAAATCTTCACGGTACGCTACTCTATGCGTATCCAGCCACTGATAGGAGAACCTTTTGTTCTTACGGCCGATTAACTAAATACGGATATCCCGACATTCCGAAATGTGTTGGCATTAAAATGGGCGATGGATGTGATTTCTTTGTGATCTGGCTAAGATAGTCATTTAGATAGAGTATGTGACAGTAGTGCATGCACTGTTCGACAAGGCTTGTTATCTTATAAAGGAAGATCGTGCGTGAACTTCCTTCCAAATTCCTTCCGCATGAATTGTTCGGACACTTATAAGCGTCCTAGGAATCTAAAATTTGGCAAGCAGATAGAGTGACCACCCCACACAGCCTGAAAAATATAAAAATGGGCAATTTCAAAATTGTTGGTATATTGTGGGGTCTATTAAAAACTATTGTGGAATTCAGATCATTTAAACTGAGCAGGCAGATAAATATAATACTCCAAATGATCAAACAAGTCCTTAAATTTGAGATTTTAAGGTTGGAGTTAGTGGAATAGGGAAGTGGGGGGCAAAACTTTTAAAACGAATACAAACTACTTACAAGGGTTGTGTAAAACTTAAACCTGGCAGGAAATTTAAGGGACCACTACAAATTACCAAAATAATTAATTATTTCAAAATTTAAAATGGAACTCTGTGTAAAGGGGAAGGGAGAACATTAATACAAAAGCACACTTTAAGGTGAGATAGAAAATTAACATTTGCCAGGAATTCAGTGGGATTACTCTAAATACTTAAACAATTCTTAAATCTTAGAAAAATGTAATTAGAGGGTTGGTGAAATGGAAGGAGAGATCTAGATTTCAAAAACTTATAAAAAAACTACTTCTTAATGTGGTAGAAGATTTATCAGGAAAGTTTAGCAACCACCACAAGCAGTCTTAAAAAAATCGAAGTTAAATATCTGAAAATGAAGCGAGGGAGTACCTCCCGAAATAATTCCAAAATGAATAGAATTAAACACTTCCCGTGGAAAATTTAAATATTTACATACATTTAGAGAGGCAAGCAGATGAAGGGGTCAAACCACACCACCAGAAAAGTCTAAATATGGGAAATTTCAAATACGTATCCAGGAAATTGGGGGAGTGGTATGATGGGGCTATAAATATACAAATCACTTGGTAGGTGAAGTATAAAATTAGCATTTGTCATGAATGTAGTGGAATAACTCAAATATCAAAATAAGTCTTAGATATTTGAAACCTCTAATTGGGGGTTGGTAAAATAGGGGAGGGAGGAAATTTTCAGAACCCATGTAAGAAACTACTTCTTACTATGACATAAGTTTGAAATTTGATAGGTAGGTACAACAGCTACTCCAAACACACTACTAAGTGGTGGTTGAAATTTCCAGAACTTATATAAAAACTACTTCTTATTGTTTTATAGGATTTAAATTTAATAGGCAGGTAGAAGAGCTACACTTCAAACACACTTTATTTTTATTTATTTAGTTTTAAAGTGAAAGACCGAAAAATGGGGCGATGAGGGTAAAAAAAACTCCAAATTTCCGATACTAATAGACCACACGGCTGAAAATTGAAATATGAGAACGTTCAAAGCAGATGAAGAAGAAAATTGAGATTTGGCATGCAGGTAGAACTACCACTTCAGAAAATATATTAGTAAGAAACTATGAAAATTCAACGTCAGAATTGAAGAAATGGTGGAGGTTGGGTTAAAAATACTTGGGAGTGTGGTGGCTCTCCGTTGTCTTCCACACTGATATTCAATAAACGATCACTAAAGAGCCTACTAATTCTACATCTTTCAAGGGTTATTTAAATGCTACAATTGACATGGGACTGACGGCTTTACTTCCCCTCCGAAGGAAGTTGTGCTACGTATTTTATCACCCAGAAAAATGTTTCAATCTCGGCTGGGTTTGAACCACAAACATCAGGTCCTGAGGCAAGCACTTTACGCCTTGAGTAGACATAACTGTGTTTATTTTGAGAGAACAATCTGTTGAGTGTCTCAAACATCACTGAACCTGTACGAGAAAAACTTTTTGCCACTCAATAGTTTGGAGAAAGGACCATATGTGTTTGTGTACATGACTCTTTGTTTGCACATATTCTATCTCGTCAGAATGTATTACCACCCTTTTTGGCGTGATCTCACGACCGAGCTACACTGACAGAGTGGCCGTTGCCGTTAGCACTGATAGAGGGTGTCATGTGGTCAGCACAACGAAGTGAACGAACCCTTACGGTCATTAATTCAGTTTTCTAAGCCGGAGCCACCACCTATTTATTGAAATAGCTCCTTATTGGCCCTCATGAGGTGCTTTCACAGAAAAAATTATGGATGCGTTGGGGATCGAATTTGGGACCTTTGAAGCTGTAGCCAGGAACTCTGACCACTAGACCACAGAGTATCATACTAGTAATATTTAAAATTCCTTAGAATTGTATGGATGATTTTTACTTTTTCTACTATATTATTTTTCATTCTAGGCTTGAATCTAATTAGCTTTTACAATCTCACAATGTTGGTAACATAGCCGTGTAAAAGTTACAAAACATAGTCTATAAACAATAGTTAATGTATTATTCTATTTCAAAGATAGATATATTTAGTAAAATAGATAAATAATTATATTTTGGTGCAATAATAAGTCACGTGTGAAATTTAAACTAATATTTAACAAGTTTCGTATTTTCTAGAAATATTTGAATCATATTACATAAGATATAATTGGTTATTCACTATAAAATGTGTAATTATTATGATACGGATGGTTTTGCACATAGCAGTCTTTCGTAGTTTTAAATAATTGTGTGATGTTGTTTAGTAAACATTTTTATTCAAAAGTTTAAAGTTCTCTAGTAGACATTTTAAATTCCGCAGAGCATATTATAATATTGTGTGAATTTAAGTTGCTTCAAAACCATATTCCTGTGTACCAAAAATGTCTGTCGTCTGTTTATGAAATAATTTAAGTTCTTGACTGTGTTTGAAATACAGTATTCAAAATAGTTAAATGCTTATTGTAATTAAATTGCCACACACATTATCGAAAGATTTATGGTACATATTAAAATTGCTTCAATAAAATATTCACTTGGACTCAAAATCGTGATGCTTTTTACACTTAATAATCAATTTCTTATTTTGGAAAGATGGCGGTACCTAGTATCATTGTATTCAACTTCAATCAACACACTTATGAAGCAGGATGGATAATTAAATGAGGTCGAATAAATGGGGGGAACACTGCCAATATTAATTGACTATCACGTTCATTTTGTAAGAGTGTCTTCACCATCCACCACAGTAAATGTTGAGCATAGGTGAAGACGTAAGAATGGAGGGAAGGGGGGGCGCACATTGAATAATGACTATCAGGTCATAGGTTAGCTTTCCCTTCCTCTTACTACAATGATTGTAGCCTGGATACCCATATCTCTTGAATTTCTCTCTCTTATCTTTCTTATATTCCACTTTTACTAGATGTATACACTTAGATATTCAACTTACCAATTGAATAAGTAGTTGTTGGTGTTTTTAAGGAAAACTACTTTATTTTTAACTAGATTGCTAAGTAATTAATAAGCAAACAAAGGTACATACACAGGGTTATAGGCCTTACCTTCTTTACTAATAAAAAATCTAGATACTAACTGCAAACAATACAAGTACTTTTAAATATTTATTTTACATACATTTTCTTAAAATTCCTAGCGTCCAGTTAATTCACTGTCAAGCACAACATGAATTCATTTAAATCTGGTTGAGAGATAACACCTGGACGCAGAAAATTAAACCTGGATAGCTCAGTGGTAGATAGTTGGTGAGCTAAGTCAAAGGTCCTGGCTCTATTCACATCTACAGATGTAATTTTTAAAATGTAATTAAACACATTTGTTTTTATTTTTTAATTTTAGTGATGGGTTTTTGTTCTAATTTTTAGGTTATTGGTTTTTAGTTTCGAATTCAACATATTCGGTCTTTATTAAGACATTCAAATGTTACATCTCTAGATCGTCATAAATAACAAATGTTTTTAAGCCAAATCAAATAGTTAAAACCTAACCATTTAATACTATTCTTACACTCATAATAATTATACAACTAAGAAACGGAGAACCAAGAACAGATGTTCTAGTAACCGAAACCGGCTACGGTTATTTATATTATTGTATTAAAAAGATATAGAAACAAAGAGTTAGTTTATAATAGTGACTTAACTTATTTAACCAAACAGAATGAAAGGAGGAAGTTTACTTAAAAATGAAGTAACATACTTATGAAAAACTGTTGGAAGCTAGTGTATGTATATTTGTGAGGGGAGGGATTCTAATGTATTCAGTCGGGGATTTAAACCCGGACACCTGGACCAGAGTTAAATTCGTTTGTCAGAATATAGTTTTTGTAATTATTTGTTTGCCCTAATGTTGTGGCTTTGAATAGTTATAATGCAATACATTATATATTATAAATATGATACTGTCTTAACATTGGTATTAATGTATTATATACACCTACATAATATATATAAACACAAATATTTTCTAAGCTCGTAGCATATTTACCACAATTTCAAACCAGCCATATACTGTAGTAGCCAGTATTATATATATATATATATTTTGTAAATATGCTACGGGCTCTAGAAAATATTTGTGCTTATATATATTATGTAGGTGTATATAATATAATAATACCAATGTTAAGACATATCATATTTATAATATATAAAATATCACATTATATATATATATTATAGCTTTCGTAATTATTTGTTAGCCCTAATTTGGTGGCTTTGATTAGTTATAATGCGATATTTTATGTATTATAAGTATGATACTGTCTTTTATATATATATAATTATTTATATTTTGTTTGTTTATACACGCGCTTATGTGTTTAATTGTTTTTATATATTTAATTTATCGCTGCTGTCTTGTGAGAAGTTGTTAAATTCCTCAAGCCTCTGTGTCATCCAGAAAGATTGTCTAAAGATGTTTTCAAGCGAATTGTGTTGTTGCCACCACCCTCAGCGGAACTAAATCCCTTTTCAAACTAAATCTCCCGTCTACAGGTTTGACTTATCACAAATTGACAGTCGAGGGAATTGAAGACTTTCTCCCTGCGAGATTTTTTCTCCTCTTATTTTTTGCTATCTTTTTTTCCTTGAAATTGGTGGTGATGCGAGAACGTTGTTCACAACTTTAGTCCATCCCAGCGGAGGGATTTCTTTTTAGTTGTGCTAGTGAGGGTCCTACACTTTCTAAGATGATCTGTCCTTTTGATTTAATAAGATTCTGTCACGGAGTGAGCCTCATTCGTTGAAAATATAAAAATGTATATTATAGTTTTCAGTTTTGAAAAGGGGATTTCAATATTTCGTTGTAGTTGACTTATCCGGCTTATTGAAAGAAAACAATGGCCTTGATTCTAGAAAAGAAGAAGAAGAAGAGAAAACACGGATAATACAATTCAATAGTATACGTATAACCCAAATGGGTAGTCAGACGCGGGGCTAGAAAAAAATAATTCAATAGTAAATGTACTCTTCATTGCATCCCAAATCAATACTTCCTTAACGAACAGGTTTTTTTGTAAAATAGCTTTGTGATATTCAACAAACAAGGTCAAAAGTGACCCTCAACATCTCCGCAATTTGCTTGAAAGCCTAGCTCCCACGTAATAATAAAGAAAAATCCAGATGAACGTATGGCCAAGCCACATCAGGTAAGTCACATGCGAATAATTAGAAGTATTTAAATATTTTTATCAAAATGATTATGTTTCTGAAATATTTTTAAAGGTATTTAGCGCTATAAAATTTTACCACACCTATCATTATCACAACCCACCTTTTTTTTAATCGCTAAAAAATACATTATTATACCTCACGGGAATTCAAAGTTGTGTCCCTCATAGTTTTGCCATCATCTGACGCGTAGAACTCTTTCAATATTTTCCAAGAATGCAAGGTAAATGTGTGGATATCCCGATAATAATGTTAGGACCAAAATATGTTTTAAATTTTTACCTAATCCATCTTCAGTTGTAGCCCCGTGTGATAGATCGTGTAGGCAATCCTTCGTGCTTAAATGTATTGAGTGGTTGCCACATTCTATGTGCACTTGGTTTCGTACAAAGCCAAACATGTAATCATCAAAAATCTAATTTACATATAAATTAAACGTGTAATTAAAGTTTCTCATGCTTAATATAATAAATTTATTAAACTACATAAGTTTGTAAAGGTGTGTATTTTGGTTTTATGCCCACTCTCATCCGTTTGATCACCTATCGGTCCCTGCTTAATGCTAATGCGGGTACACTTTCTACAAAATATTTTCCTCATACTTATCCCTTAGATAATGCCCTTAGTAGATTTGGGGCTAAATGTATTAATTAGAATATTATTATCTGTTGGTATGTCTTAAGCTAATCTTTCTACACCGGTATTACACTACACACATTTTAAAGTATAGTAAAGCCAGCACCTAAAACCGCATTAATCTAGCGAACTATAATCCTGATACACGTTGAAATATGTTCAAGTCACCCACACCTATGGTGACGTAGACATAGGCTTCAGTATCGTCTGATCTGGTTTGCTAGTGATGGTGAGGTGTGTATTCGTATCCTGACTGGGCTTACTAAGATTGTTTTTATAAATGATTTAACACACTCCCTCTCATTTCCTCTCAATTCAAACTTTCTTTCACCTTCCCAAATAATGTAATTAAATATGGATATCATAAATATGTAGTAAGAAGTGGCGAATAAAATATCAAATTCTGTCACATTTCTTCTACGCAGTGAAGGTTATTTAAATTTATCGGCATAATTTTTTTTAAATGAATAATAAACCTAATGATATAATAATGTTATTGACTAAATAAATATGTGTACATTTGTGACTGAACAAATAAACGTAAAATTAATATATTTTTTGACGTGTGATACCTATAACATCCATCAAAATTTATATTTAAAGTTTATTTTATATAAAGTGTTACCATAATGTGCCCTATATAGCTACCATATGTGTTCACATTATAAGGAGTCAGTCTCACAGTCAGTCTGCCGATAGTGGGGACGTCGGGGATCGAATTTAGTTCTGGTAAACTGAGGTGGGATTTTTTTTATAAAGTTTACCCCTCTCCCTCTACCAAAATTCGGGTACAGTTCCTCTTAAATCTACATTATTCATTCTTTATATATTTGTTTAAAGGTCTGGGTAGCCCAAGTGGAGAGTAAGAGACCCAATAGCCTACCTACTTAAAATAAGACACATATAATACTAGATGATTTGTAACGATGTTTATTTGATTCTGCGAATGTGCTCTACTAAGAAATAAAATTACACAAATAACGTCAAGGTTGGGTTGGTTTTTTACGAGTATCTTACTGTTCTATTTCCCCTCGTTCCTAATCTCTGCAGTAGTGCCTCAAACCAGATATGTCCGCTCTCGGGCATTGTCGTCATAGCACTCAGGAGTGTTAGTGACAAATTCAAAGAAACAACAAGCACAAGTTGTATTGGAGAGATGACAGCGGCATCTATATTTAGAGCGGTTCCAATTGACCTCTATTAGTCGCCCACTTAACGGCAACACGGACGGCCCAAGACAAGGCTAGCGTGCCGGACATCTTGCTTGCGTTACGACACTACTGGAATTCCTCGCTCGCTTCATGAAGGGACACTTGGAAGATAATTGTCGGCTGGTGCCGAGGGGACTGACGACTTCTACAGTGACGTCACATGGGAGGGGTATTTTGGAAGTGACAGCTGCCTACAAATTATATTTATTTTCTCCAAAGGCTTTAGCGCTTTATCTGATTTTCTTTTAAATGAAAAAAAGATGCATTTTATAATTATATTTTATTCTTAAAATATGTAACTAAGTTCAATTTATTTGTTTTAGTTAGTTGCACTGGCACGAAACAAATTTATGGTGTTCGAAAACAAGGTGCATATGAAGTTATTTGGTTTAAAAAGGAATGAGGCTACTGGGGAGTATAAGAGGTTACATATTAATGAGTTGCATATCTTGTACTCATCATAAGACTTTGTTAGAGTAATCAAGTCTCGCAGATTACTTTGTACAGGACATACGGTGTGAATGGGAGAATCTAGAACCGTGTTAAAAGTAAGTTGACTGGCAAACCCAGTGGGAAAAGACCATTGGGAAGACCTAGATGTAGATGGGAGAGTAACATTATAAAGGACATGAAAGAGACAATTTTATTTTAAGCATATTTTTATAAAACTAATAACTTTCAAGCTATACGCAAATATATATATATATTTTATAACTTTTCAAAAACATAAGGTAAAGTATTGTGACCGTAAAAAAACTAACCTGAAATGTTGATGGATGTCGACGTCTCATGACCCCCGAACCCTAAAAGTGGTTTTTGCAATGCCGTCTGTCTGTGTGTCTGTTTAAACTTAAAAAAAAAAAAAAACTATTTTCTCAAAATCAGCTTTAACGATTTTGATTAAAATTTGTCTATTAGTGATACTAAATAACTTTTCATTGAAAAATTGTAGTACTATTCAAAATAAAAAAAAACTTTTATATTAAATATATTTTTATAAAACCAACAGTTTTTGAGATATTGGCAAATTTCCTAATACAATTTTGTGAGCATTAGTTGTAAAGATACTACTTAAGTTTTAACGCAATTATTATCCAATGCCATAGAGTAATTAAATATAAGTAAGTCTCTCAAAACGTTTATGTTGTTTTTCCTTAAACCTCTTAGGAGAAATGTTTGTACAACAATTATCTATTTCCATTTTAGACTCAATAGTCAAAGTTTACATTTTTTATTGGTCAACTTTTATAAATGAGGAATTTAATAGCAATGCGATGGCATGAAGATTTGCATCACCTAATAAAATGTAGAAAATTTTAAATGTAATTTGGAATTTTAATACAAAGTGTTAATCCTTGTGGAGCCAGTATTAATCTTTTTTATTGGTCCAAACCCACAAATGAGGACATTATGTCTTTAAAAATGAAATTATAAAATTTTAAACCAGGACTCAAATAATGTTTTACATAAATATAGTGCAATTTATGCTTGGGTTTGCTAGTGTATATTACTTAGTTTTGCATAATATATTACAAGTTTTGAGTAATCATATCCATTTTTAAACAATAGAGCAAGAAATTCTTTGAGGAGTTCCGTACCATTAATTTTTTTTAGTTAATATTTAAGTTATAAGCATAAATATTACACTTTATTCACTCTAAATAAGAATGTTTAAGTAATTTACAATGTCTTAGAAAAAAATTAGTACGAACATTAACCAATAACAAACAAAAAAGCTCTTAAAACGAAATGTTTCAAATCTCAAACTTGATTTTACAATTTAAGAACTAGAAAAATAATGTATTTGATAATAGATCCATACTATTTTCACTAAATTAATATGTGTTAAAAATTCAATAAAACTTTTAAGCACTTTTTTTAACGTTTCGTTTGACCAAATGTATAGTGATATTATTTTTAAAAAATTGGACACTTTCATGAAAAAAACACTTAAGGCCTACTTATAGACATTGGCGAAACACTTATTTGCAAGGACGGCTTATATTTTTTAAGTATTAATTTGATACAAAAGCGTGATATTTTCCTTCAAACAACATTATTATTATATCTAATCTTCAAAGAATTACGAATTTGACGCTGTGTGACGTATATTACTTGAAGTATCAAGCTAATTATTTTACAAATAAAATATGATAAAACATTAAATATGCTAATATAGTACTCATACAATTCAAGGAGTGTGTCTAAATTCTAGCCCTTCCCCCCTCCCCAAGCTGTATTGCTAACGTCAGCAAATTCCTTAATATACCAAATTACTCTGGTGTGTGATGTTATCTCACACATGGACATATGAGCTTAATAGCAATGTAAGTGGTCACTATGACACGATATTGCCCGGAAGAAATTAACCACGTTCTCAACACAATTACAACACAGCACATGCGCGACTTTCTTGCGAATTATATTTGACTGTCCTTTCTCACGAGTTATTCTTTATTTCTCTTCTCTTTTTATGGACGACTAAAATATATCATGTGGTTTGTATGTCGGGTTGAATGGCCCTTACTCATTTAGTTAATAACGCCCTGAAAATTATTTAATTATTATAGCTATGGTAATAGCAAATATACTATTTGTAAGAAGTATATCGAGTATAAGTCTAGGGTGGTCATATGGTCTAATTTATTACTCCCACAATAGACTGGACTGCCTATGACGGGGAGATTAGAGTTTGAATCCTGGTAAGGTGTACTGAGGGGGCTTTTTTCCGGAAAAAAAAATCATTATAGCGCAAATGTGGGTACACGTCCTCCAAAATCAACATTTATTATTCGTAGCACATTAGTACAATTAGTAGGCGTGCAACCCGAACGGTTAGTAAGACGTGGTGTAGAGAAAACAAACAAAAAATTGACAATTTATTCTACGATTGTAAATATAAAGTAGATATGTCCGTTTTATTTATATAAGCTTAGGTTTCTTTAGGAAAGTTTGGTTCTACAGACGTTCGTGGACTAGGCCAACGCAATCATGTTAAACTAAAATTAGATTCTAAATTATTATTGTATTTACTCAATTTTAAATAAAAGTTGCAGTGAGGAAGTCTGAGAGTAGCCAGAATACATCTTTTGTGGAGATATGTGATTACATTAAATGTAAAAGCATCCAGTTTATTGTTTAATGTTGTTTATCAACAATTTATTAAGGTGAAAGTGTAAAGGACTCGAAAGAATTTCAGTGGTTTTTTAGAGTTTTTATAGCAAAATATATGTTTGGTCAAAATAAATATAATTTTGCTCCAGTAGAAATATAAGAGTTTAATTTTATTCGCATGGTGATATTAACAATTCTTTAATGTCCCTCATGATCATATTACCATTTAATGAAAAACTTTTTTAATGAAGAGAAAAGGTTTTCATTAAATTCTAGAACACCCTGAATAGATATTCAAGAACTATTGATATCTCCACATGAAGAACATAAAAATGTATGTTTCTACTAGAGAAATATTTTATTTATTCCGACCAAAAACGAAAAATTGTTACTATGAATATTTCAAAAACATTGCCCTCTGCTCGCGCGCGTTCCTTACACTCCCACCTTAAGTCGAACGTAAAAGAATTTGTTAAATGAATACTGACTGTTACAAGTTTTGTAATATACATAAGTAGCGGGTGAAGGATTATTTTACAAACTTAAATATATCAAAAATAGACTATCAGCTATGTTCTAATAATTTGGAAGCATTTTTGTTCATGTCAGTAGAAAGTAGAAATTGGTGTTATAAGTAGACTGAATAGCGACATCAAAAATCCTAAATATTATTTCTGTTGTAAACATCCCTTTTTCTCAACTAATACAAAGCCTACAGCGATGAATAAGGTATCAGTGGGTAGGATTTTTTTACCGACTTCTGACATAGCATATTCAGTTTACGTTAAAACACATTGCTTGTTTAAAATTTAAGTTAAAAGATAAATCTAACAATATTTTTGTATCAATTAACGAAAATAAACTCTCTTTACTATTTTGTGTATACGCTTCGCTGAGTATTTAATTAAAAAACCCAACAAAAGCCTAAATTTTTTTGGGGGGGAGCGGGGGTTTTTGAATGTGCGAAAGTTTTGCAAGGGTTTACTGGTATATATGAAATGACCTCGAGATAAAATTTACTAATAATAACAATAACTGATCTCACCACTTCATCCTACACTGAAACATAGCTTCAGGGGTATTCGTCAGATTTGTTATCCCGGAAACTTGGAATCTTCCATTCCACCCATGTCTACATACCACAACTGATCCATTTGACACGTAGGAGTATCTTGACGTGTACAAACTATGTAACCATTTGTATAATAGTTTGTGAATTTAGGAATATATATCTAGGACTATAACCAGAAATGTATTTTATATGAGATGGAGTGGGGTCTTACCTGTAATGACACGTGGTAACGCCCCCCAACAGGAGATGTCAAAGAATTTGTATCTCTCTTGAAGCATTTTAAAGTAATTTTAAAACATAATTCGAGTTTTAGGAAGTAAGAATTTTACAACAGTATAATACTAGTATATACATTATTAATAATACTTTTGAGGTTGTAGTGCAAGCAAAGTAGACATTGTTTATACGTAATCGGTGACATGAAACTTAAATTTTTTCATAGGATTGTTTTAATTGCCTTCCTAAACAATATATTAAAAGTCTTGAGCCGGAAATGGTTTGTTTTAGGTATAACATGCAGAAAACAAAATGAAAATAAAATTTCAACAATCCTATGAAAAAAAAGATAATTATAAATAAGAGCGATGGATGGTAGCCAGCCTGCACATATAAAGAGGTTTGAGCTCTTAGTATTCACTTGTATAGGTCTACAATGCATACAACAAATCAAATTTTTGTTGGCTCGAGTCCATCTTCAGAATTGAACTATTCACAAATAAAAATCTTGATACATGTTTAGCTCCCCGGAAAATATTCGAGTGGGCATAAAGGAAATATAAAGTTTGTAAAATTTACAATTTAAAGAGGGGATATTATTTGTTGGTAAGACTTAGTCAAAATCAAATATTGAAAAAAAAAATAGATATATATTTGAAAACTTTTAATACTTTTATTTGGAGATATCTACTTCACGTCTAATATTAAAGCTTAAATTTTTAAAATTAAATATTTCACTAATATTAAATTCCAGCAAAGTTTTGTATTCTAGTGTCCAAGGTATAAAGAGTTTTTTTAGTTTTTTCCCCACCACGTTTTACTTCCCGTCCTGGCACTATGCATGTTAACTACTTTATTGGGGTAGGAATGAGCTAAGTATACTTCAAAGAAAACGTACCCGTATTTGCATGAAAGAAGAGTGTGAAATCATCTGCGAGAAAATACTCTCAATACACAGTGGGGACTTGCACCCCGACTTTTCAATCACCAGCAAACAAGAATATATAAACCCTATATTTAGTCCGCGTGTCCACCGATCTGGATGGTATGAAAATTCGTAATGAAACATGTTTTAAGGGGGATATCAGCCCTGTATGAGATCACACCACTCGACTGTGGTTGGTGTAATGGGACTGTGCCCATCATATCACTCATTGTTCCTCCCCGACAGTTAACAACCTCCCTCCCCTACCTCCGTGCCATTATTGACAAGGGTGCAAGAAAGGGGTCATTTGTGAGCTTTCACTCAGCTCTGCGGGGTTGTGGGGGGAGGGGAGGGGATGAACCGACTTTTTTCCGAAATTAAAGATTTATTTGGGTTATAAGTAATATGCACCAGTTCAGTGTAATAGAGTTATAGAGTAATAGAGTTCATTCACCAATTCACACTCCACATCAGGAATAGGACCACTGGTCTGGATATCACGTTCACCCTAAATAGAGACATTGGATGCGTGTACCTCTATTTTGTATCTCTATTATCGATCGTTTTGAGATAGCCTCGTCTCACCCAAAGACCGAAGGAGCAATGGCAGGCACCGCTCGGTACAGAGTGCCTTAGTGCAAAGTGCTAAGTGCTCCGACTGAAGATGAGAGGGAGACGTCTCTTTTGTTGTTTGATCGCAATTATGTCGTCATAATCTTCTCCTCGTAGCCCTATGCGCTGCTCATCTTCTCTTTTGAGTCGCCTTACTGCTCTGGGGACTGCTCTTTGCGGCCTTCAGTTTTTGGGTAATGACTCCATTTGGTACTTTTCCTCCCCTTTCCGCCTCCTTTACCCCTGTCAATGTTGAACGCCATTGCTTCTGAACAGAAAACTAAAGAAAATCGTCAGTTGCCAGATTAGTCACTAGGTGCTAGAAATAAAAATTATTCGTTTCAGACCCGTAATAGTCGATAGTTCTAGGGACGAAGTCGATAAACTGGCAACATTTCTGGGAGTGTAGGTGACGTCAGTGTCAGTGTCAATGTCAGTGTTCTTTAAGTTTTTATAGCAAAACATACTTATGGACAAAATAAATAAAATACTGCTCCAGTCGATAAATAAAGTTTAATTTTCTCTCTTCATGGTTTTATCAAAAGTTGTTGAATATCTGTCAAAAGTATAACGGTATTAGATATCAATTTTTTTTAAATGAAGAGAAAAAGTTGTCATTAAATTCCAGGACACCCTTGACTGATATTCAAGAACTGTTGAAGTCACCACGTGAAGAAAATTAAACTCTTATGTTTCTATTGGAGCAATATTTTATTTATTTTGACTAAAAATGTTTTGTTAAAAACCTGAAAAAAATAAAATACTTGCCTTTTCTGGCGTTTCTTTCCACTCCACCTTAAATACACACTACAAACATGTAAAGATACCAAATAAATACTAAGTAAGAGAAAATCTTTAGATTAATTAGGTTATTTTGTTTGATGTAAGGATTTTATTAAAGTACCCACCGTGAATTATTTCCCGTGTGTACTTTAATCACGCTAATAGAGCAGGAATGAGGAAGGTACAATTTAAAATAAATGTATCTATATTTGCTTATACGGGGCGTGGAAAGGATTTATTAAAACACAGCCTTAGTACTTCCGGATAGGACTTGAATCTTGACCATTGATATGATATGAAATTACTTATCATTGCAAATATATAGGGCTATTTATAATACAAATATTAAATCTCAATTCACCTGGCCTAAATTGAAACATTGACTTCTCCGTCACCAGAAACTGAGTATATTGCGTTAATGGTGTATTAGACCACGTGACCATCAATGCGGGGTTTTATATTGGATATCCTTTAGGAAGTATACTGTTGAGAGTAGAAAAATCACACTTAAACATCCAGGATTATTGTAGTCTTCTAACAAATAAACCATTCAGATGGCTTTTTATATTCACCTATGACTAATTAAAATGAATGCTACGGAACTCCGCACGGACTTTCTCGCTCTAGTGTTTAGAAATTGAGATATTTAGGCCTACTCAAAACTCATAATATATATGTGAAACGAAATAATATACACTAGCAAAACCATGCATAAATTGCACTATACTTATGTAAAATATTTTTTGAGTCCCAGTTTGAAAGTTTATAATTTTATTTTTAAAGAATTAATGTCCTCATTTGTCTGTTTGAACCAATAAAATATCGAGATTGGGTCCACAAGGGTCATAACTTCGTATTAAAATTTCGACTTACGTTTAAAATGTTCGACATTTTATTGGGTGTTGTACATCTACAGGTCATCGCATTGCTATTAAATTCCCCATTTATCAATTATTTTGACCAATAACCAATTTAAATATTGACTATTGAGTCTAAAATGGAGATAGATCATTGTTGTACAAACATTTCTTCTAAGAGGCTTAAGGAAAAATAACATATACTTTTTGAGAGACTTAACTTATATTTAATTACTCTATGGCAATGGAGAATTATTGCGTTAGAACTTAAGTAGTATCTATTTAAACTTAAGCTCAAAAAATTGTACTAATATATTTGCGAATATCTCAGAAGCCGTTAGTTTTATAAAAATATATTTCAAATAAAAGTTTTTTATTTTGAATAGTACTACAATTTTGAAATGATAAGTTAGCTAGTATCTCAAATAGTTGTGGCGATAGCCATTTTATTTGTGCTCTTAATCAACACCTAGATAACAAATTTTAATCAAAATCGTTAGAGCCAATTTTGAGACAATCGATTTTTTCTCTTTTCGCTTTTTATTAAACTACTCTTAATTCTAGGGTTAAACAGACAAACAGACAGATGGCATTGCAAAAATAATTATTTAGGGTTCGGGGGGTTTAAAGTTTATATATATATATGAGTATAGCTTGAAAGTTATTGGTTTTATAAAAGTATGTTTCAATATAAAATATTTGTATTATAAATAGCCCTATATATTTGCAATGATAAGTAATTTCATATCTCAAATAATAACGGAGATATGATAAAAGATAAGAATTTATGCATCTGACCAGAACCTTTAAAGTAATTTTGCCGAAATATTGAGAGTAGTAATTGTGTTTGAAATATTTAGAAATGATATTTAATCAAAATCTTTAGAGCCGATTTTGAGAAAATAGATTTTATCTCTTTTTGCCCTTCAGTAAACTACCCTTAATTTTAGGGTTAGATATCCAATTCCTAAAACCCCTCGGGGCAGCCCTATGAAAACCCTAGATACCAAGTTTTAGCCCGATCCGTAAAATAGTTCAGGCTCTAGTCCGAGGTACAGACAGACGGAAATTCAAAAACAAATTTTTTGGGTTCGGGGGAAGGGGGTGGATCATGAAACGTTATCATTCATCAAAATCTCGAGTTCAATTTTTCTAACGATCACAATACTTTTTCTACCTGTAAGATAGCGAAAAAATAAAAAATTTAGTGAGTAGAAATATTAACCGCTATGAAAGAACCTGACCATTAATATTTTAATTTTTTTCGTAAAATATTAAAATAAAAATCCAAGAATTAAGACTGTTAGTCCTTCTCAATAATATATTTTTTGAATACGTCAAATTAGAAGCATATCAAAAAGCATTTTATTTAATCGTACACCTCACATTAGTAGGGCTACGCAATTTAAAGCATCCCTCTCACATTATACTGTATTGCTGGTAGCGGGGAGACTGGAGCTGTTATTCTGACTGGGTGTTTTTTTATAAACTGTTTTCCACTCTCTTCCCATGCAAATGTGGGTAAGTTTTTCTCGATTTTACCTTGAGCATTCCTATCCCATTAGTATAAATATGTGGATTGTCTGGACGAGTGGTAAGATGCCGTGTACATAAATACATTATTAGTATATAATATTACCAAAGATACTAGTTTCGAACCCGAAACTTCCAGTGTGGCCCCCACACAATAAGCTCTCCATCAAAGAAGGTATCATCATATCCGTCCGCTTGACTCGCCGCCCAGAGGAATCCAACCAGGGACCTCCCGCTACGTGGAGGGGGATGACGGCTACAGGTCTAATACATCCTACCTCACATCCGTTTTCACGGTACAAATTAACCTTCTCTGGAGGAATAATGGGCCTGTTGGGGCTCTAGCCGAGCGGTTATATTGGTGGAGAGACGCGGGAGGGAGAAAATGATGGCTCTGGTAGATGCATGTGGTGTATAGTCCACGACATAAAGATCCGTTAACGTTTTAGTATGAAAGAATGACGTTTTCGTAGAGTTGTACTTGTCCGAGACTGTACAAGACGCTTCCAATCTCTATTCCTTCTTAAAACTTATCCCGCCCTCAACTCCTCTCTCGCCGGCTACCTGTCAGAAACACGTACACTATTATTGACTTCCATTAGTTACGATGTCCAGTGGAGAGAACACCTCTAGAGACTGCTGGGGAATAGGTTGAGATGATTGGTCTGACGCTCTAGCTCGGTTTCGGGACACTGGGGGTTCGACTCCAAATAGATGACTTTTGTTTTTCTTTTGTAATTGATGAGTTTTAACACGACGTAATTAACGGGTTAATTTAAAGGGTGAAAGATGGAGTGGGTGAGACGAAGGTAGGGTAGAAGACAAATATGATGGTAGACCCCTTCTCGATGCAGGTTGATCAGGATTGAACCCCGGCCTACTGGGTTATAGGTCCCTTACACTATCAGTCAGACTGTCGGTCCTAAGATTGACAATCTGACTGACAGTATACATCAGTATTTAAAACGAGATTTTACACGGTCAGTCTTCGTATAGTTATTTTTGTCAGTCTCAGCTCCTACATGCAACGTGCAACAACATGGATGATAAGGAAAAGGTGTGGGCAGTCTATGTTTGCTATTGAGACTGAAGGAAATACTGAAGAGCACGCGCACACGGTCAGTTTTACTGTTTTTTTAGACTTAGTCCAACACCTTAGATCAGTCAGTAGCATGTCTCTAGCCACTGAGCTCAGTGTCCCGAGTTTGATTCCTGGCATGCCCAAATAATGTATCATTGATGAAATGTAGGTTTCCCCTTTCCCAGTGATGAATTAACAGCTGGGGGCTGGATGTTGTGTCTATTATAGAAATTAGAGAGTTAATAAGTCATGTGCTGTTACAGTCAGTAGTTTCAGATAAATAAAATAAAATGGAATAAATTAAATGAGAATTTCAAACATACAAATTTAGGCTGATTTTATTGTAAACTCAAAGTTGGCGTTAATTTTAAATCTACCCTCAAATAAAACCAAGATTTATTGGGATTTTAACTCCTTCACATCGCACAAAATTACTATCAATAATATATTTTTAAATTTCTCACCGATGCCAAGGCTGGTAGTTTATTGGAGTCTTATGTAATTCATAGCATCTATAGCCCGCAATTATTCTTATTAAAAATCATTTCAGGAGGGATTTGATGTATAAACAGCAATCCTTTCCTCTAAAATAAATCTCTTAATACAGCCCTAAACAATTATGATCCACTATATGGGAAGTTCTAAGTTACTGCCAATTGAATGAATAGTCTCAATGATGACTTGCTGTTATATTTTAAGTAACCTATTACGCTAGTCAGGATGTCAAGTGATTGCAAGCCCCTTCCACAAACTCCGTATTCGAAGATCCGTAATGGCCGTGAGCTATGGTCCATGATCCATAGAAATTGTATTTGCATCCACATAGTCCGTACACTTAATCATGTGATCATGTCAACCAATAAGATAGTCATATACTTCATCCAATAAAAACTCTTCAAAATAAAATCGTCTAAAGCAAGGAGCAACCGTTAAGTGTCATCTGAACAATAAAATAAAATAAAACAACTTTTTGAGAAAACGTCCAGAATATACTACTTGAAATTTAGGTTAAGAACAATCACAATAAATATATTTATAACAGAATTTGAACTATAAAAGCTATAATAATAAGCAATGATTCCTTTTGCTGCCATTAGTGCTTTATTTCTATGTACGTGCACATATTTACATAACTGTGATTGGTAGTCCGTATAAACTAGTCCTTATAAAGTTAGGAGTTGACCAACTTCTATGGAGAACGGACCAGGAAATGGATTCGGATAAGGACTCTCTAGACAGAGCAATCTGATACTGTGGCATCGATTTCTTACGGACCATGGACTTATGGATACGGAGTCTGTAGATGGGGTTTTATTTGGAGAAATATTTTCTGTGATCATGTATTTGTATTTACAAAGAATTGACTGTCAACTTCCATGTTTCCTAACTTTGACTCAAACTGAGGAACCTTTCAGTTAAAAACACATATAAACAAAGTTTGAAATGGAATTTGGATTTACCTGACACAGTGTTCATCTCTCAAATGGGAATGTCAAGTTGTTCTAGCATGGCCTAAAGGGGCTCTTATTATAATCAAAAATAGAAGGCTCCATTAACTAATAACCTAGGTAATTTAAGTAGGTCCAGTGGGACCATTGGTTTGAAAAATACTTAATGTAGCCCATCACCGTTACTTTGCCACGTGACAAGCTCAACGAACCACGTAAACTGCTAGACGAATCAAAAGAAGGAGATATATGGAACCATCAGTTCAAACTTTTAAAATTGGAACCAGAAAAGTACACAAAATCTACCCTTAAATCCCTCCCCTACCTAAACAGCTCTTTACATAAAGTCGTGTGGTAGTGTTTGCTTACCCGAACCCTTAGCACCCCTCCCTTCCTCTACTTGGTAAATATTATTAATGATCTAACGTGCCCTCAACAAGTGACAATGACATGGTTCTACAATTTACGACGGGGTTACGTTAGTCAAAAAGCGTAAAGAAAGAGGCCTTCACGTTTGAATTTAAAAAAAAACTCTTCTTACTCAAGTGTCTTTATGCAAACATTATCCGAAGAACTCAATTTAAATGAGTTGGGGTGACATTCGTTTGATTTTAAAATGATCAGAGAATACCAATTTATTTAACATTACCGCCAACTGATCCTCAATATAGAGGATTAGATCAAACTTACCCGCCTCGGTGGCGTAGTTAGCTAACACGCTAGTTTCGTGTTCATCCAGGCTGCTGAGGATGGGGAGATTTAGGTTTGAGTCTCGGTCGTGTGAACTAAGGTGGTTTTTCCTAGAATGGTTTTTAACTCTCCCTCCACGCAAATGCGGGCTCACTTCATTTAAATTTAACCTTACCAATTCCAATTAGTACTCCTCTAAATTCAACCTTCCTAATTCCAATTAGTGCTTAAGCGTATAGCCCGAACGCGTAGTAAGACGCGGTGCTAAATAATAATAATAATAATAATAATAATAATAATAAATAAAAATTATGAGGTTGGAAAACAGTTTTATTGATATTAATATTATTTCTACAAAATCTTATATATAACAATATTTATACAATGGAAATGACACAATAAAATAACTTAACAATCACAATTACAAAAAAAAAAAAATTGAGAGCTTATGAAACCAATTAAATGAATAATAGGTTAGTTTTATAACGTACTGTACCTGGAATGTAAAATGACAATTATTAATACCCGAATTGATTAAATTGATAGTATTAAGTTTGTAAAAAAGATTATTTATATACTATAAGTTTTTTAATATTCAGCTAAAATAATAGATAATATTGACTATAGAAGATTCGAATCAATTGGGACTTGCCAGTTTGTTTTTTAAAATACTACTCTCAATACAAGGTTATTTAAGATTTGATCTAAGTGCTAAGGGTGAGGTAGATAGAGCATGGAGAAGCTAAAGTGAAAATCTCAAATAGACTCTCTCTAAAGGGGCATCATCATGCTGGGATTTGAACCCTAGCCTCATCGCCAAGAGCGACAGCTACTTCAAATTATTTACCATGATTTGGGAAACGGGTTCGATTCCTGGGGTGTTGCACTGGATAAATGTATGTTTACTATATTTGTTTTATAGTTACATTCAGGTAAATGTTGGTGTATGTTCTTAAAAATCAATTCTCCTCATCTTATGTTTATAAATTAGTAAATTATGACGTGGATAGTCCAAACGTATAGGAAAACACATTGCAAAAAAGGAAGGGTTTGGAACACATTTAAAGAATATTTCGTATGTGGTGTTGAAATTCAAAACAAAAAGGGAATAAAAAACAAAAACTGACTTTACCATAGAATGTAGTTCGAACATATTGTTTACCTTCGGCACAAGGTCTATTTGCTTATTAATTCAAGGTGTCACATTGACAAGTGATTTAAAAATTAATTTACTCACCTATATTACATTGAAATTAACTGAATTTTTAGTAACTTCTCAACCGTCAGAAAAGAAGATACCTTGAATCACAAAATGATTTGAAGATTAGATAGAGAAACAAGTCAGTAGAAGAAATGTTCATCTTTGATATATGAGTATTAAACACTTTGCGGATTAATGTTTCGGAAACTTGAATTATCCTATTTGATTACTGAAGTATGATCTCACTGGTTCTTCCTAAGAAATTCCCAAAACGGGTATTCATATCTAAGAGATTATACTAGATATTTTTTTAACTTGATAAAAACCAGTCAAAAAAGCTTCAAACTGTTTACCTCACAATTTTTAAAGGGGCCTAATTTTCAAATCACTTTAATTTGACCAAAATATATTAAAATTGTATTGACACATTTTATCAAATTTAAATTTTTTTAAATGTGTATAAAATATGTATATTAAATGTTATTTTCACCTTATCTTTGGTTTTAAGGGCACGTATTAATTAGATTTATATTTTCCCACTACTTAGCATTCCTATACGCGCTAAAACCCCGCGAATGTTTTAGGGCTTGGTAGGGATGAGGAAGGTTGAATTTAAATTAGATGTGCCTGAATTTTCATGGAGAGAAGGTTGTAAACCATTTAGGAAACACTACCTTCATTACACCCAGCTAGGATTCAAACCATGACCTCCCCATCCCCAACAATACAAACTAGATAAGCCTGGTATTTAGGCAACGTGTTCACTGACACAATTAAATTAAAGTATTCAAGGACATATGGCTATATAAGTCAATGTAATGATTTCTTGAGTTTAAAGCAGAAAGTCAGTATGTGTGTGTGTGTCCATAAAAATATTAACTACTTCTAGATGGCCTACAAAATTTAAATTTGACAGGATGCTAAAGATATTTCCTCATATAACCAGAAAAGTATCAAATTGATGGAAAATTTCCACATGGGGCACCCGTAATTCGGTGGTCTTGGGGGTTTAACTATAGAAAAAGCCAATCATAGAAGGTAGATAAATTAAATTTAGCTGGAAGCTAGAGATACCACTCAAAAAAATCAAACCGGTATTAAAATTTGTGATTTCAAAGTTGGGGTGAGTCAAATCGGGAAGGGAGGAGGGGGGGTTCAAAACTTCCAAAATTAATAGATAGAAACCTACAAGGTTGATATAAAATTTAAACTTTGCAGGAAACTTGTCAAAATAGTATAGGAATTGTTATTACGTATTAGGTGTTCTGTCTTACGGCAGGTCCATTCCTTTTGTCAGTGAGCTGAGACTACCAATGGTCCCTATTCTCTGCCTCGGGGACCTAAATATAGAAAAAGCCTTCTGGGGAAGGTAGATAGTTGAAATTTGGTATGCAGGTAAACAATCAATCAGGACATATAATGTAAGATTTCAAAGTTGGAGGTGGTGAAGTGGTAGAATGGGTTTTAAAACTTCCAAAACTAACAGAAAAACTACTTAAAGGGTGGAATAAGACTTAATCTTAGCAGTAAGGTAAATGGGCTACCCCAGAGGAAGGCGTAATTTTTTTTAAATAAATTATATTTACATGTTTACCCTGTTTACTATTTTTCACCTCTTAATCCATTTTACACTTTGTAACCTTTTTAATTAATCTTTTTACCCTTTTCTCAAATGGTATTTATTAGATTTTAAAATTCTATTCTGTTTACACTATATGCCCTCTTTGCACTTTTTACGCCTTTTTACACTTTTTTAAATGTCTACGCTTTCCAACCTAAAATTTCTCCGGTGTTTATCCGGATATTTAATGTAAAAATGCGTAAAAAGGGCAATAAAAGGGAAAATGGCCAAAAAGGTTAAAAAGGGTAAAAAGTAAATCTAATCACAAAGGGCAATAAGATCAAAAGGACTAAAGTTGCAAAAATGTTCGAAAAATACCTAAAAGCCAAAAATGGCAAAAGGGGAACAGTAGGGCCAAAAGTGTAAAAATTGTAAAAAGAGCAGAAGTAAATCCAATAAAAATAAATAGGGTGTAAAGGTTAAAAGAGGTACCAGGAATAAAAATTGGGAAAAAATAAAAAGTGGTAAAATGTCCAAAAAGGGTAAAGAGAGTAAAAAGATTTAAGAAATTGTAAACAGAGTAAAAAGGGTTAAAAGGGTAAAAAGGTAAAAAAAGCTAGAAAGAGTAAAAAGTACCAAAGATAAAAAGGGACAAAAAGTGTAATATTCTGTTGTAAAAAGGGTGAAGTTAAAAAGGTGTAAAAAGTACTAAAACGGAGAAATGGTTAAGAAGGATAAACGGGATAAAAAAGGTAGATGGGGTAAGTGCTGCTAAAAAATGCTAAAATAATTTTAATTGGATTTAATAACAGCCCTCTAACAACCAATTATTAGTTATGCTGTAACACGCTACTTTCATTTTTATTAGAACCAACAGACAAGAGTTCAAAATATTGTGTATAGAGAAGTTATAACTTAATCTTCAGAAGAAATGTCCACTCTTTAAAACATGTTCAAATTATATCTCTATTTTGAAATTGTTTATTAGTTAGCGTAATTTTGTGTTTTGTGTTGCAATTTAAACCAATAAAGGATTAATATTTAAAAATAATTTAGGATTTGGTTACTATTCCCTATGATTAATTTGATATACTAAAAATAGCAACGATAGCTACTTTATCGACTCCCCGTGCGAAAAACGGGTACACCAGCCAGTAAAGTATAATGTGCGGGTAAATATAGTACTAACACACACGTGATTTATGCTTATGAAACGGCTTATTTCTCGACCCAAAATGACCAAAGCTCAGATTAATTTATAGTCCGTTACGTAAGGCTTTGTATTTAAGGCAAAACACAATTTGGCTTGACCTGAAAATAACATAAAACTGTAACATTGTTTGCAACAAGATCATTTTTCATTCCCTGCTTCGTTTACATTCTGATTTGCTAACAATATGTCCAATCAATTAATCAGAATTATTTCTGAATACATGAACAAATCCTTGGTAAAATAGATTGAGAGGGGGGAGGGGGGGTTGGAATAGGGAATCTTCTGCATCCACGATTTAACGTCAGGATCCCTCTGTCAGATTCCATTTCACACGGTAAATTTAGCAGGAAAATTTCTTTTCACCCCCAAAATATATATAAATCCCCTTTCTCTTGAATATAAGGTATTACGGGGTTTTAGGCTTCCCCGTGTTCCCTGAAACCTTATGCTCTTTTGATCTCTAAGTGAAATTGTTTATTTTCGGGTGTTTTCGGTCGCGGCGTGGTGTCCATTTCGCCTTGACCGCTCGATTCATTAATCACTACGGAGGTTGAGGGGCGACCCTGGTTTGGTATTCATAATACAGTCCTTGGACCAGCTTGTAACGTATAGTGGCATAGTCAAGGGAAGGAACGATGAAATACGTGACGTCAAAAATATGTTACTATTGTGTGTTTCGTGGTGCGTTTGAAGTGGGTTGGTAGGAAGCGTTACTTAAGGTGGGATGTAAAGAGACGCGCGAAAAGTTAAGTGGTTTTGTAGTTTTTATGACAAAACTTTTTTTGTCTAAAATAAATAAAATATTGCTTCAGTAAAAACATGGAATTTAATTTTATTCACATGATGATATCAACATTTGTTGGATATCTGTCGTGATCATGGCGGCATTATCTAACAAACATTTTAAATCAAGAGAAAAAGTTGTCATTAAATTCCAGAACACTCTTGACAGATATTTAAGAAATTTTGAGGTCACCATCTGAAAAAAATTAAATTCTATGTTTGTACTAGAGCCTTGGTTTCCAAACTGAGTTTCACGAACCCCCTGGGTTGCGGAGGGGAGATTTACAAATTCTATATTTTTACTTTACATGGTTGCGCCTATTTAAAATATTGCACTGATGTTTCACTAATCATGTATATCCTTCGCGTAGTAATATGGTAATGTTTGTTTACTTCCGGTCTCGGGTTAGGATGAACCAATAATAGTAAATAGCACAACAAGTTCCAGTTCATGAAATTAGAAAGAGTTAATGCGTTTTTGACCAGTTCGTGAAATAGTCAAGCGAAGAAGCTAGTTCCTGTAATGAACATAAATTAGCCCAATTCATGAAATGGTAAGTTTAACTATTGGGGTGTAACATTTATAACAAGAAACATTTTTGGCCAAAATAAATAAATTTTGCTCCAGAAGAAACTTTTAGATTAATTTTTACACGTGGTGATCTAAACAGTTCTTAAATATTTGTCATGGGCCATTGCGTGATTTTAACAGTACTTTTTATCTTAACCCAAATAGTATGTCTATGACCACTTTTGCGATTACAATTCTGTTGAAAATTACACTAAATTTTCATAATGAAGCAATGTTTTGTTTATTTTATCTAAAAATTATTTTTCCAATAGAAAAATCTGTAAAAATGGCTCTCTCTTAATAAAAGAGATATTTTTTAAAATGTCATTTATTTGAGGTAGTTAACGTGTTTTTTTCTGAACCGGTTAATTATATCAGCACACGAGAATTTCTATGAGCAAGAATGAAAGGATCTACCAATTTGCCGAGAGAGGTATTTTAACATACTGTCCAGGGTTCTTCAGCATGCCACAAACAACTTGGGACCGACGGCTTTACTTCGCCACCAAAGGAAAATATACTGCGGATTTTTATCACTCAAGCAAAATCCGTCAACCCCGGCTGGGTTTGAACCCACGAACATCGGGTCCGAAGGTGAGCACTTTATCCCAAGATCACCGAGGTTGATAAAAATGTTATTAATGGCGTAATCTAAGAAATATGGATGAGAAGGCTCCTAATCAATGCACCCTCGTTGGCGGTTAGAAAGAATGGAAGACAACATAGAAAATAGCCTGGTAAAAACCACCACCACAGCACCTATCTGGGATTCCATCTCCAACATTTTCGTCAACGAGGATAAAGAACAATGTTTTGAACCACTCCCACTATTTTGTATATATTATGATACATAACATTAAGATTTGGGTGTTTAGTTTAAGGTGTGCATAGCTTGGGTTAAGATCATGGATGTATGGAGAATTTAATTGGGGAGGGGGGATTTCCAAATTCTAAATTTATGACATGATATTAAGACTTACTGTTAAACTATAAGAAATAATTACAGTTTCATTTTACACAATAGTGGTAGAACATTATTTTTGTTAGAGGGGTAAAAGGGGGAGTGGGGGGAGGGGAAGTAAAACTTTTTTTTAGGGTCTTTCTACCTTCCTCTACCCCAGAAAAGGTTAAAAAATTGAATGCTCCTAGAAGCTATTTCTAATTAATTATCTTCGTTTGAAGAATTTTTGAAAATTATATTCTTTTAAAAGCTATTTATAATAGTGATATCCCTCAGTATTTTGAAATTTGGATACCCCTAGAGACTATTTGGTGTAGTCTCCTTCGGCAAATTTTTGAAAATTGAATGTCTCTAAAAGCTATTTAAGAAGTGTTTAGCATTTATTTTATTAAGTAGATTCCCTATAAATATGTTTGAAGTAGTCCCTACCCAGATATTTTTTTTTTAAATTTGTATGCCCCTAAAAGCTATTTGGAATGGTCCTTGCCTAGATTTTTTTTAAAACTAAGTACCTTACGAACTTATTGAAAAGGGTCTTCTCCTAACACATTTTTGAAAATCTAATACGTTTAGACGCTAATTGAAATAGTCCTAGCTTGGATATTAAAAAAAATATCATATGCAGTGTTGCACCCTACGGGTACTTTTTTTTTTATCGAATGCCTTTAGACGCCATTTAGAGTCTTATTAACCTGGAATTTTTTTTATTGAAAATTAAATGACTTGACAATCTATTTTGGAGTGGTCCTTCTCTGGAAAAGTTTTGAAAAGTGAATGCCTCTATAAGTAACCCTGAGCTCAAAAGCTTACGCACTCACCCACAATTTAGTGTAATGATCATTTCAAATTTTGTTAAAATAAAATAAGCAATAAATAATGTATATTCTAAAATACTTTGTTCGTGTTTAGACTACTAGAATTAGGGACCTGTAAAAATGTAAAACACATTTTTTTCACCAAGTTTAATTTAATATACAAACAATTAATTCAAGTAAAATATACAAACGTAGCGTCCTACCTAAATTAAGATTTAACTGAATATCTTAAAGTAAATATAAAAAAACTAATATAAAATATTATCAGCAGAGTTACATAAACACAAATTTAAAATCAGTGTTTTGAATCGGTTAAGAGTAACTAATTTAACAGAGATGAAGAAGGTATAATTAGAGGCAACGTACCCACACTATCGTATAGAGAGAGTGGGAAACCATTTAAGAAAAACCACCTTCAACACACTCGACTGAGATTCTAACCTACCTCCCAGTCATTGGCAATCCATCGTATTACCCTACTAGACCATGGGACCACCGATGAGGGTCGCAGGGGTGAAATATACCAGCTTGTCGACGTGGGCCAAGGCGTCAGTCTCGCCTGGTCTGATTTTCTGGTGATGGGAAGGTTGGCGCTCGATTTCAATTCGATTGTACTGGAGATGTTTTTACTACAAGTTTTGCCACTCTTTCTCCACGAAAATGCGAGTACATTTTCAATTCTAACCTTATCATCTCCACCCCAATGACCCCGTGGTGTAGTGATCAGTGTACCTGGCTAAGAGCCTAGATGCCGGGTACGATTCCCGGCTGGTATCTTGGGTATTTTTCCCCGAAATGGAGCTACCCTAACGGTAACCACGATTTGGTTAGTTAGGCTTAAGTTATGTTTAAGTTTTTCCACTGGTTTCAAACCATCATACTCACTACCACCATAAGTTCATCTCATTGAGACATGGAAACAGCCTCCACGGAAAGGATGTTCGATCAGTACATTCTAGCGTAGCCTGGGCAACGCTACATTAGTACAGGCTAATCTTTCCACTACTGGGCTACGACTGATGTAGCCTAGACACGCAAATATATTTATGTACACCCCCATTTGTGTAAGTGTTCAGATAACCCAAATGGTTAGTAAAACGCGAATCTTGTAAACATAAAAAAAAATCCTTGGTAGGCCTAATACATTTGGAAAAAAAATATCGTAAAATGTACTCTCAGACCGCATTGATGGTCACATCTACTACACTTAAATCGCATCTATTTGTGTTGATTTTTGAGTGACAGGATGGTATGGGTTCAAATTATGAATGGGGGTACTGAGGCAGGTTTATCCTAAGTGTTTTCCTGATTTTCCTCCTCAAAAATACAAGTTCATTTTCTATAAATTATACCTTCCTCAATGTTATCCCAACAGTGTAATCAAATGAGGATAGGGGTCGTACTTAAATTACGTAAGAGTTTGATTGGTCAGTATTTGCATACGGTCGGCAAGGGGAAAGGGGGGATTAGAATTCATCTTACGTATAAAAAAAGTGTTGATGTTTATGGTGAGACAAAATATTATTTTTTCTTTAGATTGAAAAATGACACCTAAACAATAAAATCGAACCCAGAGCCTTTAGATTATTACACCAATGCTCAAATCACTAAGCTATCCAGAAGTCATTACGTTCTCAAGGTCATTATTCACTCATACTTTAAGGTAGAGTATGTGATGGACGTCTAGAAATCGTAAACTGCATATGAGTGATCAATTAAGATGACCAATCCTCGGTCCCGGCACAAATTTATCTGATTACCAAACCCTTCCTTCACCTCTGACAAGACATCTTGTGAATGTGGGGAATGCCAGGCCGCCACCGTGGTTCGGATTCCACGTTAAACTGTAGGTCCTTCATTTCATCTCACAATCACCCTACCATTACACATTAGCGTAAGTGCGTATAACCCGAATGGGTAGTAAGACGCGGTGCTAATAATAATAATAATAATAATAATAATAATAAAGATGACGAGCTATCAGATAACGCAGCCACCTTCGACTCGAGAGGACTGTATGCTGCCAATAATACAATGACAACTGTACGAATGCGCGTATCATGATGGATTAAATATATATGCTATTATATTGATTAATTATGGTTATAGCCGCATTTAAATATAATATTCTTTAACTTGAAAAACCCTTCCCTTCTCGAAGATAGCTGCATTATCTGACAGTTCATGAGTTAATTCATCACACATATGTAGCTGACGATTTCCACACGTTCATTACAGACTCTGCCATAAAGTATTAGTGAAGAATAACCCCAGGTACAGGACGACACCTGGATACCTCAGTGATTAAATCATTGGCGTTCTAAGCTAAAGGTCATGGGTTTGATTCTCGTGTCAAAGTGTAATTTTTCAATTTAAAGAATATTATATTTATATGCAGCTATAACCGTAACTAACAAAAATAATAGATCAGCTATTTAATTAATTTTTTTGTCAGAAAATAAATATAATATTAATTATAAAATTCCAATTATATTCCATTTACCTACTGCAATTAAAGTATTCTAAAATGTATTATCACTCGTTTTGTTACCAATATTTACGTCTAAAAATAACTAAACGATTAAACTAATCTAATTTACCAAATAGTAAAAAAAATGTAGGCTAGAAAGGGGGGGAGGGGGTACGGAAAACATCACAATCCCTTACGTGGGTAGAGGGGTGTCAAAAATCATGAGAAAAATAATTAAGTAATTTAAGGATGGCCCCATAGCTCAGTCAGGCGCTAAGCGATATCTAGTAAAGACACGAAACAAATAATAAAAAGGTGTCTTCCCTGGCCGTGCAGACAGTACCACTTCGACATCAAACACACAATCACTCGCAGCTTCTTTCTGTACACCACACTCCTGTCAAGGGGAATCTTTTTTCATTTGTCAACTTTCTGACGTTTCGTGCCCCCCCCCCCTTCCCCTCCCGTGCTCAATATGTCGTAGCTTGTCTTTTACCCTCGACTCTTGGACTCTGTTAGGGTTGTTTTGTGTCTACATACATGCAGGGTTAGTAGATGTGTCGCAGATATTAGGGGGGTTGGGTATGTAGACACTCATAATATAACAGAAACACTTATGAGTAGGAAGCATTTAGTACCTGTCAATAGTCAATTACCCACATCGATGGCCACACGGTTTAAGGTGGCTCTCACGTGATATACTGGATTGTTGGTTATAGGACATATCGGGGTTAAAACCCTGGGTATATTCTCCTATATGGTTTTCCACTCTCTTTCAACGAAAATGTGCGTATATTTCCTCTAGATTATAATATCTATCCAGTGGCGGCTTTAGGGCCTGGCAAACCGGGTGGCTGGCTGCCCAAGGTGCCAGCTCGAAGGGGTCGCCAAACAGAGCACCAACCTAGCCTAACGTAACCTAGACAATGAAAATAACCCCCAAACCTATAGCTTTTCATTCAACAAAATCACTATTAAAAATGATTTTAGACTAGCCATCTTGGAAAAATAGCACCCTAAAACAGTTTTTTGGAATTATCTCATAAACCATACATTATATTAAGGTTTTTGTTAAAGTATATATTTATTTTCTTAGAACCGAAGCTTACTTCCTTTTCAGATTATACACGTATTAACTAATTACTCTGAGTTATGGATGAGTAAGCTTGAATTTAGAGGAAGTGTACCCGGATTTGCATGGAGTGAGAGTAGAAAATAAATATGGAAAAACCACCCTCAATACACCCAAACGGCATTCGAACCATGATCTTCCTGTCATCGGTGGTCTATTCTAACCCAAGAGTGACGCCTTGTACTATGCGGCCACCAAGTTAGGTTTCCCCATTGTAAAAAGATAAAAAAAATAAAGAAGAAAATAGTGTCTACAAAACATGTTGTTATAAGTTTCTTTGTAATTCTAACCTTTTTCGTACAATCTCGCAGTGAGAGTATATATGCGAATTACAAAATCTCCGTTCCGACAAAGAAACAGAGCATCAAAGCATATCAGATTTAAGATTTTCAAGAAGTTGTAGGTCATAGCGATACTTTAGACTGAAATAAAGTACCCGTATCCAGATTTACCATCGGGATGACTAATTACTGGCTACCACCCTGATATCTTGGTAGTTAGCTCAGCCCTAGCTTGATCGACTCTTAAGGCTCATTCGACAATAAAAATTGCACAGCACAATTTTAACAAGCGTATAATTATAATCTATAAATTGTGATTCAATGATCTCAAATCATTAAAATTCACGAGTTATAAGGGGTCAAACTTGGGTTTGTTAATGATTTTTGTGTACCGTTGTTAAGGTAAAGTAATTAATATATGGGGTTGAAACATAGCATAACTAAGCATTCATATGAGGTGTACACAATATAATATTGGATTAATATTAGGAATGATTACCATTTGTGGAGTTTTTCTTCAGATAATTTTCCTATTATGCCCAGGCTATGCTAGGTTTGGAGACTATTTTCGTATTTTCATATTATCCCCCGGTTATATAGGGGGGTGCCAAAAAACAATCCCTCCTACACTCAAACTCTACCTCGGGTCACCCCTCTCCTCACCCCTACTTCATTGGTATAAATATGCGGATAGCCCGAACTAATAGTAATACATAAAGCATAAAAATAAAATGGGTGGAAGTCAAAATGTGTACACTGTTTTTTAGTTTATTTTCAAAACAAGTTTGGTTTTATAGGCATCAGAGACCTCCTGAATATTCTCTTACCCACTAGCAACATGTTAACACCATCCAATAGACACCTCTATCTGGGATCGAACCGTAGACACACACACAAGTGGGGAAACAACGCTTTATCGCTATGCGCCATGAGATTAAAGACGTTGCCTACCTGTGACGTCATGGCAGGTCAAGGTAGGTTTTATCATACTTATGAATATACGTTTTATTCAGTGTGATTTTAAGATATAACGTCGAAACAAAAACCATAAATGCTTAAATATTTCTTAAAAATAGTCCTAAAGTGTCACAAAATTATAGTTTTTATCTTGAAGTAATTTTTTAGTAAACATAGTTTTTATAAATCATTTACAACTCAGGCTATTTGGCTTAGCTCCGAAAATTCCTGGCGGGATGTAGCGTAAAACAGTCCGTGGTAGCATATGTCTATTTAGGAAATAAGAAAAATATAATTTTACAAACCAAGTCAATGTTTTCAAGGCGCAAATAGTGTAGTAACTAGGTAAACTCGTCACAGAAATAGACGTATCAGTAGATAAAAAAGATACCTCATAGGGTGCACCGCTCATTTTAACTCCTCTCTTTCTATTTAGTACATCGAAGTGTGATAGCGATTAGAATGCTTATGGTACGTCAAGTTAAGATGCAACTTGCTTCGCAAAATAGCTTCAACATCTCCAGCAACCCGGTGCTCAACTTGTGCAGTTAGATGAGCTAATAGAACTCTTGACTTTGCCATAGGATGATAGGATTCGATCCTGGGTAGCTTCATAACATCGCTCTCTATAATCCCTCAAAGTAAATGCTGGTTTAGAGAAATTAAACTGGCTCTAATCGCCATATGTCCTCAAGTTAAATCATCTTAACTCTCTCATTTATACATGTATTACTATCATCAAGGCATACAGCTCGAATAAATCGCTCAACAACAATTATTTTAAAATTTGTACTGACTACCTTCATTTAACTAACCATCATCCCCTTCGGTGGTCGAATGGTCTAAAATGCGTCCCTCTCGCAATAGAACAGACTGTCAATTACGAGCAGATTGGGGTTCGACACACTGTCGGGTGTAATGAGAGTGATTTTAACTAATAGGTTTCCACCTTCCCTTAACGCAAATGGGGATACAATTCCCCTAAATCCAACTTTCTTCATCCTTCGCACACTAGCGTAATTAGTGCATATACATATAACCCAAACGTGTAGTAAGACAACGGGCTAATGGAACTAACCATCCTCACCTAAAAAATAACTACGCGATGACTGGAATATTTCGACTCCACCAGGAATCAAATTAAAAATATTGTTTTGTAGACAATTGGGAAACGCGTTTGTCATAACGCCCTGGCGTTCTTGATCACATTACGAGGTTTCTCTCTTTATTCAAGCTAGATCTGAAGCAATATCATATTTTTTTTACCCTCGAGCGTACAAAATTTCGTTATTTCTCAAATAATTGTTCGTCACAATAGAGTACTTCCTAAAGAGCCAGACCAGCAGATTTTCCTCCCTCACAATATATGTTTCACCCTACTTTGTGAAAGGTTACGAAGTTAAAAGATGTACACAGAAAAAAAATAGTTTATAGCACAGAACCACAGATGTAAAAAAAAAAGTTTATGTTTTATGATGATGGAAGCATTTTAGGATAATTAAATCTCGCTTCACCTACGATCTATTTTATTATTATTTTATTCCGTCTCGTCAACAATTTGAGGGCAGATTTCCATGGGGGGTGATGAACTGGGGTAGGGATTCACCCTCTTAACAAGGGTTTCAGAGCGTCTCCGGATTACATTGAGAGGGAGGGTATATATGCGAATTACTAAATCTCCGTTCCGACAGAAAATAAAACGCATCAAAGCATATCAGATGAAAAGGTTTCCAAGAAGGTGTAGGTCACAGCGATACTTTAGTTAGACTTAAATCAAGTACCCCGATCCAAATTTACCATCGGGATGACTAACTCCTGGCTACCACCCTGATATCTTGGTAGTTAGCTCAGCCTTAGCTTGATCGACTCTTAAAGCTCATTCAACAATAAAAATCTCACAGCAAAATTTTAACAAGTGTATAATTACAAGCTATAAGCTGTGATTCAATGATCTCGAATCATTACAATTTACGAGTTATAAGGGGTCAAAATTGCTTTTTTATGTACCGTTGTTAAGGTAAAGTAATTAATGTATGGGGCTGAAAAATTGTATCAATAAGCATTCATATAAGGTGTACACAATAAAATATTTATAACAATAATATTACAATTATAAATAATCATATCGATCTTATTGATATTTTAATATTTACTATAGAAACAAATAATACTATAATTATTATGATATATAATATTATTGCTATAATATGCTTATATATTATAATATTATTGTTATAATATATTTATGATTATTATATATATATATATATATATATATACTATAAATATTTCATTGCGTACTCTTCATATGCATATCTAATTATACTAAAATTTTAGCCCCATACATCAATAACTTTACCTTATTAATGGCACGCAAAAATCATAAAATAGCAAGTATGACCCCTTATAACTCGTGAACTGTTATTACTCGAAATCATCGAACAACAATAAATGGCTTATAATTATACACTTGTTAAAATTGTGCAATACTATTTTTACTGATGAATGACCTTAACTGAGAGACAGAAGTTCGAACATTGAACGAGTGAACAAGGAGTAGTTTATTCTATAAATGAATCCACACCATTGGCTACGTGTTCTAAGATTCCAAGCCCTAATATACTCAATTGTTAGTTTAGGCTCGAAACTCAACCAAAATAACTAATAAACCTCTCTACTTGGTATAATATTTTTGAAAAGTTGTGGTTGGTGTGTGAATTAATTATCTTGTCATATTCTATTTTTAATACGTACTGACAAAAACAATCATGTTAGTGAGATTTATTTTGAAGTTTTAGCATATTCGAGTACACACGATGCATAAAATGTTTGTGTCCGTCCGATACAAACTGTATTACTAGGTAACCTAAATTTAAAAAAAACTAAAACACTTGTTTTCAAATAATATCTTCAAACAAAATTTAATGGAAGCTTTTACACCGGTAATGTGACGGGTATAGTGGGTAACTGACATCCCCTTGAATAGCTATACCTAATTGGAACCACCTAGGCATAATTAGTTATAGTTTGTAAGAATCACCTTGGCAGAGTTAAATATTGTTGCCGGTATTCATCTTGTCGGAATTAGCTAAGGTAACAATAGTTAATTTTCAAGGGTCACCTTATCATAATAATCTATAAGAAATTCTCAGTTAAATTGAAATAATTAAACCTATTCCTTTGAGTGCGGTGTATAAATATCAAACTCATATACTTTGGTCTTTCGGGGATGGGTAGGTCAGGGTGCGAATCCCTGTTGGGTGTATTAGAGTTTTCTTTTTCCTAAGTGATTTTAAATCCTCCGCGTGAATGTGGTTATAAGCCTTTTTCATTTAGGATACGTAAGCGAGTGAGACATGGTGGGGGAAAAAAAGTTGGAGAAATCATTTTTATTATCTCATTCATGAAAACCCAATATAATGCAGTAAAGGTAAAATTTGGCATTTATGTTAGTATTTACTCAAGCGAATTGGGTATACAAAATACTATAAATCCAGTTAAAAAGATATTTAAATGAAAGATAAATCATGAATGATTTAGTTTAACGTACAGTTCAAACATAAATATACCAAACGTTCTAAGTACCTTAAAAGTCTTAAAAAAAGACATTTCTTTTTATATTAATGGCAGCTTTAAAGATAGATCTATGGTTACCATCTTTCCAACCGATATGAGAAGAAAAAAATTACAAAAAAAAAAATCTTCCTTTTTCCCCCGTCACTCCCTGCGGACAAACGAAAATCGTATCATTTCCACGTAATGCATTTACAACGACTCTTTGCACTGGAAACGATGATTTCCATACTCTTGCTGTCTTCAATGCGACTGACATCGATTTTCTCTTAACTCGACGCGGAGGGTAAAAAAAAAAAAAAAAAGAAAGGGAGAAAGGCACAATAATGTCACCACTTTCATTCCTTCCTATCCCACACCCCCTAATTCTTCGCTTTTTGTGTCCCATTTTATTCTTCCAACATCAAAGTTTTTCCTTTTTTTTTTTTTTACGGCGCCATATTTACTGACTTGCGTTGCCACTAATGCTCTCTACCGATAGACTGCCGGAACTAACCTATACAACTGAACACTAGAAAGCAACAGTACATCATTTCTATTCGGAGCGTTATCTTACTTGTTATATTGTTTTCCATTTCCGGTTCGAGGTTTCTATCCTTCCCTTATACTCATTTCTTTCTTATTTTTTCTCGTGAAGAAAACTTTGGTCTATTTACTTTCTGTAGTTAATCTTTTAATTTACAATCTAGGATATAGAAACGAGAAAATAATGACTCAGTACTTTGCGATATGGAAAAACATCCCTATAAAAATCGTTAAATTTATTTCTTACGAACACCCAACATAGAAGACGTTAAAACTTTTTTTTTTGAAAGCTGAAGCTTGAGGTGGTTTATTAAATAATATGTTAAGATTACATTTAACCTCTTTGAGTAACGTCTTGGGTGGTGATCTTTTAAAAAAGAAAAGATTATAATTGTAATCATTAGTTGAGCATCAATTCCCTACAGAGCCTAAATTTAGTTGTTTTTTGTTTGTTTTTTGCATTTTGATCATTTATATAGATGTATTTTAACATTATTATTTAAAATAAAATAGAAAAAAACATTAGATAAGTGTATATTTTTGTGTATGTATATGAATTGTGTACATCAGTTTATACAGTCATAAATGTACAGTACATACTCAATTACACTCATATATAAATATATATATACTACTAAATAAGCCTGGCATTTATTATTGAATATAATAATAAAAATCGATATTTGAATGTTGTTCTTAAAAATTAAACCTTTTTCTCTGTATATATGTATGGGTATATATGTCATTAAACATAATGTATATGTGTGTTTTTTGATAAATGTATAATGACTAAGTGGGAATGAAACTGGCCCATGCGTGCACAACTTTTATGAGATGGACTTAGGTTGTTGTTTCTAATACATATGTTTTATTAATATTTTTTAATGATCCTGGTAAAAAGTTGTATATTTGCTACCCTTCAAAAGGATATTTTCTTTCCATAGTGTTTTTTTGTTGTGTATAAAAATAGGTAATTCGCGCATCTAGTTTTATGGTTTTGTTTTTAACTTTCTTTGTGTCTTATTCATACGATCAATGTACTGTATATTTAAAGTACTAAGTTTATTTATCTGCAGTGTGTTGTAATAAATACAGATATGTTTACTTGGATTAATGTAAGGGGCAAATTATAAGGGATTTTAAGGGCTTTGTTTTGGGCTATTTGAAGTGGTTGAAGGGTAACGTAAACTAGGGTGAGGGTTGGCCCAAGAACACTACCACCACTATTCGCATACATTGGCTAGTATGGACCGCTTATCTTTCTTTACATGCTGCAACCTGTTTGTCAAATAGTTTTTAGAAACAATAGAACTATCCTTTTAACATCCCAGTATTCTAACTTGTTTTAGCACTGAGCGATCAACAATGTCAACTGCTATACAGAGACACGTGAAGATAGATTTGGCATGTTTTACTTTATCGAATGACTGCATACAAGAGATTATAGTTTATATCTATTTGTTCAAATATGGATCCAGGGGGGAACGAGCCCTAGATCGTTTAAGAAGGTAAGTTGCTGATTCTTGTTTGTTTGTTTTTGAAAATATGACTGAATAATGGTCTAGAAAGCATATTCTTCTTACCAAATAAAACATTCAGTAGATTTTTGTTTGGTCGGATACCATAATGAATATTACATATTGCTAAATGACTTCATGAATAACAATTTTTTAGCACTACATCTTACTACCTGTACAGGCTATACGCATATGTATAGTGTATACCTACTTTTAGCCACTGCCCGATCCCATATTTGTACTGTATACCTACTTTTTGTCAACCCTGTATATTAATAATGGTGTTTTTATGTATGTATATCTGTCCAAAGGACTTTAATACTTTTAAATGAGCTAAAAAGCTTAAATTTGGGGAAATTGTAGAGAAACAACTTAAGGTGAAAAAAAGTTTCAAACTTGAAAACTTAGTTTTCTTTGGCGTGTTGTTTTGACTTAAAAAGCCATTAGAAACTAGAATAACAATATAAATCTCAATTCCAAAGAGCAATAAATTATAGAATAGTAGCTTATTTTTATAATTTCGTTTGTTCATACTTTCATATTAGTAAATGAAAAAAATATTTGGAAAGTATAAGTTACATAGGTAGCTTTCAAAATCATTATTTAATTTGAGCTTACATTTACATAAATATTCTTTTAGAGAGATTAATGACTACTCTAATTAAAAAGCATATTGGAAATGAAATAGTGTGGGAGGAAGGATACATTGACATAAAGAATCTATATTTATGAAAATGCCACGTCCTTTTAGGCAGCTCTTAACCTTCTCTTGTGTATTTGATTAATCGGCCGAGCTTATAAAGCTGTGAGAAACTTTCTTTGATATCATATTCACAGAGGACTTTGCCAGTAAACACGATAAACATATTCCCTGACGTCTAAATTGTGAAAATTTGGTTCTTCGAGATGTAAAAAACCTTCTGATCCCAAAATACAGAAAATGGGAAGACTTTTATCATAGGATACCTCCACGTCACCTTCCGGAAATCATCCAAGCAATGTCCAACATAAAAAAAGAAGAAAAAGTATTTGACATTAAACGCAGAAGAAATCTTGCATGAGGATGGCAATAAATGATGCAACCGTAATCAGATGCCAAACTGCTAATTTTGGATTAGTCAACCATGCATGGCTCCAATTCAGGCACTATATGCAGTCAATCATTTGTTGCAGGATAAGCTACATGAATAACAATTTCCCATTTGAAAGAAAAATATTTCTGTTGGGGGATGACTTTAAGTAATTTTACCATTTTTTTCGTATGCTCATAGGACAGCAATCGTTCAGGAATGAGTTAAATATGCTCAGCTATAGAAATAATTTTTAATTTTTAATTTAAGAAATAATGCACGAGAAATTGACTATAGTTTCCGTTATGAGCTAAGGCAATTAAGTGATGGAAAACTGGAAAAAAATACAAATGGAAAGAAAATATAAAATTGCCAAAGGAAATATTGATACACGGCTGATAGTTCACGAAACATTTGGAAATAGTTTTAGACACCCTGATAATTCAAATATATCGAGAAGTGTCTTTCATATTAATTTACAATCTTTTTAAAAAAAGTAAACTCACAGAAATAATATTTATTATATATTATATATTATTGAATCTAGAATATTTTTTGATTAGGACCTCGATTCACGCAACTATTAACGAACGCAAGACTTTGGTGGAAACTGGATTATCCTAACTGAAATACATGGGTTGTTTAGATGATGTTGGTCATAGGACGTTTGGCGCGGCTAAGAAAAATAGAGTGTCAATACAATTGTCCAAGATTCGAACCAGGATACTCCTGTAATCTGCAAACAATACTAGATGAGCCAAAAGTTCACGGGCCAACTGGTTAGGTGTGTATATCATAATCGGGGAAGAAAATGGCCTTTTATAAAATACAAACATATTGTTTGCGTTCAGCAGTTATAACATTATACTATATTATTAATAACATTTTATAGGTATTGATTGTATCTATCAAAAGGGACAACTACGGATAACATTACTTGATGTATGAATACGTGAAAGTAGTTATAGCAACCCTTCAAGATATCAGAAAAATTCCCTTGACTCTCTCTATTAAAATTGAACTGTACATATTTACACCATGTATACGTATATTAGTGTGATGAATTTATTCCAAAATATCAACTATTCCGGCTATTTTATTTTGGTTCTAGGTTCCAAATTCCACTTAGTCACACAAACTAATCTAAATCCATTGGATTTCCATCGATTTAGTTTTTCTGTAATATTTATATTCGCCAAAATTCTACCTCGGTGGGCCAGTAGACATAAAGGTGCCCATAGGTTGTGTAATGAAAATTATAAACTATATTTATATCTACTAAAATTCATTTACTTGAATCTATGCGTTTATTGAGTATTTTTATTTAACATTTATAAATAGGAATCTAGTAATCGAAAATATTTTCCGTTCTTAAGCAAATAACCCGCCTCGGTGGCGTAGTTGGCTAACGCGCCAGACGTGTTGAGCTCGACTGCCGAGGACGGGGAGATCGAGGTTCGAATCTCGGTCGAGTGAACTGGGGGTGGTTTATCCTAAATGGTTTTCCACTCTCCCTCCCCGCAAATGCGGGTTCAATTCCACTAATTCTACCTTCCCAATTCCTAAATCCATTAACGTAATTAGTACTTAAAGCGTATAACCCGAACGAGTAGTAAGACGCGGTGCTAATATTATATTATATTATCAAGCAAATAATCAATAATAGTCAAGGTACTGAATAATCGAATTAACACAACTCTAACATAATAAAGTATTTTATTTTTCTGAAAGAGATTTTAGTTATTTACATTCATGACTTGAGTTGGATCCCCTCCTCTCCACCCCCGCCGCCATTATAAACAAAAGGAAGGGTTGATTTCTTTTCAAATGGATGTTGCTTCCATGTTATTCCCTTTATAAATGTGAGGATACATGTTACAATGAGTCTATCCCTTACAAATGAAACATGGAGCGCAGCAGAAGTTTGTTTGTGGGCCATTAAACAAAGCGCGGGTGCAGCAGCAGCTTTGTCATTTTCATCGAGGGAGGGAGACTTCAGAACTTCTTGGGCACGGACTAGTTATACAGACTGCTTTTCCACGGCGTTTTTTTTTTTAAATAAAAAAATTATTCGTACAATTTAATTTCAATATTTAATATCTAAAAACGAAACTATTGAACTTATTATAACCGACACCATTCACCAGGTTTCCCTTAAGGGGTAGGGAGTAGGTGAGGTGGGTGACGGCCAGGGTGTGCTAATCAGGAGGAGGATCCATGCCACCGATGGTGTCTTAAATGAAACTTTAAAAAATAGTAAAAATTGAGTATAACCTGAACAAATGGTGAAAGTAAAAAAAAATATATATATATATATATATATTAAAAATATTTAAAGGTAATTCCTAATTTTATTTTACAATTTTTCTACTTGAATTTTTACATAAATTCAAATTCCACCTTGCTGGTGTATATGTAGCTAAAATCTGATTAGTATGAAGCAATAGAAACAATGGACACAGACAACCATTAGGTTTTTATAGTAAAAATTTTATTTCAAGGTCATAAGACAATGTTTTGGACCATAATGTGCGATAGAAAAATGGGGTGGTGAGGGGTGGGGGGAGTGAAAGTTCATCGAACGTGTGGTTCTGGGTTCTAACAACTTCCACTCATGTTGCTCAGTTGCAAGATCCAAGATTAAAAAATAGGAAAGGGTGTTAGAATATCATCGTAAACGTTGGTTCAGTGGTGTTTATGCTGGGAGGTTGAGATTTTACTTCTTTCGGATCCAGGCTGGATTTACTGAAGGTAGTTTTACAGATTGAGGTTTTTATGTAGGATTGATTACTATTTTTCCCTAACTCCTAAAATTAAGTAGTTTGTAAATCTTGTGTTGAACGTAATTTAACAAATAATGCTATAATACAAGGTTTTGTTAAATGGCCTAATTGCCGTTTGGGGAATTTATTATCACAGTGCCCTTTTCAATATCCAAATACCCGCATCAATAGGCATGTGAACTAAATGACAAGCTCATCTATGGTCTTTTATTATTTTGACACGGGGGTTAGGGTTTGAATTACGTCCGGATGACTGACTTGTATTTTTTTAAATGATTTACCCTCCTCCCTCCAAGCAAGTGTGGGTTCATTTCCTCCAAATTATGTCTACATCAGTACACCATGCTCTAATATCATAATTAAAATGCATGCATTCCGGGCGGGTAGTAGGACGTGGTGCAATAAATAAATATATAACTAAACCTATAAGTTACACTAATTATATATACAATTTATTATAAATTTAATTTCAAACCTGATAACTGTGATTATTTTAAGGTGTCGATTTAGGGAACATGAGAAAAGACAAATGTTTTTGCAGTTTTTAAAGCGAAACTTTTTTTTTGACCTAAATAAATTAATTGCTCCGGTACAAATATAGAGTTTAATTTTCTTCACATGGTGATATTAATAGTTCTTGAATATGTGTTATGAGCATAGCGGTATTAGGTGACCAACTTTTTAAATTAAGAAAAAAAAAGCTGTCATTAAATTCCAGGACATTCTTGACATATTAAGAAATTTAAACTTTATGTTTCTCTTGAAGCAATATTAGATTTAATTTTGACCAAAAAAATGTGTTGATATAAAAACCGCAAAACACCTACTTTTTCTCACGTCCTCAACATTTCACCTTAACAGGGCGTTCCAACGCGAGTGTGACGCTCTAATTACCTTTTAAATAAAATATTGTCTATAGCAATAAAATGAAGAGTTTTTTGTCATGATTTATGAGCATTGCACGATATCTACGGCAAGCAGTGGGCTGAAATTTTAAAATGAGTGCCATTTGGGCACAAAACATATCCACCTCGAAGGTGGAATTTAAATTTTCGATTAGCTTTTCTTAAATTTATCAAAAACTAAGTAAGAATAAATAAAATAAAGATCTTTTTTTGTCTGGTTGTTCGAAGCAAAGTAAAGCGCTGCCCAGGAGTAGTTACGCAATGAATTGCCCCGGTTAACGCCGGGTACTTTTGATAATTCAAAATAAAATATATAATATTGAATCCACAGAATATGTTTCTCCATTGATCCGATTAAAAAGGATTTGTTACCACTGAGATAAGGGTCGGGAGGGTAGGTTTATCTTAAAGTAAAGGCATACACATTAGTATGGAGAGAGAATGGGAAAACCAAAGTAATAGATCCCATATAAAAACTATTATAAGAGCACCTTAATCTCCCTGTGACCTGTTATCCAGTCTGTTGTGAGTTTGACTCCTTAGACCATGTGTCCACCAGTATGGGGGAGTAGGCAAAAATTTTGAAATAGTGTTACCTAAAAGAAAAATACTATAAAAAGCAAACAAACTGTTTGATTTAAAGATAAGAAATTGTCATAGGACTATTTTAATGGCTGTAAAGATATAGTCTGATATTATTACATTCTTTTTACTTTTTTTTAACCAACATGTTAATAACCGTCCGGGATAAACGAATTAGTGACACCTGTGGGTTAGGAATGTGCAAAGTTTAATTTAGAGTAAATTTATCAGCATTTTTGTGGTTAAAGCATTAGAAAAAATGTAAGAAAAAAACATCCTCCCTACACCCATCTAGGATTTGAACCCCAATCACCCGTCAACGGTAACCATAAATAATGTGAGTCTAACGATATATACCACTGGGCTTATTTTTATATGACGTGTAGTACATTGATATTGGATTTTTATATTCAACTGATAAAGCCTCTGGATTATATATTTTATTTAAAAAAAGTGATTGTGTCTATGCTTTAAATTTTGTTTTAAATTTAGTGAACGTTCAATATTTATTTGAACCTTTTACCTGTGTACCTGAGGTTAAGCCTACATTGAATTCATCCCTTATTTTACCCCTCAAGATCGTAGGTATACTCTTGGATCAACACACATCCTCTAGAATATCTCGGTGATTGTCGGTAGATATGTTTAAAAACCTATGAAAAACACCTTAACTTCTAAGATGGGACTAGGAAAATAATTGTTAGTCCACCAATACTTGTACTTCGAAATTATATTTGAAAAATCGAAAAGTTAAAAAAAATATTATTATAAACTACTTTCACACAAAAAAAAAAATCTTTAATTTTTAGATATATCTTAAAGTTTTATCTAAATATAAACTACGTTTATTCTTAGAAATTAGTAACGCCAATCGATTTAAGGTATTTGTTCTTAAAGTAAAGAAAAAGAAGTAAGGGAGAACCAACGCAGAGACAAACTAATAACTTTTCACGCCAAGTGTCACCTTAGATAAGTTGTCAAAAAAATTGTTTCGGGGGGAATTGGAGTGTTGGCGGGGAGAGAGGGCTTAACCCTCTACTCCATTCCCGTCCCCTCTCTCTTGCACTCCACTCGACACGTCTCAAGACGTCAATGTTTCCTCAGGGGGGTCGTAGTGAGCTTCCTGTAACCCACTCGCCCTCCTCCCCAAACCAAGACTTATCACCTATGTCAACCAGAATTGTTGACATTTTGACACTGAAGTTTTTAAGAGTAATTATTTAAGTGAATTGTGATATTAATTTTAATATTTAATTCTGTATATATATATATATAACTAATGTGTACATTAGGGGTGTGTGGGATTCTCGAATTTTGGGATCCCCGCGAGAAAAGATATTTCCCGATCCGACATTATGTAATCCCGAAAATTTCGGGACTTGCTTTTTTTCTATATTTAATTTACTTTTAAACTTGCTTTTCGTGTTTTCTTTCTTTATTATTTAAATATAAATATGTATATCAATCTATTATAAATGTAAATTTAGATGTAGTATATTTCATAAATGTTTATAATTTAAGTAGCCTAAGTTATAAGAAAGGTATTAAAAATTGCTTAAATTTTCAACTTTTTATTTATATATGTATATGTATATATATAATTTAAACACACATATATATATATATATATGTGTGTTTAAATTTCCTCTATTAAGGCCCATGTATTCATTAAACAAATTAAATATGGTCAGTGGTTTAAGGTACGTAATATTAGCAAATTTAGAAATAATTAGTTTTACATTTTTAATTCCCGTTCTCGTCTCGATGGTTGTCTCTCGTTCCAATCCCGTCTCGAACCAATAAAGTCCGATCTCCCACACCCCTATTTTACATATATATATAAAACATAAGTAAACATATTACAGGTATTTTTAATTTCCTCCAAATTATACTATAAAGGATAAGGGCAGTTTTGTGCAACCAACCTTCTCAAATATATATATATATATATATATATGAGAAGGTGGGTTGCAAAACTGCCCTTATCCTTTATAGTATAATTTGGAGGAAATTAAAAATACCAGTAATATGTTTACTTATGTTTATATTTTTTATGAAACTTTACCTGGTATGAAAGTATATTTAAAAGATTGGCTGTGGTTGCAAAAATTGTATTGTGATAAAAGTAAAGCCATTGTTCTTTGGATAAATCTTCTAGTGGGAGCAAAAATATATTGGACTTGGTCCCTATGACCAAAAATGCAGTGTCATCTGTAGGCCTACATGAAGATGTACATTTTAGTGCTAAGGATCATGAAGTAGTTTTGAAACCTGAAACTAGACCTAGTTGTTCTATTCAGATCTTTCTTATCAAAGCTGAAGTTTCTTATGCTGAAATATTGTGGGCTATTAATCAAGTAATGCCACATTTTTCTGATGGAAGTTTTTCTGCTTTTAGTGATCATTTAAAGTAATGTTTTCTGATTGTTATATTGTCCAGAAATTTAAAATGCATAAAGATAAACTTGGATATGTCATTTTGTATGAACTAGGTCATTTTTTCAAAAGCGAGCTTGTGAATATGATTAAGAAATGGTCATTTTATTGTATTTCATTTGACAGAGCCTAAATACTGTGACCCAGAAGATCCAAATGGATGTTGTTATTCGCTTCTGGAGTGAAAATGAAATTCATACAAGATATTTAACATCTTGCTTTTTAGGTCATGCAACAACTCAAGTTATATTAATTAACTTTATATCTTCACCAAAAGACGAGGACTTTGATCTTAAAAAAATGTTTCGAGTGTCCATGGATGGACCAAATGTAAGCCTCAAATTTGTAAGTGATCTCAAAAGTTACTTGAATGAAGATTCTCCACAAGATCCTGAGTTACTGGAATTTGGAACTTGTTATTTACACATTGTCCATGGTGCTTACAAAACAGCACATGTTAACTCTAGTTGGACTATTAACCAGTTTTTACGCTCACTATATTATTTATTTAAAGATTTTCCAACAAGACGTGCAGACTACCAAAGAATAACAGGATCATCTCTTTTCCCGATACATTTTTGTTCTATTAGATGGGTAGAAAGATCAAGGGTGTTATAGAGAGCAATGTCAATGCTGCCGTATTTAAAACAGTATTTTTATTCTAACAAGCATGCTCCAAAATCTGATAGTGTTCAAACATCAAGCAATTTTGTGAAGTATGAATTTCTGACGTCAAAGTTGAGGTTCATGCTGTCAGTTTCACTTGAGTTGTAGCAATTTCTTCCCGAATATCAGAGCAATCAACTTCTATTGCCATTTATGTTTGCAGATCTAAATAAACTACTTGAGCACTTGATGAACAGAATTGTAAAATGTGGTGTAATTAATTCAGTAAATACTTACAAAAAATTGTTAGCTGTTGATTTAAAGAAACAATCCAACATGAAATTACTCCCTACTGTAGATATGGGATTCACAGCATCATCGGTTTGAAAAGAATTAAAGACATCAAGATACTTTAGTTCAGAGGCGATTATCAAAAATTCCTAGTTGATCTCTGCAACAAACTTTTACATAAGTGTCCTCTCTCCTACAAAATTGTCAAGGGTGCTAGTTATCTTTCTCCCGCAGTCATGCAAGCTGATGTTGTAAAAAGAGACTACTTGAACTTTGTATCAAAGCAAGAAGTTATTGACTATCTTAAACAATTCACTTCAAGTGGTGACCACTTGATAAGTTCTTCATGAATATTTTTTCTAGAGTAAATGCATCCCAGGAACCACAATATTTCACTATAAAAAATATTGTTCTCTTTCATAGCAATACAACCGTTGAGAGAAGATTTTTGGTGAATAAGGAATGTCTGGTTGAAAACCTACATGAGGACAGCCTTATTGTTCAACGTGTAACTTATGATTCAGTTACTGCGGCCGGGGGACTTCTAAATATGACCATTTCAAAACAGATGATTCATGCTGTGAGGAATCCATCAGGAATAAGAAAAGAAGCTCTTGAAAAGAAGAAAAAGATTGAAGTAGACTTAAGTCAAAAAAGAAAAACAGCATCTGAAGAAATAAGAAAATTATAAGTGAAAAGAAGAAGAGTTTTGCAGAAGACAAAGGAAGAGGCAGAAGTTATAGAACATGAAATGCAAAAATTGAAAAAGTTTTGTGGTTGAATAAATTTTAACTTTTATCTACATTCTAAAAACATATTTTGGTTTTGGTTTTTATCATCCTAATTTTTAATAATGTTAGGTAACTTCAATTATCTTTATTTTCAAGTAATTCTTATCAACATAATATTTGTTTGTTAATTTTCATTGAAGATTCTGTATATTTATTATTATATATTTATCAAACAAATTCACTATCTAAAATATAACTTGTGTAAAGTATCGACTGTCAAGGGGTGGTGGGGATAGTAATTAGTTTTTGTGGTAGAGTAAACTCCCTGGCTGTAATAATTCTTTGAAGTTGCGTCACCAAGGATGATTACTTGTAGGCTACCTCTAAAGTTCTACGAGTAAGGTGAAATGACCTACCAATTTTGCCATGAGAGGTATTTTCATATACCTTCCAGGATTCTTTTACATGCCACACGGAACCGACGACTTTACTTCCCCTCCAATGGATATTGAGCTATGATTTTTTCTCACTTAAGAGAAAGCCTTCGGCCTCTGTTGGGTTCGAACCCACAAATATCGGGTCTTGAGGTGAGTACTTTACCCCAAGAACACCGAGGTCGACGGTGGTATAGGTCATTCAAAAAATGTAATGTGTGTGAGTGTGTGTGTGCGCGCGCGCGCACGCCTATTAAATATGGGTCGGATCAACCTTTTTTCAAATCTGAAACTTCGTTTTGCCATCAAATCCCCAATTAAAATTTGAATTTTAGAAAATATTGTAAGTATATGTGTTTAAACTTTCCCAATAACTAGGATTTTTTCCTTCACTTATGATTTTGTTTACATTAAATGGTAAATTATTGATATGGGGTTTGGTTGTTAGGTTTTTCCTATCATTATTTTGGTTTTAGTCCCAGGAAACTATTTAGCTATTTTAGTACCTTTGAAAAATAACTCAAAATAAGTACCTATTTTAAAAAAAAATATTATCATTTGAGTCTTGAATCCATGAATATTCCTTGTAGGTTCTAGGGTCCCATCCTTAGTATATATTAGAACACATGTGTCAATACACTTGATTCTTGATGTAAAAATGTTTAACTATGACAGACCTAGGCCTACCCTAACTTTCTATAATTTAATGATTTTGAAATAGGGATTGTTTGTCTCTGAGTACCTTTCATAAAATTATACTCGATTTCATAGAAAAAATATAATAGAAATACTGGAAATATACTGAAATTTCAAAACTATAGTCAGGTAGACCCTGTCTTGGCAACGATCTTGATTTATGTCTGAAACAAACAAACAAGCAAACGACATTGTAACTAACATATCACACATGCAGTTCTGTTCAATGTTCTGACAAAAAAAAGCAAATAATAAGGAAAACAATATAAGATGTAAACATAGGCAAAGCCAAATGTTTATCTACTGCATAGGCCTATTATACCAAACATTAAAGTTTCTAGGTTAGGTCTTACCTTGATTGTTTAACTCTCATGTTTTCTCATACCGTTTTCTTTTTCTAATTCTTTCTGGTGTAGCTTCAATAATTACATTATTTTCTTTGTTACCCATCATTACTGTTGTTAAACAAACTAAAATTATTGCTGTACTTTCAAGTAGACGTACCAACTGAACACAGTCAATGGCCACCCTTTTTTTTTTATTCTTGGAAAAGAACAGTTTTGAAACCCACCTACTCATATATACCTACAGTCTACGTACACATTAGTTTTATGAATTGATAATCAAGCCAAATTAAAATCGCTATTTTTTAAGGGAATCTAAAGGATTCACATAAACAACTACACTAAAATGAATATAATATATAAGTTTAAGGCCTATAGACTACCATTATTAATAATATAATATTATTGAAATGAAAAGTTCACGAGGGTTGTTAAATTAAGTTTGTTTAAGTAATAAAGCTAAAATACATATTTTAAAAGAGACAATTATAAAGAAAACATTTGTGAAAAGTTGAAATTTAAAATTGTACTACATATAACACTTTAAAATGTAAAATTGTTTATAAATTAGTCAGCAAGAATGTATGAATAGATAATGAAACCCAAAATACAACAAGAAAATTATAAAAATAAACAACTGATGAAAGTTAGCATGTGAAATTCTATAAAAAATAACACTCTAGACATCTTGATTAATATATTGAAATTTAAAGTTCATGAAGCTTATTAAATGAAGTTAGTTTAATTAATGAAACTAAAATATACTCGTATATAAAACGAGAAAATTATAAATATAAACAATTGTGAAAAGTTGACTTTAAATTTGTGTAACATATATCACTTGAAAAGATATATTTAGTTACAACCAAGACTTATTGAAAATATTATAAAACTTTCAAAGTGTATTTAAAATACAATTGCATATGTAGATCATGAACAATTGTCGGAAGAACACTGTTCAACAAAATGTGAAAATTAGGTTAGTTAATTTTATTAAATTGTAAATCTGTTAAATATCAAGTAGTATATAAAGTGATGGTAATTTATAATTTAAAAAAATTGACATTCCTTATCTGATTTTATTACCGATCCCTTCTCCTTATTGTATGCGATGATAAATCATCATTGGTCTTGGACTACATGTCTCAGCGTTTCACTGTCATCAGTTCTTAGGAATGGAAATGAGGTGTTGTTTCAGTTAATTACATAGTGCAATGTCGAGGTTTGGATCTCCGTCAGGTGTACTGAGGCTGGTTTTTACAAAATGATTTTCCACTCTCCCTCCACGCAAATGCAGATACCCTTCCTCTAAAAATAAGTTTCCTAATACCTAAAACCATTAGCGAAATTAGTACATTAGCGTATAACCGAACAGGTAGTAGAACGAAGTGGTAAAAAAAAAAAATCATTAGCTATATAAATAGTAAAATAAAATTATTATAAAAACTGAAACTTAGTCTCCAAGTTTGTTCTCTTAAAAATAGCCTTAACAATTTAAATAAAGTTTTCCTCAAATAAATTAATATGTTTATAACTAACTAATAGCATGGATAAATAAATGTTCAGATTATAATGATAATGTGTGATAACCAGTAGTTTTTTAACACACTCATATGCGAATTTTTGAACTTTACTCAACAAAGTTTTTTTTAGAAAGGTTTTGTAGATATCGAAAAATCAAAACTGGATCCAGAAAAAACCCATTATTTAAAGGTACTCTTCTGAAAAAGAAGAATTCAATAATCACATTCATCTTATTTCTCGATCCAAGTTTCATCCCAACTGACTTTATTCAACCACCTGTCAGTTTTAACATCAAAAGTATTAAAATTAGGATTTCTTAGTAAGAAAGAATTAGCCCAAATCTTCCTCTATGAACCATTGTCGTTAGGACACAGACACATATATTACCTCAGTCGTTATTATTAAATTAAAAGAGCAGAGTAAAAACTTGTCTCGTAATTTTACGGTGCATTAGCATCGTGCTCAAGAAAGAAATGTAATAGGGGAAATGAAAGATCGTAAAAATAAAATGTTATAAAAGGAAAGGAAGATTTTTTTTTCTGCCCAACGATTGTATGTGCAATAAAAAGTATAATGAGGTATTAAATTTTTTTTGTAAGGAAATGACAAATTTAAAAAGAATGAAAGCATAAGGGACCAATTTTAGCACGCAAAAAATAATGGATAGCTAAGAATTGAGCTATGTATTCTCTAGAAGATAAAATAATCTGAAAAGATCAACAAAATATCAGCAGTACTTGCTGAGTGATAGTTTGCATCAACAGTTTTACAATTATTAATTCAGTTTGTTAATTAAATAATTTTGAAAGCGTTCTCAGGTTTTTATTAAATAATGTTACTTTATTTGGTTTCCTCCCTCGTATTATGTACACATTAACTATCGTGGATTATCAATTCATCTATTTTACAATACTATTGACAGTTACTATGTTGTAGTTTAGGTATATATTATATCGCCATACACATTCTAAATACTACACAATCGAACACAATTTCCTACACATACCCGCCTCGGTGGCGTAGTTAGCTAACGCGCTTATCGTGTTGAGCTCGACTGCTGAGGACGGGGAGATCGAGGTTCGAATCTCGGTTGGGTGAACTGGGGGGGGGGGGGGGTTCCTAAATGGTTTTCCACTCTCCCTCCACGCAAATGTGGTTTCACATCCTCTAATTTAACCTTCCCAATTCCTAAATCCATTAACGTAATTAGTACTTAAAGCGTATAACCCGAACGGGTGGTAAGATGCGGTGCTAATATTATTATTATTATTATTATTATTTCCCACATATTATAGTGTAATAAGGAACACATTTATTTTAAATCAGTCATTAGTTAAATACCCTTAAATCCTTTTTTTTCTCTAATACTATGTTATTTACTAATTTGAGACACTCCCCAGATATTCATTTCGAACATCATCGTTCAAGCCATTTTTGAACATATTTTTAATTTTCTTAAATCAAACATAATTAAATTACCCTTAATTTAAGCACTACAATCAAAATTTCGATCGACTAACTGGCATGACAAACTTGTGACCCAACCCATGATCCCATGCGTCCCCAATATATAATGTGCCAGATTATTTTTATTATAAACGTAAAAGATATACACAATTTGGGATTTACAGATTGAGCATTACTTTGGGTAATTTAGCAAGTGAGGTTTGTGTACCAAATGTATACTCCTTAATCACTAGAGATTCATTCCAATAAGCTATTAAATTTGCGCTACATATACGTATAATGTTTGGCAGCACACAAAAGTTTCAACAGCTCTATTCTCTTATGAAAAGACCCGCCTCGGTGGCGTAGATGGCTAACGCGCTTGTCGTGTTGAGCTCGGCTGCCGAGGACGGGAGATCGAGGTTCGAATCTCGGTCGGGTGAACTGGGGGGGGGGGGGGTTCCTAAATGGTTTTCCACTCTCCCTCCACGCAAATGCGGGTTCACTTCCTCTAATTCAACCTCCCCAATTCCTAATCCATTAGCGTAATTAGTACTTAAAGTGTATAACCCGAACGGGTAGTAAGACGTGGTGCTAAATATTATTATTATTCTTATGAAAAGGAACCAAACATTCAAGACATCACTTTTACGAACACGCATTTATAATCAATCACGAAAGTGACTTCAACACAAGATTTAAGGCTTTACACTCTCGAACCAATAGCTGTAAATAAAATATTAATCGGATTTTAAAATTGATTTATTTTACTTATGATGCTGAAATGTTCTATTTTTTAAATGCGGCTCATTCTGTATTTTCAATTTTCTACTTATCCCTTATTATGAAACGAGTTTAACACGCCTTCCATATAACATCTAAATATCAAGTTCGAATCATAGGTACTCATCAAACCGTTTCAGCTAAAGTGCCATATACAGACAGAAATGTAACTAACATTTTTTTAAATTCAGGGGCACATAAAACGTAAAAATCCATCATAGCTTCTAGGTCAAGAGATTTCACGACTACAATACTTTATATATAAGCGAAAATTATATATATATAGCCCATTTTAATACTACCATATAAAGTAACCATATATTTATCCAAACCTATACTTATCTCTCGTACATATCAAGAAATTTGCTTGGGATGGAAAAACAAAACATGAATTTGACATGATGATAAAATGAGGACTACTGATCAGAAGATAAAATCCAGAAAGTCTATTTTTAGGTTATATTGTATTATATCATGCATCTTTTCTGATATAGATATAATAAATATTTAAAACATGCTAAGATTGTTAGCATTGTAGTTTATAGCAACATTATACCTGCACCTGAAAGCTGATATATGCTAGCGTGTAAATTAACTTATTGTTTTATATATAGTCAGAAGCAGATTTTTTACTGGTATCTACCCTGCAATCTTATCCAATCTTTAGTCTCCAGACAGAGTAAAACCTCATTCTTGGGTTTGCAATTTTTCTAGGTTAGGTAGAATTTCAATATTGAATATGCACACAACCACGCTAGAATAAATAGAGTCTAATTTTTTTAATGCAGCCACTCTAAAACAAGCATAACCACATTCTTAGGTATACAGCCACTTTAAAACAAGTAGAACCTTATTCTTAAAATACAACCACTCTAGAACAAATAGGGCCTCAATCTTAGATATACATCCACACTAAAACAAGTAGAACCTTATTCTTAAAATACACTTTAGAACAAGTAGTAGATTATCCTTAAAATACACTTTAGAACAAGTAGGCCCAGAGCAGGGGTCGGCAACCTATTTGGGCCCCGATCTACTTTTACATTTATCGAAGTTCCAGCGATCTCTTTTCGTCTCTCCACTCTACTTCAAATTATTTATTTTTATACATTTTGTATTTATTCCGTAAATTCAATATTTCCTCCTTGCCTTTATAGAAAATGCATAAAATAAATAAAATGTACACTCCTTTTATCCTGAGAGGTCTTACCTTGACTGATTACACTACAATCCTCTCTTACAAGCTGTACCATAGTTGGACCAACCAAGATAGTAGTATTACCTTGACTGATTACACTACAACCCTATCCTATAAGCTGTACCATAGTGGAATAATTCAAGGTAAGCTTTTCTTTTCGTGACGATATAATTTTCTTACGCGATAGGCCTTTTGCCGACCCTGAAGTATAGCCTCATTCTTGGACACAGAGCCATTCCAGACCAAGTAGTTTCTTAGGCCTAGAAAAAAGGCCTATAGCCTACCATTATTAATAATATTAATATGAATGTTTGGTTTCCACTACGTATTGTTACTATGCGTATCAACATGAATTAAATTTGATGTTTAAAAATTAAAACAAAAGATACAATTTTGTTTCAATCCCTTTCAGTACAGTACATAACATTTTGCAGGACTATATAAGTGGTCATCTATTATACTATTAAAGACTGTGATAGCTTGAAGAGGTATTTAAAAAAAAATAGGTTGAAGAACACATCAAAGTTTTATAGACCATCCTCAGCGCTGTTATAACTTTAAATTCTACACCCATAAAAATAAAATTACAATAAATATAAGGCACACACACACATCTATTTTACGCTTCGCCATCCATCCCTACATGCAAAACTCCACGCTCTACTTTTTACAGTTATTACTTTATAATCATTGCTCTACTTTCATCCCCCTAAAAAAAACTAACATGTTCTCAAGGGAACTAAAAAAAAAAGGCGTTCAAAAGAGCGGCGCTATAGACTAAATAAAATATTCATGGTCATTTTACACATCCTAGTGAAGCAGATAAAAAAAATATACCACTTCGTACTCTTTATGGATGGAGAGTAACTGCGAAGGGATGGGGTTATATTTTTTTTTAGAGGGTAGAGTGGGTTAAAACAGCCCTTAACGTTTGAGTGATGAAAGATGAACAGAACATTGGAGGGAGACTAGTTAAAAATCCTGCCGCTAGATGGCTGGCACGGTAAATAATTAACTGCTAGCTATTAGCGATGTGTCCCTTAATAAGTGAGGGGAAGGGGTTGTGAATTTTTTATGGCGATGATGCTGCTTCTGCTGTTGTTACTATGGGTTCAGGGTATAGTCAGTGCTTGCTACAAGTGGCAGACCCTAGGTCCAGTTTAATAAATGAAGACACAATCAAATTATAGGGTACCCGATTGTTCAAACTATATGAAAGCTCTATGTTGTTTACTGACAAAAAAAAAAAAAAATTATAGTTTCAATTGTTTATTTTCCTTTGTTATTAGCAGCGTATACCTTTTACTATTGTAACTAATATAAATCACTATTATACGTAACGTGAGCTATTTAACAACTATAGTTAAGATTAGGGATAAGTAGGTTGGTTTATAAGAAGTGCATCTTTACTCTAATGGAGAGATAATGGGGAAATCATAGATGCAAATGTAAAAAAACTATCTCCCTCGCAAATAGTCGTAATTCAAATACACCTCCCGTCAGCTACGAGTCTAACGCCTAAGACAGCTTGGCCATTTGATTGATTATTCGGAACTTTAGGCTCCTGACATAAATTTAAACACAGAATTCTCTGGAGTGACTCAAGAGTGTTATATGTATGTATATATGTGTATGTATTGTACGTATATGTATTGGTAAGATATATATATATATATTTATATTATGTGTGCATCAGTGGGTACCTGGGCTAAAGAGTAAAACTTGTTTTCTCTGGTTCGCCAGTGAAGGAGAAGTTAGGGTTTGAATCCGGCTAGGAGTACTGAGTGTCCTTAAACGGTTTTCCACTATCTCCACGCAAATTTAGGTCTACTTCATACAGTATTCATCCAGACACCATTAGTGAAAATATTCGTGTACGTATATGCACGCACATATATATATGCATATATTATACATTATATATAAATGTACCTATACGCATATATAAATTTTATGTAAATGTACCTATACGCATATATAAATTTTATGTAAATGTACCTATACGCATATTTATATATATATATAAATAGATATATATATATATATATAAATATGCGTATTGGTACATTTATATATAATGTATAATATGTATGCATATATATGTGCGTGCATATACGTACACGAATATTTTCACTAATGGTGTATGGATGAATACTGTATGAAGTATACGTAAATTTGCGTGGAGATAGTGGAAAACCGTTTAAGGACACTCAGTACTCCTAGCCGGGATTCAAACCCTAACTTCTCCTTCACTGGCGAACCAGAGAAAACAAGTTTTACTCTTTAGCCCAGGTACCCACTGATGCACACATAATATTACCACTGGAGAAATATACAAAACTATTATCTTCACGTTACGTATGTGTATGCGTGTGTGTTCGTGTTAAATATAATTAAATTTTACCGTCCTGTATTGCATGAAATGTTAATTGTATCAGGTATTTTTTAATCGTTTTGAAATGTATAGTGTTATAATCAAATATTCGTTTCACAATTTTAAATTAGTTTAAAGTTTTAGCTATTAATACCTCAGACGTGAAAAATAAACTCTCCGGTGAAAAGGTGAGCGCAGTTTCCATGGGAACTGTCTGTACATTTCCATTATATTTCGTAAGTCGCGGGGGGCTGAAAGGGTTTTATTTAAAGCCACTCTAATCACCATCCAACAACAGCTCAGAGTTCTTCTGGATGCCGAGAGGAATAAAACTAGTGTACGTCCTGTTTCAATGGTCGCCTCAGAGTGAAACACGGTAGGTATGTAGTTTAGTTAATAGTTAGTTTGGTTTTAAATTTAACAACTCTCTTTTAGCAGCTATTAAATCATTATATATAAATATTAGTAAATAAATAGTAGTGAATTCAAACGAAAACTCATTCATTGACTTGGAGGGGTTCAAACAGGAGATTCTCAGGTATATTTATCTGACCATCCTCTTTAACGCTCTTTGTCCAGTCCAATAAAAAATAGATAATCATATAGAAGCTTCTTTGACAAAACAAATTAGAAGATAACTAACATCTAATCCACCCATCCAAGCTGTCTGTTACAAGATTGACAAATTTTTAGATAAATAATTATTTATTTCTGATTTAAATACAAATATTTTAATATTTTTAATAATTTTTGTTAGTGGGTTTTTCCCTTTTGTTTACCCTTGTGCGTGTATATGTTTATATGTGTACCTGCCCTGGCCGCATTCAAAACTTATTTTGGGAGGAGAATGTCAAGATTTTGAAAATTGCATATGTACCTTTTACATGTGAAGTTGGCAAGTGATGCGATCTCCTGGGAGAAAAGCAATGTTTTGGTTGAAACAAATTTGTGAAAAATCGAGGTTCTTCTGTTAACAATGTCCATGAATGTGGATAAATAAATATCTGTATCGTATCAATGGGTGAGATTGTTTCAAACTCTTTATCTTAGAATATCCACGCTATCAGCCAATAAGATTTTGTTGGAGTAGAACAACATTAACAACATAATTACCAAAACAATAGTCCACATTTATTTTAATTTTTGTATTTGTTGTATCCCGGTTTTCGATCATTAGACTTTCTTAGAGTTACATATTTTATTATCCTTGTTCGTTGTATTTATTTTATGTTAGATATTGTACATTGTTATAGTTGCGGTCCATCTTTGGTAAGCACATTATTGGTTCTTATTGTTGTACTTGATTATGGTAAGTCTAGGTCCTACATTGTTGCCTTGTCAGGAATCCCAACACTTTCCCCAAGTGATATCGAGACTTTAATTAATTTGTTCTCTACGACTTATTTATCCTAGCTAGCCCACGCGCCCACCATTAAAGTTAAGACATTGTTCATTGTGTTCATTTTAACACACGTGGTTGTGAGAGGGAAGGAAATAAATTAATATAAAACCTTCTTCTGAAACTACAAAAAGTCTCGCTGATACTTTATTTCTAAACCTAATAGATTATTCAAAATATGTGGCCGGAAGAAAAAAAAAGATCAAATTATAGGTGACGTCCTCTGTAAGTTATTACTCATAAACAAACAAAGAAGTTACTAACAAATAATACCCGGCGCCAAAATAAAAAAGTTAAATTTATGGTTAACACTAATATTATCTAACGGGGAAATACAAATTTTCAATGGGTACGAAAACACTTCTCTCGGGACCAACTGGATATTATCAAAGACTAACAATGAAGATGATTCTATCACAATGTAGAGCAAAGTGTATGTCAAAATGAAATGACAGAGTTTCCGAGGATATCTGAAGGGATAAAAAAGGATTCCAGAGAGATTACGTAAATATACACAATCTCGATACTATTCCAATCCCTTCAAGTGAAATTGAAAAGAGTTTTTCATTTATAAATCTTCTAGTAACCCGTTTAAGATCTTCGTTGTTGACTAAGACAATATTGATGTTGATGTTCATAAAGATTGTTGGATCTCTTCTATGTAAATTCGACTCAACAAAATTTGTTGAATCGAGGCTACTTTTGGGACATCACTCAGCAATTGATATAAGAAGTAAAGAGATAATTCGAGACAATAAACCCTCTGAAGACATGGCTCATATTTGGAGTGTTTTTAAATAGGTGTTTTATATATATATTTTTCACAAATATCGCCACTTGTAACAGTAACCAAATGTAGTCCAATATTTAAAAAAAAGTCTTTGATACTATTGTTTGAATACTTAATGATTTTGGAGCTAAAAAAAATCATAGTTATAAATACACACATTTTTTTTTTAAACACAATCTAATAATATTTTTTTCTGCAAAAAAGCATTGGTTATATCACATTGCCTTAGTATCAATCGAGCAATGATTAACCTCTACACATACTTTTAGATCTATCATAGGTGTTTGGCAGGGTCAATCAGAATATGGATCAAACTTGCTATTTTATGCTTTTTGCATATTATTTGAAATAAGTGAGTCACTATTTAAAGATTATACTTAAACACTTGTTAAAACTGTGCAATACAATTTTGATGGTGGAATAACTTTAATGTAGTTTTTCGAGTGAACACATTAGTAACATATTTTTAAAGAATTTATCTAAAAGTGCAAAGAGGCATTTTTTTATTAAAAAAATACACTCGATTAAGTACGTCATTATACACTATGTTTCATTATAAATTGTTGGGTTTTTCTTATGAATTTAGCACTGTGCGCTATGCACTACTCAATATTAACTATGCGTTATGCATGAATATAAACCTAACCTAAGGTATCGCTTCATGAGCGCTCTTTAGATAACTAGGACAAGATTTAACAGTGCTGCAGCAAAGCTACTAAGAAAAAGAGACAACAATAAGAGAGGAAGTTTGTTGTAATTCTCGGAGGCAGTCATTCAAATTTCGACAGCTGTCAAAAATATAATTCTTCTTTACCTATCCAGTTTCTAAGATTTCTAAGAGTTTATTTTCCTTTTTTTATTACTTCCGACTATTTCTCTTTCATTTAATCATTTTTAAAGGACCAGTTTCGGAACTGATTTTCACCTTATAGTCTCTATATCGTTTCCGTTTTGGGACCATTTTCTAAATTGATCTAGAAGCTTTTAGGATGGAACAATTTTGTTTTAGCATCGAGGACTTTTCATATTGGAGTTTTTTGGACTAAGATACTTACATATTGACTATGTTTAGCAATTTTAAAACTTCAAAATAGAAATATGGCCTAAGAAGCAAGTAATATCATGGATGTAGAAGAATTTAATTTGGGGTGAGAGGGGGGGGATGTTCAAAATCAAAGTTTATGACATGATGTTAAGACTTACTATTAAACACTAAGAAATAAGAACATTGTTGTTTTGTATAATAGTGGTGACCCTTTATTTGTTTAAGTGGGTGAGGGGGGGAGAAGGGGCCAATAATAAAACAAATTTTAGGGACCTTCTGCACTCCTCTTCTCCAGTTAATGTTAGAAAATTAGATTCTCCTGGAAAAAATGTGAAGTAGCCCTCATTGGAGAATTTTGACAACTATACTCTTTTAACAGCTATTTAGAATAGTGCTCCTCCTGGAATTCTCTGAAATTTGAATACTCCTAAGTTCTATTTGGGGTATTTCTCCCTCAGCAAATTTTAGGAAATTTTTATGCTTCTAAAAACTATTTTAGGAAGTGCTCAACGAATTTTTTTTTTCTAGATCTAGAATGCCCTGAAATCTATTTAAAATGCTTTCCACGCGATTTTTTTTTCTTTGAATATTATATCCGTCTAATTTTTTTTTAAATTCAATGATATTCATAAGTTATTTGGGATGGTCCTCGCGTAGATTTTTTTTTTTAATAGATGCTTTTAGAAAATATTTAACGTGGTCTTTCCCAGACACATTTTTGGAAATTGAATGTTTTAGAAGCTAATTAGTGGTCTTCATTTGGATATTTAAAAAAAATATTATGTGTATGTAGAAGCTATTTGGAATCGCCCCTCACGGGTATTTATTTTAAAAATTGGATGACTCTAGAAGCCATTTAGAATTTTATTCCCTGTATTATTATTTTTTAAATTAAATGCTCCTAGAAGTTGTTTGGAGTAGTATTTTTCTGACAAATTTTTTAAAAGTGAATGCCTCTATAAACTATTTGATAGTTTGATACGAGGCCATTTTTAAGTTTTAAATTAAAAACTTGGGAAAATTTTGAAGGATAGTGGGTGGGGGATATTAGAACCCCATAAAAAAAACTCCCTACACCCATGAGTAATACTATCGAAAGATATTCTAGTGTTCAGTGGTTCACTGGAAGTGTTTGTAACAAAATATATTCAAATTTCATGTCAAAAAGAAGATTTTTAAAAGTTATCAAAAACTCTACAAGAAACTACAGATAATATTTTAAATGGGTAAGGCTGATTCAGTTTTCTGTCTAAGATATATCCCATTCAAATATTGACCATCCATCACCCGTGACTATCTCATTAACCAGCAATTATTGTTAAAATATGTATTAGTAGTAATAATAATACATAAACAAGTATGGCTATAATAATTATTTTATTATTATTACATACCTACAACATTCACAGATCCACGAATATTATATTACAATTTACAACTAAAGCAAATATATCAATTTATATTTTACAAAAAATCTTAAATGAGCTGGGAAATATTTTGATTGACTGCAATTATAAAAACTACTATTGGTAGCCTCTAAATCGTGGTTAAGAAAATAAATGTAATATGTAATGTGTTTTAAATCTAATGTAAAATATTGTAGGGATTAATTTTTATTAATAATTTATTCAATAGTTGGCAAATCCTATCACATATGGCATTGTACCGTGATCTTTTGAATGACAATAAATTTAAAATTAAACCTAAAATATATTAAGTGAGCCACTGCTACGATCACCATCTAGTTATATAAAGATATAAGAGAGGACAGATGAAACAAGACTATGGATTCAAGCTTCAACCAAGATCTAAGATATGCAGGTCTGGCTACTCTTTAGTTCCAACTTCCAGTGATCAGACATTGAAGCCAAAAAAGCGCTAGTATCTTTTGATCTTAGCGTGCATGCAAGTCAAATATTGAAGAGAAATTTGAGATACTTTTTCATTTTTTATGGTTCTATGTAATATGGTAAGTAGAATATATATAGTTAACTATAATTATTGATTAATGATGATTATTAAAGCATTTAAATTTGCTTGGATATGAAATAATTATATGATTATTATAAAATTTATCTCAAGACGTTGTGAGTGTGTGAGTGGAGGAGGGGGGATTTTATACCATTGTGTTGTATTTAAATAGATAAATTATTAAAATAGATAAAATGTATTCCAGGCTGAGGTTCTTAGGCAACAATCTTATCCTGCCAAAGTTATAGTGAACAATTTAAAAATTAAAAAGAAAGTGTAATCTAGCCAAGCCATAAAAAAATGTACCACTATTGTAAGACATTTAAATGATTGAGTAACTCTTAAAACTAAATTAAGGCCCAGAACCCAAGTAAAAACAATGCTCAATTCAAATACAGACGAATTTTTTTTTATATCAAATTCGCACGTATGTTATTTATATCAATGATTCGTCACAAATTTTACTAGATAGTAAATTAAAATAGTAATAAAATATTCATTTATCTTAGCTAAGTGAGGGATTTCTAATAGTACTCACTTATAGCACAATGATCAGACATTGAAGTAAAGAAACGCTAGTATATTTGCATATTAGCACGTGCCCAATTTAAATATTGTAAATCCGTTTGAACTACTACGTTTTAATTATATGTATTTTCGGTAATATGGTGTGTGGAGAAACGAATGAAGATGACTAAAAAATGAGATTATTAGTAAAATACATATCAACTATAATAATAATAATTTATTATTCGTAATTTTTAAAGAATTTAAATTGACTTGGCTATGCGATAAATACTTTTTTTAAATCCAATTTAGTTCAGTACATTGTGTGTGGGGTTGGGGCGAGGAAAAGGAGGGAAATGAATTTACTTAATCACTTAGAATTTTTACAAAAGTGGTAATATTAGCATATTATTTTAAGTTGTATGCCTAGTTAAAAATTACTTATTCCTATTCATTTTAAAATGTTCTTATACCCTTTACTAGTTTTAATATACAGATATATAATATTCAAAATGTCATCCTATAGAGGTCAAACATGAATTCACTCAGATGTCGTAAGCTAGTTGATAAGATTGAGGCCTTTATACCCTCCAACTCTAATACAGTAGTTTCTAATTAAGGGGTCGCAACCCCATTTCATTGGGTTACCATGTTAACATTTTCAAACGTAGGTTATTCTTTCAGAAAATGCCAGAATTTTGATTTTTTTTTAAAACCAGGACAAATTATTTACGTTACTATTCACCATTTTTAAAACTGCTTGCCTTATGATTGTGTATACTGTTTGGAGTTGATTGAGTGAGAGAGTTAATTATTTGATTTTGGCGTAAGAGACATGGTGAGATCCTACCTGATGCTGAAGATCCGGAGGTGCAGTAACCCAAGTAGGCCTACCTGGGGTTGTGATGAGATGGTCTTGAGGGATTTTGATCAGTCGCACAGTTAGAAGTTATGATGAGAATGAGGTTATTTCATTTAAGTGTGCAAACCATGAAAAGAAACCTAGAGGTTGAGCCGCGGTGGTAACGCACGTCCACCTTTGAGGAAAACACTTAGCGTACTAACAGGGAAAGGCGCGTAAAAACACGAGAAAGCAATTGTACCACCCTTACAAAACATAATTAATTAAAGAAAGGGCGGTAGACCAAAAAATGTGAGTTATATAATTAATAATGAATATAAGAAATATTTAATTACGTAAACAATGATGAAATGTATAATAAATAATAAAATATAAAGAAATAAATACTAAACATCCTCCCCCCGTTGAACCATTCAGGTTCAAGAATAGGGAAGAGACATGGAACACAATGAGACCTAATTACTAGGTAAAGGGAAAACCTTTACAGCAGGCCGAGTAAGGGATCCTCTTGATGTACGTAGAGTTACTACTCGTACCACGCCGTCAGGACCTGGAGACGTTGAAACTATTCGCCCAAGAGGCCAAGCAAGGGGGGGTGAACCCGAATCATGTATTACTACAAGGTTTCCATTCTTGAGGTTATCATTTTGAGTATTCCACTTGATTCGTTGTTGTAAATTATGAAGATACTCCCGGTGCCATCTTGACCAAAATCGTTGTGACAGGGCCTGAATTATCTGCCATCTCTTGAGACGATTGACAGGCATTTCTTCTATTTGCGACTCAGGGAGAGCCGTGAGAGAGTTCCCAATGAGAAAATGTCCCGGGGTAAGTGCATCAATCTCTGACGGATCTGAAGGCAATGGTGTAAGGGGGTGGGAGTTGAGCATAGTTTCAACTTTGGTGGTGAGTGTAATAAATTCTTACAATGTCAATATTTGGCTGCCAATAACTCTGGTGATCCCACACAATGGTTAACATATTCGAGTCTCTATGAGGCCACAATTCACAATAACACATCTCTGACAGAGGTCGAGAAATTTCAATATCTCTTAAGCTCACTAACATCCGAACCACGAAACATAATAAAGTCACTTCCACTCACTGCAGAAAACTACCCAGTTGCTTTGAATTTGCTCAAGAAGAGATACCACAACATCCGGCCCGGAGGACCAATGTTTTGAGTTGATTGAGTGAGAGAGTTAATTATTTGATTTTGGCGTAAGAGACATGGTGAGATCCTACCTGATGCTGAAGATCCGGTGGTGCAGTAACCCAAGTAGGCCTACCTGGGGTTGTGATGAGATGATCTTGAGGGATTTTGATCAGTCGCACAGTTAGAAGTTATGATGAGAATGAGGTTATTTCATTTAAGTGTGCAAACCATGAGAAGAAACCGATAGGTTGAGCCGCGGTGGAAACGCACGTTCACTTTTGAGGAAAACACTTAGCGGACTAACAGGGAAAGGCGCGTAAAAACACGAGAAAGCAATTGTACCACCCTTACAAAACATAATTAATTAAAGAAAGGGCGGTAGACCAAAAAATGTGAGTTATATAATTAATAATGAATATAAGAGATATTTAATTACGTAAACAATGATGAAATGTATAATAAATAATAAAATATAAAGAAATAAATACTAAACATATACGATATTGAAGCTGTGTTGGTTACAAGATGATATTTGTACACAACACTTACTTTTGAGAGAAGAAATGCATTTTGTTCTTGCAACAGGTATTTATAAAATTCTTCGCAAATCAGGTGTTTAAAATTGTATTTTACCACAATGAGCCCTTTAACTAAATGTGTCAACAAGCGATATTTTAAAATATTTATTTAAGTTCACTAAGAATTGATTAGAGAGAACATCCTTTCAAACATTGCAGGGCTGCTTGGAATTGCAAAGTAAAACTGATAAATGTTAAGACATTCAATATTATTGGTACTTTGAGAGAATCTACACCACTGCTAATCAAGAGTTAAATTTTGATCTACAACAGAAATTCTAGCATACTTTTGATCATTTCAAAACAGATCTAAAAGTTTTTAGTCCTCTATGGTCACAGCTTTGCTTTGCAGATAATCCAGACATAGGAAGATTTCATCAAAATGTATATCTTTAATATTTTTAAGTTTAATCCTTTGGAAATACTTAAATTATTTCAAAGGATTCATGCATTTTTGTAGATATCCAATGCATTATTCATAAATATCTACAATATTTTCCTAGAATGTATTATATTCACTTTTCAATCCATTTTCTGAGAGAGACTTCAATATTGTTTTAATTTTAGGGGCATAAATTTACTGTCCAAACTTTCTTTAGAGAGAATTTAATTCTGAAACTAACAGATTAACTTCTACAACAGAATTCTTTTCTTTTTCAATTGCTGAAATTTTGTTGTAAAAAACATGCATGTTAGAATGGATAAACCACAGATAAAGTTAAGAGAATTTATTTTCAAAGAAACATATAATTAAATTAGGAACAGATTTCGTTGGCAGAGAAAGAAAATAAGCCTTCAATGCTGAAAAGAATTTGATTAGTCTTTCTACTGCTGAAAATAAACTTAGCCACCTAGTCTTGCTATGTTACAAGAGTTGTTGATTATTGATTCAACAAACTGACATAAGTCTTTAAGTTCTTCAATCCGAATTGTGTATATATGAGAGTAATTGAAAAATTTGAGAACTATAATCTTTATGTCAACTGGGAATTTATCAGCACCATGCTGCAAGCAGTTTTGCATAATGTGGGCTGGACATCCAACAACTATGATATCTTTATTTAAATCCATTTTAAGTGCAGAAAAGCATTTTTTCCAGATTTTTGAGCAAGGCCCCCAAAATTGAGATTTGCATTGTCTCCCCTCAAAGCAATGCACTTGGAAGATATGTTAGGTTTCTTTGTAGTCTCGAGAAGATAAGTGAAAATGATCTCGGAAGTTCCATTAGAATATTTGTTTAATTCTAATACTTTCGTCTGAATGACATCTTCTTTGTTATCAAAATATTTCACTACAATAGGAAAAAATTTCAAAGCACCATGATTACTAGCGTCAGTGCCTAACCAAAAATATGAAACATTGTTATTTAAGGTTTTAGTGAGAATATCTATGTCATTAGGTGCAATTACATTATTAATAAAAGCGTCTGTTTTTGTCCTGCCACAAGCTAATGTGTTTGCAATTTCGGAATCAGAAAATATCACTTTATTTAATTTAGATGTGCAATCCATAGAATTGTAGGATTGATGATAACACACTGTATGAAATGCTAATGCTGCCTCTGTTGCCTAAACTTTCTTGTATATGGAAGAATATTTAGGAGCATAAAATGAATCAATATTGTGTGATACAGCACTGGAACTAACTTATTTTTATGTTTCTCGCTATTGATATATCTTCCAAGATCACCAGCACCTTTATATCCAACTGCCACAAAACAATAACATATTTAGCACTTTGCCTCACTTTCATTGAGCCAACTGTAAAACATGAATAATTTTGCCCCAAGTTTCTCAGAAATTTACATTTTCCTAGTTTCACTTTCACCAGTGTCACAACTTATAGTTTTTGACATATTTAAATTAATAACACAAAACAGTGAATAGAATGATGAACACAATAAATTGCATCTCTTTCTTTAGCATACGTTCTTACATACTAACCTACAAGGTCACAAGGTACAAGCACAGTACAAATAACATCAGTGACTCACTGACTAAGATCAAGAAGACGGTTGGTTAATCCCCGAGCGGGAACCCACGTGGCCCTGCAGTCCATATTGCGTAGCTGCCAGATGGGCGAGGCTTAGGAATGCAGGATGCCAATATGTCATATTCTGATATTCCTTTACTAAATTACTCACATGTCATGACCCGTGTTGCGTGTAATAATATGTTTTTTAACTTTTTAATTAAAAAATGCATAATAAACATTAATATTATTTAATGCCAGACAGTTACAAAGAAATGTAAATGCCTGTTGGACCTACGGAAAAAGGATTAAAGCCGGACGGATGACAACCATATAATTTCGGATCATGGTATGTTTCGGGTGTGGTCACAGGGCTTGTTGAGTTTATAGCTTTATATTAACTTTATTCATTTATTAGAAAGATTATAGGAAGATAAAAAGTAACTGCCTAAAATGATTTTAAAAAAAACCTGTTTGTGTTCCTTTTGGTCACACAACTCTGACTTAGCTGGCTGTAGCAACCCAGTATTTGAGCGAGTGCTGCTGATAGCATAAGATCATTATACCCGCTGGGTTGTATGATTATCTTTAACGACATCTTAGTCAAATTCGAATAGCAATCTATAAGCAATTTTTAGTAACTAAAACAATTACCGGTGGGAACGAGGGCTTAACTTCACAATTATTATTTGGTTTGGTTTTTTGATGACCGAGAGGACAGGATTCGAATTTTGGCTGGGCGTACAAGAGATGGTATTTCCTAAAAAAAAATATATATATATTAAAACATCCACTACTCCTTCCAAACATATAAGAGTATATTTTTTCTAAATTCTTCCTATCCAACAATAGTAATTAAATTCCGATAGCCATGAATGGGGTTAAAATATTTATTTATTTTTAAACTAGGATTTCGACGCTTGTAGGCGATCAAGAAGCCCTATGCCATGATGGTTCCGGGGATAAAGAAAAATTGAGGTCAACCCGTATGAAAGGTTGAAAACCACTTTTCTAATGTATTTTAGTTATAATAATATTCATAAACTTTAAATATGATAAAATGAGTATAAAGTTCCCCACCCCTTCCTTAGTTTACACTTTACAGAAACAATTCATGTAAAGAAAATACAGATATTTAGCATTACCAAGCCACTTAAAAAAAAAATTTAATAGTTAGCAAACAATATATTGTAGTTGATGTGTTTGTTATTAATAAAGTTCCTTTTTTAAGCTATTATTTTATCTAGTCTCCATATTAACTTAAACAATAAAAGAATAGTGGTTCAAACTTCTCTAAAATATTCAAATTGCATGGGTGCTGATACGTAAAGATACTAGCGCTTTTTTGTCTTCTATGTCTGATAACTGGAACTAAATAGTAGCTAGACCCACTTAAAGCCCGTATCACACGACACTAGCTCGTACTTGAAATCCAGTGTGCTAGCTAGCACTAGTTAGCATGTCATCATCTAGCGTCGTGTGAATCAGAAAAAGTATACTGGTTCTGCCACTTGGTACTGGCTACCATACTAGTTGTGAGGATAGAACACGTGCTATTTTCGTACTAGTTTCGACACTAGTCTGTGTAATTCAACCAATCATGCGCGCTGAGACTGTTGTGTAGAGAAATGGTATAAATGACGCCAACATGGTCATCGGATGTGATTTTGTTGTTGGCAGAAAATTATTATAAACAACCTTGTTTATATAATACCAAATTGCCACAGTATGACAATATATTTAATATATATAAATTTAATTTAAAACATGTCATCTAAAAACGACAAACTGTGTTCCAGACCCAATTTTAATCTAAATAAACTTGATAGCATGCCAACCTTGGGAGTATCAAGGATACTTTACTTGGACACCCATGGGCTTAGGGGCCTCTGACCACAATGTAAATAAATTAATACAAATTTAGGGAGATACTAAACGTTTGTGTCACCCCGAAAGTATATTACCTAACCTCCGAATATATCATATTTAGCATCCTGAGACCATTATTTCGTCTTTCCCAACCATTCCCGTGTATATATTCTTTTTCCTACGCTCCCTCTCATAATTTTCAATATCTTTATTAGTAATTAATTCAGCTGCTGCACTCAAAATAATTTAATCTCTGACGTTCAAGAAATATTTGCACTAGAACCTAGTACCAAACTAGCAGCGTGTGAATACTCTAGTCCCATTTCCATTGTACTAGCTAGTATACAGATATCTAGGTGCTAGCTAAGCACACTTGATTTCTAGTATAAGCAAGTGTCGTGTGATACGGGCTTTAGATTTTAGACCTTGGGTTCGACTAAGCTAACTTGCCAACTGTAAAATTAACCTACCTACCAACTATTCAAGAACATTTCTTATTAAATTTTTTAGCTTAGGTAATTTGACTTGTTGGAGTTGAAACGGATATAAATATTCTAAAAAAATTAAGTCCATGCCATAAACACATTAAAAAAGTAAGTTGGCTTTTATCAATCCAGCTTAAATTTAATTTAATTACTAATTCTTCTCAGATTTACAAACAGATGACAATTTGACAACTGTCAAATCAATAAAAATGTGCGCGTATTTTATGTGCAGTGCAATAGGTGACCTATGTTGTTACTTGAGTGTGACTAAAGGCCTAGTTTATTTGTAAATTTACTTAATACATAAACTCTCCTTAGCAAAACTGGGAGCTATGGCAGCAGCCGTCGATTCCTTTCCATTTCTCTTTGAACAAATGTCTCGAGATACACTGGTAATCAATGATGCAATAACAATAGTTGGTTTATACTATGCTGGAAAAATTACTATTTCTGTGTCTTGGTCTATTTTTCAAGCATTTCGAACACATGTTCTATCCAATTTTTGGCAAACTTGTAACTTTTCCAAAAATTATGGGCAATGGGCCATTGTCACTGGTTGTAATTGTGGTATAGGAAAGGCCTACGCTGAAGAACTTGCTATGAGAGGCATGAATATTGCCCTTATAGGACACACAAGTCATTATCTTGATGAAATAGCCGCAGAACTTGAACAGTCATACCATATAGAAACTATTGTTATTGAGGTGGACTTTAGTAAAGGTTCCTCCGTTTATGATTTAATTTCACAAGCTATCACTAACCTCGATATTGGAATATTGGTCAACGGTGTTAGTGTAATTTCTTCTAGACCTGTTTATCTGATAGAAATAGACCAAAGTGCATTGTGGGAATACCTAAATGTAAATATAGCATCCGTGACATTGATGACAAGAATGGTATTGCCAAGCATGTTGAAAAATAGAAGGGGAGCCATTGTGAACATATCATCATTGGCAGGATACTTTCCTACACCACTTTTGGCTGTTTACTCGGCCAGCAAGTCTTATGTGAAGCATTTTTCACTTGCTCTTGCGGAAGAATGCCGAGGGAGTGGAGTTTCCATCCAAACTCTTACACCATCCTTTTTAAAAAGTACAAGCATGAGTAAAAATAGTTTTTGGGAACCGGATAACTTTATTTTTCCAAGTGCAGAAGTATTTGCTCATCATGCAGTTAACACTTTGGGTATTTCAAACCATACAACAGGGTATTGGCTTCATGGGCTTCAATTCTGGATTATGTCTTGTTTGCCATTGTGGGCATATACGCGACTCTCGGGTATAACCAACAATCTCCTTCGTAAACAGTGTGTATCGGGATCAACAGGAAGACTAAACCCCATTCATATTCACCAGGAATAGGTGTATAATTTCTACTAAGGGAGGTACGGTATGACTTTTGAATTTAAATCAAATAGCCTATAACTTATTTTTCTTTACAAGGTCTAAACTTTCTACAAATCAGTTTAGAGGGAGATGTTCAAGTTGTCTTGCACTTCCTAAATATGTGAACTCTCCAGTCCATTATTTTATTATTCAAACCCGCTTCAGTGGCCGAATGGTCTAAGGTGTTACTTTTATGTTAGACTGGTCTGATGATGACGGGAAGATTGAGGTTTGAATCCAAGTTGGGTTTACTGAGGTTGGTTTTTCACTTTCCTTCCACGCAAATGCGGGTAGATTACCTCTCAAATGTTTTCTTCCTCATCCCTACCCCACATGTAATTATATAATATGTCTATAACCTAAAGAGATAGTACGTAAGACGCGGTGATAAAAAAAATATTCAGGATAAAGCCTCAGAATTGGTTTTATTATAACAGGCACCTTTTAAGATGGGATGTAAGGTTACTCAAGGTAAGGTCAGTATTTTTGAAAATTCTGTAAGGTTATTTGGAATAGATAAGGCTAAATCATTGTTTAAATTATGAGGCAGCACACTTACCTTTGTGATACTAGAGTAGAAATTGTTTGGATAGAACACTAAAAAAACACACAAAAACATTTTAAGGCCAAGCTTTCGCTGTCACAGACAGCTTCATCAGGTCAAGAGAGTAGACTCTCTCTGGATCTTTAGTCAGTAACTCAAACCACTAGACCAAAAACTACAGTTTAACTGGTCAGATATGTTCATACTTTCAATATTATGATCAAAGTCATTATGAATCCATCTCTTTCCCCCATAATTCAATGATATTAAATTTTACCAGAAAGTTTTCATCTCTAGTAGTGAATATAATTCACACACAAAAAAAAGTCCAACATTACAGATTATATACTAGCAGGACCACATTTATAATTGTTGAGGCTCTGGGGTCATCAAGATGTGTGGGCCTCAATATCTAAATTATGTTTAGATATAAATTATGACTAACTATTGTAAATATTATACACTCTACCAGTTGATTTCTGACTCATTGGAGGTGGTGACACACTACTAGTCTAACAGGAAGTCGTCAAACGCACCGCATTTTTCTGAGATTGGACGTTGCAAAACATCCAAAAAGAAAGTCACAAAAAAAGATAATCAAACATAAGAATAATCATGGTTTTAGAATAATTTAATTGCGAGGGTTTCCAACCATTAATAACACTTTGTGTTTTGGTTGGGGCAAAAAAATGTGATAAAATAATAAAGAAATCAAATTAACTTGGCATTAAAAGTAGAGGCTGTTCAATCATTGTTGAATGTCGAAAGTGGGCTTCCTGTAAAAATCAGTTAAATTAGTTAAACATATAATACCAAATCTAATGAACCTTTACATCATACTGTGTCATTTTAATTAACACAAAGTTTTTTTCATATATAAATGTAGCAACTCATTGGGTTTGGTATGATTCAAATACCACTTCTTTAAAATGTCCACTCCTTGTTCCTGATTATCAGGGCTTTAGTTACAAACTGCTTAGTTAAAAATTCTTCTATAAGGGATTTGTACATATCAGCCTGAACAAATTATAGACTATAGTTATCTATTACTCAGAATTATGAGTCTTCGTTTGTAATGTTTTGCTTCTTGATATGATAGGACCCTGGAGAATTAACATAACAGATACCATAGTACAGGTAATACTATAACATCTAAATACTAGCAAGTAAAAAAGTGTTAAAACAAACAAAGGAGCGTGAGTTATTTAAGATAAATAAAAGTGTGTGAATGTACATACCGGTACAAGCTTAGGTTTGTATTTGAAATAATTGATTAATTTGATAACATTTAAGTTATGGGTTTCTTTTTAGAAATGTATGAGGACACATTAAAATGGCAGACCTCAATGCTGAGTAGATTGCAACAATAACCAAACATGATGTAGGCATAGTGATTGTAATTTTAATTGGAACTTTTGAAGAAAAATATTAATGTAAGTAAACAAATCTTTTTACAAAATGCTATTATTAATTTCTCACCAACATTGATGGGCACACATCTGCTCATTTATTCCAATTTGCTGGTTGAAGTTTGCCCGGGTTACTGTAGGTGTTCTGGGGGTGTTTCCTTCCGAAATGATTTCCCACTTTCTCTCCATGTAAATTCAATTGCACCTTATACCTTACTAATCACCACCCCTACCCTACAATATGAATATCCCTAAAAGGTAGATAGATACAATGTAAAAAAATCGTTCATCATATTGTTTTGTTGAACGTTTTTATCTATGACTTGTACCAGTGGTTTTACATTCTAAAATTTCAGGTTCACATTAGACTTGATTGCAGGTGACTGATAATTTGAGGTTCGAATTTCAGCTGGGCCCACCGAGGGGTGGTTTTCATATGTGATCTACCACTATTGTTTTCTTACTCTGTATTATCACTGGTACCTGTTACTTCTAATTTTCATTATCTATATGTACATTTTATAGAATATTAGTTAAACATACAAGAATAGTTCTAGAAACTAGATTACTAACTAACTTTGTGCTGCCAAACGTAAATCCTGGACTTTCATTGTTCTAGTTTGGGATTTTCCAGAAAGGCCCTTAAATTCCTAGGCTACCAGAAAAGCCTGTTCAGTTGGTAACACTACTATTGATTCACATTTGAATTAGGCCTATAATTGTTCAAGAATTTGCTTAACTTAAGGTTTTAATTTTATTAATAAATTACTTTGTAAATCAATTATTTGCTATCAACATTTCATTAAAACTATCAAGTGTTAACTTTAATCAACACACCAAATTGTTACAAACTTTTCAATATTTTCTACAGTCTACATTATGGTCAGATTAACATATGTATAAGTCATTCAAGAGCTAAGTTTACCTGGATGACAGCTAAAAATGTTACTAGAAGTAATCCCTAATATATCACTACGCCAACAGCTGACATCTATCACTTTGGATGACTAATGAAAACAGATGGTAATATATTAATGTGATAGTAAACCACAGTAATTTAGGCCAATATTATTTATATATTTATTTGAGGTAGGACACAAAGTTTATTTATAGTTTTATTCCCTTAAAAAAAAAATTAACACCACTTTCACAAAAACTTCTAACGAACAGAGCTTCAAAATGGCGACTGACCAATTTAAACCATATGATTGAACATAACGGTAAACAAGTTTTTTTACAATGATGCAGACACGCAGTTGATGGAAATATTTTATTCGGTTAAATATTTCAAAATACGATAAAATAATCATAAAATCATTTATTGTAGGTAAAAAAAAAGACAACAATTTTCTCTTTTCCAAGTAAATACGATGCCTGTATTAAAAGATATTGATGTGTGCACTATATTACACAAATCAGTAACGTTCCAAAACAAAAATAAGTACTTTTAATTATGTTTAAAATATTGTTTCGAGTTGTATAAAAAGAAATTATTTAAAAAAATGGAATAGTATGAGAAAACTTAAGTTTACGTTATTTTAAATGTAATATATAACAGGTAATTAAAGATCTTTTACATTTATAACAAAACTGTGATCTTTTACAAGTGTTGGCAATCTAAAACCTAAACATATGATTTTGGAACTGTCATCCAGGTAAAAACCTATCGTGAACGGAATATATATATTATTCAAATAAATGGAAGAAAAACCAACCTTGACAAAATGTCCCTAAATTTCTCTTACCATACAAATGTTAAGGTGGGATAGGACACGTGATTAAGGTCCATATTTCTTCAAGTTCAATATTGTATTTGTTTCTACCATTATTCCCTGACCAAATGTACCTCAATAAGTGAAAAGAGGTTTTCCTTAAAGAGATTATTATATATTCACATACAACTTTCATTTCCTGTGTTTGTCCTTTATGTTATTCGTTCGGTTTACATCTTCCTATCAATATGTCATCATTGTTTATCAATTTATTTTTCTCTCTTTGAGAAAAATGAGTTGCCCGTTTTACCTTTCAGTCCAGTAGCAACAATGTAAAGTTTGAACTGTGTTATTTTCATTCTAATAGCCATATTGTGTTTATTCCCTTTTGTTTGTTTCTAGCCATCTTTTCTTTATCTTACTCCATAAACTTTTAAAGGTGTAATCTTCATTGACAATAACTAATAATTACATCAGACTAGGATTTTGAAATAACTCTAAGGGTGAACAAAACACCTAAAAGTTCAATTGCCTCACTACCTGTTCAGGTTATACGCTTATGTACTAATTACACTAATGGGCTAGGGATAGGTAAGGTTGAATTTAAAGTAAGTGTACCTACATTTGCATGTAGAGTGGGAAACCATTTAGGAAAAACCACCAACAGCCCTCACTACACCTGACCAGGATCAAACCACGATCTCTCCATCATTGGCAATCTAGTCTATTGCGAGTGTGATGCCTTACACCATGTGGCCACTGAAAAGTGTAGAAATCTCAATTGAATCACTTTTTGTTTCAGGCTATGTTACCTTAAGAAAAATGAATTTCATTAAGAAATCCTTGTTACTCTATAACACATACAAACATCACTTTCCAGACTTTACCACTGCTTTTATTTTCAACTTTCATAAGAGAGATACCTACAAGTTATTCATCCAATCAAAACAATATAGTTACAGTGCAAAAATAACTGGTGAGAATAATTTAAAAGTATTGACGTGTGGAGACAAAGTGAATGTTAAAAGGATAATAACACTAGAGGATGTGAAAACTTTCAGTGAGTTAAGCGGTGATTTTAATCCAATTCACTCCGGAGGCAGTAAAGGTAAAGTAATAGTCCATGGTGCTCTGCTGAATGGGCTTGTTTCTGGAGTGATTGGTACCGAGTTGCCGGGTCCTGGTACTAAAGTCCTGAGTCAATCACTAGAATATCCAAACTCTTGTTATGCTGATGAAGAGGTGTCTATCACAGTAGAGATTACATCAGCCAGAAAAATTGTTGTTTGTAATTTTGTATGTGTTAAATGTGAAAATAACAAAGTTGTACTTAGAGGTGAAGCTAAGCTAATGGTCACAAAATTGTAGATATTTAGGTTGAATAAAAAGGACTACAAAAAGTAATATTCATCATCAGGTCTCCAAAAAAAGATAGCCTGTAAGAATATTTATTCAACAGTGCATTTTCCCCAAATACAGTGAAATGTGGTTGTAAAACTGTCTACAGAGAAGTTTGATTCATCATCATCATCATCATCATCATCAATGGACGTTTCCGCCTCTATGGGCCGTATGACACATCCTTTTCCATTCTTGTCTATCTCTCCAAACCTCTCCTTTGACAGCCACATATCTTCAGTCCACTCCTTTAGCCTCCAAGTTCTTCTGAGATTGGTCCATCCATCTCATCTATGGTCTTCCAATAGGTCTTCTACCCTTTTCCTTACTCTGTAGAGCATAAGTTTCATTTTGGAATCTAATTTTAATAATTTATGCATTTAATTTATAATTGACCAGGCATGTCAAATTGGATGAGGAGGGATTCCCTCCCTAGACCCCTAAGTTTTTGCTTTGAGGAGCCATAGAGATATAAAACAGAGGAGGAGGAAAGAAAAAAACACAAGAGATAGACTTGAATTTTACCCTTAATTGCAAATTCTTGAGTAAGGAGAGGTAATTTTAGAACTAGCATATAATAGTGTCCTATCTTATCTTTTATTTTGATTGGTTATTTTTTTAATTGCAAGATTCTTGATTTAAAGAGACACAAGCTTAATACTAACATTTTACATCAGGACCGTACCCAAAATTTTTGTGGGTGTAGGGTCAGGGGAAGGTAGCTTATCTTGCCAGTCTCGTGGTTAAGAGATTGATTATTAATCCTGGCATATAAACAAAAATGTATAAATGTAGATTTTGGTTAGTTACATTCCATTTTAAGCACATCTTATAAAATTTACACTACAAGATGTTCACAGCCCTTTTAAAATAAGATTTTCTTTTACTTAACATCGCTAAAAAAATCATATAATATTTATTTGAGTAAATATGAATGCTTCAAGCTGAAGCCATCTTAAAATATTCTAACAATGGACTCATGATTATTCTAAAAAAGAATATGGAAAGTCATTTACACCTCTAAGCAGGGCTGCCCTTAGCAAATGTGGGACTAGATAAACTTGGTTTGCAGGGGGTCGTTTACCTGCCCCCTCTTGAAAAATAGCTTTTGTTTAATGTTATTACATTAATTTGCACCTATTAACCAATTTTTAGCCATATAAGGTACAGTATCAGGAAATGACATATAAGGTAAGTTAATTACCTGTAATAATTAATGCTAAACGCCATGATTTTATACATCTAAGGGCTAATTTCTCCCTTTATCTGATTTTATTCCCCAACAAACTTTATTTTTATAAAGGTATTGGATTCTCTTTCAAATCACACCCCTTCAGCACCCATTCGTTATAAAGAAAAGTCACAATTTAAAAACCAATAGACTATTATTTCACAAAACTTACATGAAAATATAAACAGCTTAATATTATTTTGAAAAAACTCATGGGAAATGTCAACTGATAATACCGGTGGCAAAATAAAATATATTTGTTGGGAACTGTTTAGCAAGAGTAGCGATTCATTAATTAATATTAAATTTATAGTGTTTCGGTAGGTATTGTGCCAAATAAATGAAAATATTCAATTTTTTGAAATTAATATTTGGTTCAGATTATGTGATGGTCAGACATATTGTCAAGAAATCACAGAAATCAAACTCAGTTATGCAGGGTTGATTTGTGTCCAGATGTTGTAATGTAATTGATTTGCCCCTAAAGAATATGTGAAAGCATTGACAATAATATCGTCCTAATTTTATAAATGTATCTTATTTCATTTAAATTATATAGTATATTAAATGGCGCTTAAAGCACTTCTTCTTCTAAGAAGGCAAAAGCCACTGATCAGTGACATCATGCACGTGACATTAGTCAAGTCAGGTTGATAATATAATATTTCAAATAATAACTTCCTCTTCTCGAAGGTTCTAAGAGAGATTTTAAAATGTAACTTGAGTCAGTTTCCGGCTCTCGGACCTTCTAGTAAAACCAAGATGTTTTTGTCTTGTATTTTGTTTTTCTAAACTAAACCTTCTCGAAGCTTCCATGAGCAATGGATATATACGAAGAATGGTGCAATAGAACCTCACTTGGGCACTTGGCGTCTTGGCGTCCAGTACTGTTCACTACTCAGTCACTAGCACAGCTTCTGTCCGCGATCCCAACAATAGGCCGCGTATATATTTCAACGTCATGATCTATTTTCTCATTAAATAAACAGAGATTCAGAAATAAAAAACATGTCAAAATAAAAAGTGTGTATTAATTATAACTCTTTAATTGGCGCTCGATCACGGGGCTATAAATACCAATTAACTCACAACATCAAAAAACCGTACCGATTTAATTAGTGCTCGACCACGGGGCAATTACCAGCTAATTAAACGGTGTAACTTCAATCGACGCTCAACGCGATGAACCAGAACATCTCAATTGGCGCCCAACGTGGGGCAGTAATAAATCAGAACCTCTTTAATTAGCGCCCATCGCGGTGCAGTAATATCAGAACATTTCAATTAGCGCCCATCACGGTGAAGTAATATCAGAACATTTCAATTAGCGCCCATCGCGGTGCAGTAATATCAGAACATCTCAATATATTATTTCAATATAATGACTTGAGTAGTAAAGATATTTAACATGGCCTAATAATCAGAATAAAATGCATCACTTTACTTAAAATCCAGATATAACTATAATACTGGTTCCAAAACATATGCCTAGTCTATTATTCTACTTAAAAATATTATGTTGAGTGCATTAAAAGAACTGGAAATTTACACCACAGGTTCTTTAACTGTAGGATGCGACCCCGCATTATAATACAGTACAATCTTTCATTCTATAGTGGTTTAGTTCATAAAATAATCAATAAAAATTTTCCATCATGATTACACAAACTTCAATTTAGTATCCTAACTAATATTTTGGTTTCCATCAGTTATCTGCATATATAAAGTTTGTAAATTATAAACATTTAATAAAAAATATTTTATATAGCTGAATGTATGCATTTTTTGCAATAAATATATCAATTATTTGTATTTATCATTTGTTCTAAAACTGTTTTTAAATTAATACTAGAGCAGAAATTTTCAACCTTTTTCAACTTTTGGAACACTGAACAAGACATTCAAATTGTCAACCCACACTGTTAGTTTTTTAAACTTTTATTAAAACTGTATTCAAAAGTTCAATAGCTAAAATTTTAATAATAATTGTATTATTTATTTTTTTAAATATTGTTGATTATGAAAAAAATTATTTATATTTTTATTCCTAATTTTTTTCACTTCATTTTGATATTTCCCCAAACTCTCCCGGCACACCTGAAGACCTTCATGGTATACCAATGTGCTGCAGCAAACCGGTTAAAAGCACTAGAGTATAAAAAGCATAACTAATTACTGCCCAGGGTCGCTAATAATTTTGTCTTATAAAAAACAGTCACAAATAAAAAAGTTTAAGAACCTGTGATCTAAACTACATTTGGTTGACCTAATGATAACCACTACAAGTTTTTCAAATATTGAATATCCCTATCCAGATATTTTCTTCAGTGATATTGTTATAATCATGCTGCACTCATAGTCTTGGAGCAAAATTATTCAGATTTATTTGTCCATAATTATTGGCTCATAGCTCACGAACAGCATCATAAAATTCTGCAGCTATTGTTAGATCATAGATAGCAGCCTTTTTTTGAAGGTTCACACTTGCTTTAATCTCTATGTGAAACCATGTTAATTTAACCTAACCTTTAACAAGTTATCTAGCCTACATGAAAGTAAGGTTAAGTTAGGATGGGTTATACTACAAGATATGCCAACTTAAACACATACAAATCTTCTGTAGTTAATAGATTGTGTGTGTGTATCTATATATATATATGCACTGCTGATGCTCAATTTTCTACAAATTATTAAAAATCTCATGGTTGATGTAACCTAATTTGAAAATATCTCAAAATAAGTAATGTAATGAATATGCGGTAGGGAGCTTAACTACTCATTCATGATGAGTTATCAATTTATTTTTAATTTACTTAAGGTATTCAACGTGCACTTTCTGAACCGAAAGATTATATCAGCACAGGACTTATAAAAAAAGTAAACTAACTTAAATCTAAAACATATACAACATCCAGCCCCTTGCTTTTAATTCATTGCTGGGAAACGATAAGCTCACATTTCACAAATGATAAATTTTTCAGCTATGTCGGGAATAAAACCTGGAACCCTCATTTTAGTAGACAGATACTCTATTGACTGAGATATAGGATTATTAGTAACTATCATGTGTCAAACATGTTTCTGGCAGTCTTAACCTACATGGAGCATTGGAAGATTTTATTCTATTGCATTCATGAGTTATGATAGGATGTGTGTGTGTGTGTGTGTGTGTGGTGTGTGTGTGTGTGTGTGTGTGTGTATATATATATATATATATATATATTAAAACAATTGTCTAATAAATATGAATCATTCCCAAATTCTAATGTTTGTTTGTAAAATTATGCTCAATCTTGTTTTGTTGAAAAAAGTCTGATAAACCAGACCCTAATATAACTTGTTTACCAGTATATTTTAAAAATGATAATCTATGTTAACCTACCATCCAAATTCTTGATTTATTTTAATTCACAGCATGTACACACCATAGGCTATAGCCAAATAATTTATAGTTGTGTTATCTTAGTAGAAGTAGGATGTACTCTATTAAATAAATAATATTAAGAAAATTTAAAATTCACCAAAATGCTAAGTATCCTTGTAGTGGATGTTCTTTTTATCTTTGTCATTTTGGCATTCATCACTAATTAAAACTTGTGAACATGTAAAAGATTTGTCAAATTGTATTGAAGAGCCTGGAGAAATATACTCAACCAAGGGTCTTAGCCGTTTTGAACTTCTAATGAACAACATATTATCCATACTCTTCATCCGTTCAAGCTTATTATCAATATTCCCAGAGTGACAGTCAAAATCTTTTGCGAATTCCTGGTCCGCACAACTTTTCAATCCCTTTTCTTGTTTAGTGTCCAGTCCGATAATAGGTTCAGCTTTTGTGAAGTTTTCCCCATCCATTACCTTATTAGGTCTGTCAAATTTACTATCCTCCTCAAAAAATCTTTGATTTATATCAAAATATACTTGCTCAATCTTTATCATTTCCAATTTAGGTCTAACAGGAGAATCCTGTGACCTTTGAACTGAGGATTCTGATATTTGGTCAGAATCATATTGCATACAAATAGCTGACCGAGGACTTACTAATGATCTCGTATCAGACCATGTGTCTTGTTTGTGGAAGTGTGATGCACTTACTCTTCCCTTGCAAGATTTTGGTGCAGCCAGAGAAGCATGTTCTTCAATGAGATAGTCCTCAGAAGCTAAAGACACTTGTGTTGGTAAATAATCCTCGTCATACGAGGGAGGTACCGACAGACGGCCTGCTAAGCCTTTGATTTTCAAACTTTCAGCTGCACCCAAAAGTGAGGAAAACTTATCTTTAGCGACATTAACTTCTCCACAGTACATAAAATGTACGAGGGCCTGAATTTCCCAAAATGTGAATTCTTTCATGATAATTATAGGATGTTGACAAGGGTTATCACTTAGAAGTTGTTCAAAATATGGGCTGCATGCAGATAAAATGGCCTTGTGACATTTAATACTATTCCCCCCAGCTGACAGTGTTACATCTACAAACTTTTCATTTGTCAATATAGAAGGGAAAAAAGTCTCCATGTTTGAATGATAGTTGTTCCATTTTAAGCACACTTCAGACGATGCTTCTAGTAATGACTGTGGAGAACTTTGGTTCATTGACGCCATTCTTGTGGATGATTGAGCAATGTCACCAAAAGTTTGAGGTAAGCTTATGTTGGATTGGGAGTGACTATCTTTCTTCTGGGTAGATCTACATGGATCAACAGTGGAATCAATGGAAGAAACCTCAAATCGCTTATTGATTCCATGACGTGACTTAAAATCATTCAACCAAGCTTTGCTAACTTTGAAATCTTTTGAACATCCAAACTCTTAATTTAACTCCTTGGCTTTTTCACAAAGTAATGGGCTAGATATATCTTCCCCTAAAGTTATGTTTTTCTTGTACCACACGTATAAAGCTTCATTTAATTTTCCATATTCACGTGTTTTCATAATCCTTCTATTTTTGGAACCATCATTATTTTCCAGTTTGGAAGCATAATTAAGGAGCGCGTCTTTATTTTATTTTTTATGTCTGTAATGGTTGATCTCCCTATGTTATACTCGCGTGGCAAAACTAAAGGACTATATCCATTTTGAAGTTTATCAATTATCTCTACTTTTTGTTGAACACTTAACACAACTCTTTTTCTCTTATACAAAGCTGCCATCATAATAAAGTAAGAGGATAAAATAAATGTTTGAGATACTTTGAAACAGCTGATTATATATATTGAATAATGGTTGTCATTTGTCAATAGTCAACAATACAAAAGTTCTAGGCGTTGATTTGTTCTAAGCATTGTAGCCAGGTTTTTTTAAAAAAAAATTGTGAGATCAGAGTGAGAAAAGTCGTGAGATTTAATAAAAGTGTCAGTAGTTTTTTAATAAATCACACAAAATCCAATACAAATGTTCTATACAAAGGGACGAGAAAAATGTTAAAATAGTTATTGCACTCGCCAGATGGTATGTAATTTTCGTGTAATTATTCTAAAAAAGAAAAAGATCAAACAAGCCAAACTTATGATCCTACAAATATTTTATACAGATTTTAATAATACGACGTTTTCATATTGCCATTTTGGAGCAAAAATTACTTTAAAAAAAAAAGATGGTATGTACAAATCAATTTTCTCTGATTCCAACAATACTTAAGAGAAAAAAAGTGCCAGATTTTGAGAATTTGACAACAGAGCCAATATGGCAAACCTGCTGCCAATATGGCAAACCTGCTGCCAATATGGCAAACCTGCTGCCAACATTACTACCATAGATACTACTAAACTAAAGGACTTGGTGAGTTCAGTAGGGTCGGAAGGGGAGAGCGCAACAACAACATTATGGCGCGATCAAGACGAACCTCCCCCTCCGAGAATGCATTAAGAAGAGCATATGAGGAAGCTGGGTTCCTCTATAGAAACACACCATCTCCAATAGTAGAATTAACAGCTGAAGACCTTAGCTTTCTGGAAACTGAAGCTAGAACGTATACTACTATGGATGAACTAATTCGGTCGCCTCTACGCATTGACTTAGGCGCTGCTAGAGAACCCGACAACGACCAAAGGGAACTAGAAGAGGTCACAACCGATGTATGGGTATGGAGCTCCCAACAGAGGAACAGCTGGAGGAATGGTGTTGGCGTGCTGCGGCGGAAGAGACACTGCCCGGCACATACGACTGCTTGGAACAGCTAGTACAGGAACTAGGAATTAATATTGTGGAAACAGAAGAACAACCTCCACCGGTGACCGTGCGTCAAAATTCAAGGCCACAACTCAACAGGGATTCAGCCCCCAGCGACACCTTGGATGAGGACGAGATTTCGGAAATCGGGGATGCCTCCATCATACCGTCTATGGGAAAGCAGTTCACAGGATTATTTAATGAAGACGAGGAAGGAACAGATACATTTATAAGAATTGAAGATTGTGAATACCGTTCTGTAAGTGTGAGTGTAGTGAAACCCATGGTGTGGAACAATAAGTTACGGTTTGAAAGACTTAAGGACGTGCACTTACCCCGTCCAGCAGAGGCACCGCACATATTCCGAAGGACAAGGGATACGCCGATAATGAGAACAGTGATCGAGGACTGGATACGCAATGGGCTTCTAATAGAATATGACAAGGTAAGGGACGCATTTAGCCTCTTTGCCATACCTAAAGCGGACCATGGAATTAGAATTATCCAGGATCTCTCTCCATGGACGGAATTTTTCCATACCCCACACTTCTCATTACTATCGGCGGGTAAGGCTATTCGGGATATAAGTGTAAATTCTTGGTTATAGAAATGTGATTTAAAATCAGGGTTTTACCAACTCCCGATTTCGGTTGAGTCAGATAAGGCGCTTGGCGTTTACTTCCATAGAACTAAATATCGTACCACGAGGCTCCCAATGGCGCATCCTCTGTCCCCGTTCTTACTCCAACAAATTATGATAGAGGCAGTAACAGCAATAGAAGAAGTAGTACCCCAAGTCCGTGCCGTTGTTTATCTTGATGGCATTATTCGTGTCTGAAGATAAAGACGTTCTCGAACACATGCCAGAGTTGTTAAAAACACTAGGATTTACGATTAACACCTACAAATCGTCCAGTAAACCAGAGTATAGCCTAGTGTACTTAGGATTCAGAATCGATGCCCGGGTACAATCGGTGAGCTTAACGCCACAAGCACACCACAAGGCCCTCACCTTGCTGAAGCACCTGGAAGAGGCCGGCGATAAAAACGTCCTGCGAGTAGCCGGATATCTCTCGTGGTGCGGCTTCAATTTGGCTTGGCCAGGGTATATTGTGGCACGCTGTTACCGAAGATGCCCTAACATGGCGAGGAAAGCGCTATCACTCCCCAGATGGTGCTCATACTGCTGGGGGTCCCCATGGAACCTGCAGTAACCTTATTTTCGGACGCGACTCCTTGGGGGTTACTCGCCTGCAACAAACACGACAATCGTCCAACGAATATCAACCCCCATGGAGATTAACTCAGCCGAGGTAGTGGCAGGGTTGCTGACGTTGCGTTGGGAGAAGTTGGAAAGAGGAACGGAAGCGATGCGGCTAGGAGTCGACAACTCTACGGCACATTATAGCATCAAGACCGGAAAGGGCCTAGTCTTCAACCGGCCTGAAGTGAGAAATCTCCACTTCCATGTCTCCAACCTCCTGAGACAAACAAAGTGGGATACGTTTTGGATAAGTTCATCCTTGAATCCGGCAGATCACCCGTCCAGACGGATTTTGAATTAGCTATTAAGGGAGGAAGCATATTCAGCCAGAGTGTTTGATCCATTTCATGTGAATATTGATTTGTTTAACTTGTTATATATATATAAATACCATGTAAAACCATTATGTATATTATGTATAATAAAGGCCAAGGCCGCGTCTCTCTTCCTTTCCGCCCTCGGCTGTCTCCCGGGGACCCTCCGCCTCAGATCCGCCCGCGGGCGAAAGTATAAAAAGGCTGGTGGGGGTACCACGGGAGTCAGGCACCGAGTTGGCTCTGTATGCGGACGACACGGCTCTAGTAGCGGAGTCGTGGCGAGGGCAGCTGGTGGAGAGGCGACTCCAGACGCACCTGACGCAGTTGGAGGGGTGGCTGACAACCTGGAGAACAAGTATTAACGTGGAGAAGAGCACTGCAATGCTCTTCACATGGAAAAGAAAGTACTACAGGCCGGCTCCACTCCGGCTGTTCGGAGAACAGATCAGATGGGCGGACAGTGTTAAGTACCTGGGACTTACGCTGGACACAAAACTGACCTGGAGACGACACTGCAACGAAAGACTCAACAAGGCGAGGCAAAGGCTGGGAGTCCTAGGCCCACTGCTTAACAGGCGTAGCGCCCTGTCTACAAGGAACGGTCTGACGCTGTACAAGCAGCTGCTCAGGCCGATCCTCGACTATGCGTGTCCCGCTTGGGGTCACCTGGCGGACACGTATATGAGGAGGATGCAGGCGTTCCAGAGCGTATGTCTGAGGATCATTGTGGGCGCACCTTGGTATGTCCGGACTGAGACTCTTCATCGTGACCTGGATATGCCTACCATCAAGGACCACTTCCGGAAACTGGCGCAGTCTTTCTACGCTAGACTTCCCGGTGCCACCAATCCTCTTATCCAGGGGCTTGGGAACTACGTCATCGACCCTGGTGGGTGCCATCGACGTCCCAAAGCCCTGCTCGGATAAGCGAGATGTGTCAACAGTGGTTTGGGAGGCTCTCACCCAGCCCCCCATAGAGTAGTGTCTCCGCACGTAACTCTAAAAAAACCCTTAGTCGGTTTCTCAATTTCTTACCCCCCCTTTTTACCCCAATATTACTAATATTATGTAATCTCTGTTTCTTTGTTTCAGAACTTCGCGAAACGCGACAACCCGTTTTAATTTTTGCGAACCACACGGTGTGACCAATTGGTCGGTACGTGTTGGAACTTGCTCTCGTGCCACGGGAGTTCAGTCGGGTCGGAAGGGAGAGAGCGCAACATCTCATAAGCCCGGACACTAGATAGTAATAAAAATATTATTTAGAAAATTTATTTATTTGTAACAGAGTTAACTGTCTACAGTAATATTTTTTACTCAAATGAGAAATATGTTTTAAAGCTGTCATTATTGTAAGGTTTCACTTAAAGGGTTATCCCACATATAAATAAAAACTAATCAACATTATATAATAATATAAATATATAGTGTGTTTTAAGAATAATCTTTCTTAGGTGTGTGTTGAATATTGAAATTGTTTGTTATTAATTTATTGCCAGAAATCAGAATCTACGCTATATAAAGCATGAATTTTAATTGATGGTCGACTAGTATATGTTTAAATGTGTTTCGTTTTTTCTCTAGTATTGCTTGGTTTTGAATCACAATTCTAATCTTGCAACCCTGGTAGTCAGTCGTTGGCTTCTTCCTCCCCTTTGTGCGGATATGTTTGTTCAGAAGCCATTTTAATTCTCATACTTAAACTTCAAAATCATAGCACGATGCTGATTTTGTAAGCTTCTTTGTGTGCAGAAGTCCTGTGATTGAAAAGACACAAAAAACGCAACTTCTATAAAATGTGTACCGATTCTTTTGTCCACACTCTCTAACTTTACAGTGAGCTCACAGAAACAACGGAACTTTGAAACACCAGTAAGTCCCCATCGTAAATGAGTTGCGATATAATTTGGAGGCAGGGAATACCCTCTAGGAACCTTAATTGAAAATAGGAGAGCCAATAATGAAAAACTTATTTTACATCTATCTTGTAATAAAGTATTTACATTTTTCACTGTAAAAAAACTCAGGCGCAAAAAATATCGTAAATCTCATTTGCCGTAATAGTTTGTGAGATTCCTACTTAACTTCGTATTTTCTGGGATGAATTAAAATTTCATAAGCTCTCACGAAATTTCGGGAGATCTGGCAACACTTGTTCTAAGGAAAAATGGCGTTGACAAGATGGCAAGTATTGTTTTTGTAACCCATAATTACATTTGTGTAAATATGAACGCAAGAGTGTGTATGGGGAAATATTTAGCTTTTCCCAATTTACACTCAAAAACTAGTTTTGCTCGCGTCTACTTTTGAGAACAGTATTACAGCTTGGCGTAAGTTAGTTGTAGAAGATGGAACATACTGTTTTATCTGAGGCGACAAAGATAAGTTTTCAATTCTTTCAGTTCTTTTTCAAAGAAGGTGAAAGCAAACTCTGTTTTTGATACCGCATAGTCACCGGTAATCCACTCTATGTATAGTAGCGAGCTAGACTATACAACCTCCACCTACTTTAAGGTGGTGATGTAGGGAACGTTAGAAGACCAATGTTTATACAGTTTTTATTTCAAAACTTTTTTACCAAAATAAATAAAATATTTATCCAATAGAATCTCTTAGATTAATGTTCTTCACACGGTGATATCAACAGTCGTTGAATATCTGTTATAAGCAAGGCGGAATTATATGGACAGAAAAGCTGTAATTAAATTCTAGGACATCCTTGACAGATATTTAATAACACTGTTGATATCACCATGAAAGAAAATTTAACTAAACATTGCCTCTGGAGCAATATTTTAATTTGGTCAAAGAAATGTTTTGCTATAAAAACTGCAAAATTACTGCCCTTTTTTCGCGTCCCCTCCCACCTCACATCAGTTTTTTTTTAAATAAATGCCTTTTATTATTACTAAACTGACCTTATGTTTACAATTGGCGTTAGGTTCACTAAATTATGTTTTTAACTTTAAATACACAAATATTATGTCCACTAAAAAAAAATATATAAATATATTTAACAACAGATGTTGGGAATGCCAGGCCACCACCGTGGTTCGGATTCCACGTTAAACTGTAGGTCCTTCATTTCATCTCACAATCACCCTACAATTACACTTTAGCGTAAGTGCGTATAACCCGGATGGGTAGTAAGACGTGGTGCTAATAATAATAACAACAGATGTTAAAAAACGTTTACAACAAAGTAACTCTAAAACTTAAATTTTATTTATTTTATGAGATTCTATATTCTAACTTTAGTAGTCGACTCAAAACCAGTCAATTTTGATGAATAAATTCAAGATTTTAGGTTTAGTCTAATTCAAAAAATGTTGCGCTTTTTATTCTTCTTCTGTTCCAAACCTGCCACACGCACTCGCACTCAAGTAATGGAGCAGAAAAGGCATTTATTTTCTGCTTCGGGTGCAACTGCGACGGCGACGCGAGCAACCAGGGAGTGATCCCGCAACGCGAACGCAAAATATCAGGAAAGTACAGATATCGGTAGCATTATTGAAGCTTGGCTTATATTTATACATACGTAAATCAAATAGTGAATAGCACAAAGTTATTTGAAATGAACACTCCAAAGAAAGTACCCGATTTAATAGGCATACAAAGGTTTATAAACTATATAAATAGTTATAGCCAAAACAACTTTATATAATATGAGAGATGTAGTGTACAAGCAAGCTCGAAAGCGGCAAGTTTCCTGGGTAATATCTGTTGCCAACTTTAGTCGATAGGTTAGTGACTATGAAAGTAACTAGATACCGTTGGAAACATGTTGGAAGCAATACCGCGAATTTACCGCGGTACGGACACAATCGCTCAATTGGTATCTTTACCAATAATTTTTCGGAAAGGGTAGATACCAACACTTTTATCGATGTACGCTCATGCTAGCCCAGCTGGACTGCCTCGCATCAGACTGCTAACGTATAATATTCACAAAAAATCTACTCTCGCCCATAAATGGCGGCTCAAAACACATGATACATTACATCCTAAATTGACCTTATTGTAGTATTAGCCACAAGCTACCCGCGACCAAACAAAAATTATTATTATTATTAGTACCGCGTCTTACTACCCGTTCGGGTTATACGCACTTACGCTAATGTGTAATGGTAGGGTAATAGTGAGATGAAATGAAGGACCTACAGTTTAACGTGGAATCCGAACCACGGTGGCGGCCTGGCATTCCTCACATTCACAAGATGTCTTTCTTGTCAGAGGTGAACAAACAAAAACAATCGACTTGCCAATCATACCGATACCATCAGCGGCCGGCCCAACTACACGGCCCATCGGACACTCACACCCAATCAAGACGACTACACGGCCCATCGGAACACTCACAACCGAACAAGACGATTAATCCCGGAATACTGAGAGCCAAACCGATTCCAACGCTCAGCAACGACTTCTCCGAACCAAAGATATTCGGTTAGAAAGAAGAAACACTTCACCAGTGCCCAAGTCTGCCGTCTAGACGCTCGTAGAACATTCCACGCCTCATTATGTTCTTTGGTCCCCCCCCCCCCCCCCCTTGTCGTCCCTCGCTCCGTGTGTAACTTCTTTTACACTTGTATTTATGTGAAATATTAACGAACTTTTATGAAATGAAATATGATGTCTTTTTCAATAAGATATCTTTTGGACTTGTATTTATTTCAAATATTAACGAACTTTAACCAAATGAAATATGATTTCGTTTTCAATAATATCTCTTTTCCACTTGTAATTATTTCTAATATTGATGGGCTATAACTTTGAAATTTGCCCGTAGTGTTTATGTCGAGTATTAAGTTTAGGAGTTGGACAAAAGTATAACATCTAGTGATGTCAATATTTTTTGAGTACTATATGTTTTCTCTGAGAATAAAGGACTCAAGCTTTACTCTCTTACTGGGAAGTATTTGTCTAGAAATGTTGTTTATATTACTCCATGTTAGATGTTAGGTTTGTCTTTTGCTTATTGAATTATGATGTCATTAGATTCCACCTATGGAATTGTTCTGTTTTTAACTTTAAATGTTCTCTCAGGAACTTAGAGTACTAGGCGCCATCAGGGCATGTAAGAGGTTAGTGATAGCTGCCATAACGACTAAGTGATGGATGGATATTTGTTAAGTGTTGGCGAGCTAATATGGTTTATCTAACTAACGTCAACATAAGTTTTCTATAATTTTGGGATTTTGTATATTTTCCCCGTTTATGGGACGAAGAGAGGAAAGATTACTGGCAAGAAATAACTTTAAATATTGTTATGTGGAACATTGACATTTATGCTGAGGTTATATTAAGGAGTTATTCATTGTTGTTTCGGCTTAACCAAGTTTGTTATCAGCGAGGCTAATCGCTTACACGTCCTGCACCCTCCTTATGAGGCCATGACGCTAGATTGTATATATTGTATACCCTATCTTTTCTTGAGATAATTGATCTCAATAAAATTGTTGTCCATATCTTTTTGAATCTTAATAAACATCTCTTGACTATAATGTTTGTACTTAGCTTTTATACATTCATCCTTAGGTAGGATACTGCTAGCTAAAATATGTTGTCTAATAATCAAACCAGAGATGTAGTTACGATCTTGGTTGATGACATATATTATTGGGGGTGACCGTGGGGACGAGTCCCGCAATAGTTCTTGTTGCGTGTGCTGGGTATCAGTTAGGTTTTGCCCAGTTTTTCTTTGCTCTTTTTTCTCACCCAGCACACACTAACTTTTTTGCTAAATTATATTTATTATTGTTATTTTTTTTATTTGAACACGCCTAGTTAGGCGTAACGGTTCATTATTAACTATCTCTATTTATTTTTCTTAAACCAGTCATAATTTAATATACTGGAAAATCAAACATCCTTGATATGAATAACTATTTGAGGATACACGCTTAAAATATATAACACCAATCTAATTACTCTTATTGGCAGCTCTCAATTTGTTGAAATAATAAATTATATGACTTCATCAAATTATTGGCCTCCTAAATCTGACCAGGACATAATTTGTAATCATTCACCAAAAAGTCAAACTTTAATTTAACAATGACGCCGCCAAGTGTCCGGCACACAAATTTACTTGTGAGCCAAGAATGCTATAAAAAACACGACAACTGACTGAAAGTTTAACTATCTACAGTTTTTAAAGTTCTATGATGGAATAGTAACTCGTTACTGGCCCATCTTTTCATTTGGAGGCTGCCGACCAATCAAAGGACAAATAAAATATTTAAATAGTATTTTGCGCCTTCAGGTGGTCTCAAGCCTAACTACACGCAACGTAAATCAGGTACGTACATTTAAGCAATAAAGCAATGGCTACAGAAGAATCTCGCCATCTTGCGGCCCTATCTCAAACTAACGGACGATAAACTTTAAACTGTATCAACAATATTAAATAATCCATCAACAAATAAGAAGATGATTATAACTCTACATTATGCTAAAATAAGTGGAGCCGGCTAACGATGCAATCTGTTAACAAACGACCAAACTGTCGTTACCAAAAGGCTTTGAAAAACATCCATGAGGCGGATATGCAGAAATTACATGAAAACATAGGGACCAAATGTCCCCAAAGGAAAGCCTAATATCACAGTTGAAAATACGGGTTTACTCTAACCGTACCAAAATTTTAACTTTTACCATGACCTTAAGAGTCCAAAAATACTAAGTCTATTTAGCGTGAATTCCATGACAAAATTAATAAGTTTAATATTTATATATTCTGTAACTATAATTTTGAAAATGTTAAGATATAATTTAAGCCAAAAGGGAATTTAGAGTATGAAGATATTAATCAACTTATAACAACGTCACTCACCTACGAAGCCTGTATTGGAATATGTGTCAACATTACAGAATCCTACCATTATATAGTCCTTGAATCTACCACGTGTTCTCAAGGCTAAGGAATAACCGGAGGTTTAGAGGGCTTCTACAACATCCTGCGTTATACCACACGTCTCCAGGCGTATGTGGAAAGAACTGAACTATGAGCTGGCTGAACACAGCTGATAGAGCGCAGTGAACGCTCGTGCATATCGTTCTTCTTTTTTCTGGGCACGGACCGGTACTCACGACGTGGAATGAACCATGGGCCTCGATTCAGTCAGGTTTTAGACAATGCCGGATAGTGTTGTAGAGCCGTGGTCTTGCTGAGATGAGTCAACTGGTGCCAGGATGGTGAGTGATGCAACCTTTTATTGTTTACTTGTTGTAACGACGTTACACATGCATACAGTTGAATTAACTACTTATACGTTATGATCAGTAGACTCAAGACGTAGCAATAAGTGAGAATTCGGGGAGAGAATATAAACAATTAAACGCCAGTATACAAGCAGACGAAAATAATTAGCTTCTGTATTCATCTCCATGTTTAAAATACTTTATGGTAGCCAATAGCCCTACTTGTTTGTTATTCACGAACTTTGTTTGTTTTAGCGTCAATGACTATGATTGTCTACCCTCTATAATCTATATTATTGAAAATAAATAGAAATGTTACTTTTTTCATGTTGTTACTAAGAAGTAGGTCTATAATATTTGTGCTATAATAAAATCAGAACAAAAAAAAATGTATTTAATACATAGTACAGACAGAACTAAAATTTGGTTAAATTCAATATTCAAAAACTTTAATTAACGTTGTTTTTCAAATAACCCTTCAATAAGATATTTTTAAGACATCCAGTAATGAAGAGAGGTTGGGCCATTTTCTATTAATAAAAGACAACTGATTTAAGAAAAGATTTTATACACTAAATTAAATAATCATAAACATATATATCTTTCTTAACACTCGAGCAATATACGCTATTCACATTTTACTATTAGATAGCGGTTGATATTTAAAATTGATAATAGTGATAATAGTGTAGTTTGTATTATGTACTATGTATAGTATAACTTTGCCATTAAATACATTAATTTCTATTTTAAATAATTACATACTTATGTCAAAACACGCTTGACAGAAGGTTCAACTTTAGTAATTTATTAATTTAATTCTATCTCCAGCCAATAAAACAAAACAAAAATTGTATCCATATAGCTTGTGCTTAGGTATAGAGATAGTTAAAATAAGATGCGAATGCTTAGGTACTTAATCAAAAATTCACACATCTTTATCTATGTATTGATAAAATGAACAATTGTTCAACATTTGTCTTGAGTTAATGTCTAATAACCTTACTGACCATATTACAATCTTGAGATATCAAATAAGATTACTAAACGCAATTTTTTTTCACAACAATTCCGTTTGTATTTTATAATTTAAAAATGTGTAATAAACTCAACTTATCTACTCACTAATATGTTGTAAATATTACTAGCTTTATGAACGAAAATGGGGTTGGGGTTTTAAACCAACTTTTATCTCAGCTGCAAGAGAACTCCTATAATCTCCAAACTACTGGATATTTATATATTAGGAAACAAATTTTCTTTGCTTATCTGGTTGTCATAGCAATTTTACATTATACAATAATAACTTCAGGAAGCTGCTCGACAACAATGCTTAGTGTAAAACACATAAGAAATGCACCAAGTAATAAATTATTTACATTCAGATTACAACATAAAAATATTTTAAGTGTTAAATTAAATTATTCCAATTTTATCTTTAAACAAAGCTAAAGATTATGACCAAAAATGAATTTTGAAAAGCGTTTGAATAAACATTAAATAGAAAATAAATTATTCTTTCATTATAATAAAAACGTAGCATGGATGCTAAAACCTTATCCAGTCATAGGATTCCCCAATAGTGCCGGTTAAGGCCTCAATAACCTCCATGTATACGAATAGTACAACAGATAGGGTTGTAAGGAAAATAGGACAAAGGAGGCGAGGGGAGTAGTGATGTGGGAGGTCTAAACACATGACGATTGAGATGCATCGTGGCAAATAATCAGCCCATGATGTTCTGGAATTATTTTACGTCTCTCGTATCTGATGGAAGTTCCAGAGCGTTTCTGATAATCCCCGATTCCAATCGGAGGTTCTAGTCTTCAGTACGCCCACTAGTGTATGACGCCCAAACCTCAGCTATGTAGTTCAGTTCCCCGGCATGTATAGGACCGGATGATCTTGTCTGGTGGGCGTGGTTAGGGTGTTGGAATAGTTGAGTTCAGTTGAGGGGGAAATGGGACACTTTGGGTGGGTTGAAAATTAATGCCAATTACTTCATAGTAATTATATTTTAACGGTTCACTTGTAGCTAAATATGACGATACAATCTTGCCCCCTGAACCTTGGTGGCAATGAGGGGGAGGAGATTGGACCTCAACCCCCTTCCACCCTTTTCCATAAATCTTTCCGATGAATAGCCGACCGTACTGGTGGAAGATGATTAGCGTCAAGTGCACCATTCACCAACGGTATGCCTGGAGGTTCCACCAGGTCCCATATAGACGAACTTCCTTATTTGTACTTCAGTGCCATATAACCAGCCGCAGTCCCAAACTATCGCTGAGGACATGGCACCAGCCAAGTTCTACAAGCGCAACCAATCCTCACCCGTCCATACCATCCTGACTGCTTTACGTGAGAAGATTGTGATTGGAAAAAAAGTCTAAATTTTGATTTTCTGGGCCCAGTAGCTACTGCAATTGGAACGGACCTCAGGGTCAGGGTTGTGAGATTTCATCGGCTGATTGATGAACTACTCTTCACCCTTTTTCCCATCACAGTCGTCGGGAAGAGTGTAGCAGGGAAGGTGGCAGCAAGTACCAGCCCATCCGGTTTCTTTCCCGCCGAAAATTAGTTTATGTTCTGTAATTTCAGATTACTTATTCTATCATTTTATTATTTTATCATTATCAAGTGATTTCTGTTTTATTCGTGATTATAAAAGTGTTCATATAATCATAAAGCTATATGTCGAGGGTGATTTAGTTTAATCGTGAGGCAGCGTCACCATCTGGATAAAGTTGGACCCGCGTGGGTGTGCTCCGGCCAATGGCGTGGAGAATTGGTGCCAGTCCACACCTACAATAAGAAGCCCAGTATTACCCCAAAATGAATAACCTGAACTTTGTCCATGAGTAGGTCGGGTTTTGGAGTGCTACGTTAATTCTAACTGCGAAATTTATGTGGCAGCTACTTTGTTTATCTATATTATTTTATGGCTAAAGCTTCGGACACAAACTCCATATCCCTAAGGTACTTTCTTATCTATGCCTAAGATAGGTACGTACTACATACTGGTCCGTATCACCCAACGGCCTTAAACAAGTTCGATTACTATCCTTAATCACGTGACCATGCCAACCAATGAGAAAGTCGATAACATTGTCCAATACGACACTTAGAAAAAAAAAATCGTAAATAACAAGTAAAGTGATATGTGGTAGCAATGAGCCAGCAGATGATATTTCCGCGAATCAATATTCAGTAGGAAGAAAGTAAAATACAACCCCTTATTGAGAAATATACCTAAAATAAGTGGAATTACAATAAATATGTTTGATTTATGTCTCTTACTATAACGTAATTGGTATAATTACTATAATTTGAAAAGGAATAAAATATCGTGTAGGCCTACCAGTATTTAGGATGTAAGCAAAGAAAATCATTTTACTTTTAATGTTATTTTTGTGCTTCCTATAATATATTAGATTTTATTAGTTTTAGGTACATCTAGATTTTTAATACGTATATAGCTAATTATAAAATAAAACACGAATAAACTATTTGTATTATATTCATGGTGGATCCGGACATGTTTATTCTGGACGGATGGTCTTGAATGGCACTATTTAAGATCATTCGACCATCATAATTTTATTGCACAATTTTAACAAACTATAAATAGAGGTTTCATTGATTTTAATTCATTATAGTTCACTTGTTATAAGGGATTATTGTATGCTTTTAGCGCACCATTGTTAAGGTAAAGTAATTAATTATTTATGGAGCTGAAATTTAATATCACTAGATATTCAAACAAGGTGTACAAAATGAAATAATTATAGTGTTAATAATAATGGTAATGTTATAAATATTTCAATGAATTATTAATATAGATTAATTTTATAGTACTTATTAGTATTATAGATATTCCATTCTGAACAGCTTATATGAATGTTTGGTGGTACTAAATTTCAGCCTTACATATTAATTTCTTTAACTTAACAATGTTACGCAAAAAGCATAAAATAGCAAGTTGACACCTAAAACTCGTGAACTGTAATGAATTAAAATAATTGAATCCACTATTTATAGCTAATAGCTATACACTTTTTAAAATTGTACACTACAGTTTTTATGGTCGAATAACCGCAATAGTATAAAATTCTTTCACTCCAATTGGTGCCTCAATTTCGATGCTCACGCACATATTTTCTTAACCACTGGGGCTAGTAGTACGTTATTCGTAGAAAGTTAAAGTTGATCCAACTTCTATGTAGTCAGTCATAAGTAGTACAGACTTTGGATAATGACTTATAGCCAGAATCATCTGCTATTACGGTATCGATCTCTTAAGGACCACTGAATACCTTATGGATAAAAAGTATGTTTTACAAGCTAAAGGCTGGGCTTATATTTATGCATAACATATAGCTAATAGTGTATATTGTATGAGAAATATAAAATTCGTTATTTTCAATGATAGATTTTATAATTGATGTATAGTAAATAGTGCACTATGTTTAAGTTGATTTAACTTAAATTTAGATGTCGAGCATGAAGTGAAGTATAGATAATCTTTCAACTTGAGAAATATCGGCGAATGAGAATGCGAGTATAGACTATCAAGGGGAAATATTATATTTTAATTTTGTTATTGAGAAGATGATCTATCAAAATACCATAATCGTATTCATGACGATAATAAAAATAAGAACCATATAAAAATCATATTTGATTTAATAGTTCAGACAAGACTTAAATTAAGCTAATTTCAAAAGATAAAGATTAACTAACGTTGTTTTTGAGTGAATTCTTTATTGAAGAATTATTAAATAGGTATCTATTTTAGTAGTGCAAAGAGGTTCAGCCATTTTATATTAATAAAATACAATAGATATAATATAAGTGAGGCTTTAAGCACTACGTTTCATTATAAACCATTATATTTTTCTCGTGTATTTGTGCACTGTACACTATGCCCTATTTACTATTAGTCATGTATTCTTCATCAATATAAACCTAGCACTACACCTAGAAACTCGGATCAATTCGTTTTGTAGGAAGTCTAGAGAGGCAGGAGTGTTAGGGAGTGAAGTGAACTCCAACCGAGTGTCCAGTGGTTATGCTTCAGCAGGAATAGGTCAGCTTTTTGGTGACACTGACAATATATAGCTACCACCCTATCTCCACCCTTCTGCCCTATTCATCAAGTTTGCGGTTGCTTATCCTCCCATTGTGGCCCAAAAATCTCCGGGCTACTAAGTTTTATTTACCTAATGGTCCTAATGAGAGATCTTATACCACAAGTGAAGCTATCCTAGGATAAAGAGGAGATATATTTCAAAATAAGTTGAAAATAAGGGCCGTATTATTTTGGGTGCCAACATTAAACATTGTTTAGATGGCGGAAATAAGTTTCTCAATGTTTCCACTAAAAACTTGTTGAGTTAATTTATGATTTTAAATATATAAATAATAAAAATAGTAATTTCTTGAACTGTTATCACTTAAACAATTTTTATAAAATTTTATTTTTAATTTGAAAATGATATTTTTTTTTACTGTCTCTTAAAATTAAACAGGTATTTCATAGAACGTTGTTACATAATAATACAAAACGTTGTTAGTCAAATATATAGAAAGATATTTATAGTCTAAAATTTGTATCATTATTATTAGGTGTTCTGTCTTACAAAAGGTCAATTCCTTTTGTCAGTGAGCTTAGACTGTCAATGCACTCTGTCCTCTGCCTCCTATTTGAGCTCCAACAATTTTCTTCTTTCCTTCAAGTCATTTAATATATTGTAACCTTCTTATTTCTAAGTTCCTCTTTCCATAATCCAAATGTTAAATGAATATACATTTTTACTACCAAGTTTGGCTGGGGGTGGGGGGGGTTAAAGAAATTTTCCCAAGTGAGATGTACTCCTACAATAGCTTAGCATTTCCTAGTACAAACCCTATAAAATTAGTGGGAGTAGTAAAATTACACAAATAATATTACTGAGTCACCGAGATCATTATTTAAACTATGTGAATACCATCAGAACAGATGTAGCAGCACCTACGTTAATGAAATATACTTTAACTCAAACTGAATAGAGCTTTTCTTCCGTGTTGAATTAACCATAGATAAAGGATATGAATTAACCTTTTGCAAATCTGCGGGGTACATTAAAATAAAATTTGCAAGTAATTGAAAACAAGTTTCTTATTTTTGCAAATTTGAGAAAATTTAACTATTCAAATTAATCACGCCACATTAAGTTTATCAAGGTAATTTATTTGTGAACTATAATTTATAATAATCTTTTAATGTTCAATCTAAATGGCTCATCAAGTTATCCAAACGATTGATATCGATTGATATTTATTCCAGGCAAGCTTTGCTACATCTAGTAATAAAAATGTTTTAGCTAGGGAATATACCACATTTGTCTATAAAAGCTCACAAATTGTACTGCTACCTACTTTTAAATAGTTTAAGAAACAAGTGTCTAATTAGAATCCACGAAACAACTCTAGCAAAATGGATTGATTGGAAAAAAAAAAAATTGATCACAAAAGGAAACCAAATCTTTTAAGGCTGATTGGTATGATCTGCAAAAAACATGTGTTTAGCAGCTGTCACTTCTGACAGTCGAAATTTAGGTACATACCGGTACCTAAATGTTGACTGTCATAAGTCAGCTTTGAGCTGTCAGTAAGCACCAAAGAACCCATGGGGCTACTGTACCTGCAGCTTAGTTAGCCCTAAATATTTTTGTTTTTGTGAATAATTGGTTTTCAAACAGTCCAACTTCATTCTTTGTTTTGCTATAGTTGTTAACGTTAAGTTGCCTAAATTCGTATTTCACAGTAGTTTCTTTTACATTAAGCCTATTGTGATCCTGGCATTAATGTAGGCCTAAAGAAACTCAAGTGTGGGAGGCTGAGATCACAATCAACTTAACGGTCACTTATACCGGAATCACGATCAAATTAATGTTACAACACTAGCAAAACAAAGACAATTAATTTGTACTGTTTAAAAACAAATTGTTTGCTTAAATGAAACTCAATCATTTAGGACGGATTAAGCTGCAAGTATTTGCATAGCATGCTTACTGAATGTATACAAAATAAAGTGTAACATGAAGCTAAGTTACGTTTTAGAGTTCGCGAGATGCGGACAAACTAAATTGAAGTTGTTTGTGTTCCCTAAACAAACAAATGAAGTACTAAATACCATGTTGACTTGACATGTTGTACTCTTCACTTAATGTCACAGTTCTCCCCTGGACAACTTTTTAAGTCAACATGCATTTGAAAATAAATAGTTAAAAAAGCCGTTTGGAGCTTTGCACACCTTCCCATATTGTTGGAAAAGCCTATTTACCATAAATCAAATGTAGAATTTCATCAGTTTCTCCCTTAGTTCCAAACTTAACTTACTGGTCAACAGTAACCTCTTCTTGTTGAAAGCTCCCTTGGCCATGACGATCCTCAACCTAATTTCCTTGGTGCGGTAGGTATCCTTAGTCAGCAAACTTCCCATGTACTTGAACTGTTTGATTTTTTCCAACTCCTGGTTTCCAATTTTAATTTTCAGCGGCTCTTCATTCTTTGAAATCACCATCACTTTTGACTTCTCATTGTTGATATTTGTGCCATATATTCTCCTTATCTCCAGCAGCCGGTCCATCCTTTCCTGAAACTCTTCTTTATTTTAGGCCATAAATGTTAGATCATCTGCTTATTTTGTTGTGTTAGTGTCGTGTTCTCCTATCCTGAAATTGCTACGTCCTTCCAGGTCTTCTCTGACAAGCCACTCTCCATAAAGGTTGAACTGACCGGGGGAAAAACAGCATCCTTGTCTAACTCCTCATCCTATCTCTACACTCTTGGTTATAAATTTTGCCAGAGCCATTAATTGGTTGTTTCCCAGTTCCTAGATAAAGTCTAGAAGGTGACCAGGCAGTCTAGGGGTAAGGTGCATACTTCTGTGCTGGGTGTCCGGAGATCAATCCTTGGTCTCAGCACAGATTTATGGGTGGAATGCCAGGCCTCCATCGTGGTTTGGATCCCATATTAAACTGTAGGTCCTCCATTTTATTTTGCAATCACCTTACCATTACACATTAGTGTGTGTATAACCCGAATGGGTAATAATAATAATAATAATAATCATCTAAAACAGTGATTCCCAACCTTTTTTGTTTGGAGGAACTCTTGAAATATTTCGAAAAATCTCGAGGAAACCTGGCTGACATATAATAGATTCTACAGAGTTAAATTAAATAAAGAAATGTAAAGCATTAGGGTTAGTAGTAAATAATTAAATCATACTTTTGAATAACATATTACACGAGTATTTTACTCCCTATTAATATTTAGCTTACTAACATAATTGCTAATAAAATAATTACAAAGCATTTTCAGTTTACATCTCGCTTACCGGTTATAAAGAAACTTGGTGTGTATATATTTTGCAATAGTTTTGTGTTATAAAATGTTCTTTCATAACTTTGTTAATGAAAAAATAAGTTACATTTTATTGTTTTATTATTAATTCACAACTAAAAATAATACAAGTTTCAATAGAAAGAAAATTATTCTGTCTCTTAATTCAATGCGAAACTTGGGCTTGCTTTTTTGAACATAACTTAATTCTTTACATCTTTGATAGGTACATACGAAGTTCTTCTTCCACTGACAACAGTCTATTTCTCTGTTTGGTTTTCATATTCGTTAAACACAAAATTGTTTGCTCACACTAACTAGTACGATGTTGAGAATTGTATCAATATGTTTATATATTTCTGGGAAATGGCAGGAAACTCTGGTTTCACTGATATCCAAAACATATTTAATGACAGTTCATTAAATTTAATTTTTTGTGTGCGATCATACTTCAGTTCAGCCAATTATTGGTGTTCTTCCTGCAGGCTGAGTAAATTTTCTTAACTGCTTGGAGAATCTGTGAAAGGTTTCCCGACCCAATCATACTCTACTGATGACAAAGAAGGGAAGTACTTGGCAAGATTTTGGGACAGAAATTCCATATGGTCGTAAATCAGGGGCATAACTGCTTCACAGTGGTTGTCAGTTGTAATGTTCTGAATATGAGAAAATAGGGGTAACATTTTAAAATTACCCTTAGAAAGACTTTTTTCCAAACACCAATTCTATTTATGAATGCTACAAGTTTGTTTGTACATGTCAAAATATTTTCCTCGGGACTTTGCATACGGGTGTTCAACTTATTTTGGTGTTCATAAATATCTGCAAGGTATGCTAGTTTCAGGAGCCACGATTCATCCTCAAGATAGCTGGAAAAAGAATTTTTATTGTTTTCTCTGAAGAAAATCTGGAGCTGCTACTATCAAAGAGAAATGATCACTTACGATTGACGCGAGTAAGAAAACAAACATACCAGTGTGGGTCGCACACGTAAGCCGCCCTAAATCTCTCTCGTTTCTTAAATAATACCTATCAAGCAAATGTTTAGTCAAGCTAAACTTTCAAAATGTTTGTTTTATTTATATGTCATGTTGAAACCTTAATATTTTAATTTGTTTATTGATCTAAAAGAAGAAAAAAAAGTAAGTTGCAAGTTGTACTATTTTTTCGCAAGCTTTTGCAAATTCTCACGGAACCCTGGTTGGGAATCACAGGTCTAGAAGGTCAGCTGGTATGTTCTCATCTCCTGCAGCTTTCCTCTTTCTCATGCCCTTAATAGCTCTCTTCACTTCACTATTCAAAATGCTGTTTTTTTTCTCTCTCCAATCTTTAGGTTTCCTGGTTGATTTTCCATGTAAGCCTACAGTTTTTCTATATAACTTTCCAAATCGTAAGTTCTTTATGATACCTCACCATCTCACCTTTGTTTTTTTTTAAATTCAGGTATTGTTCTCACAACTTTGCTTTCATTTGTTCCCAGTTCCTTTGTTTTCTGGTACACGAGGTCACACCTTCCTTTTCTTCGCAGTTTGATAATCTCATCGCATGTCTTCTCTATATAGCCTAGTATTTCTTTGTTTTGTTTGTTTCTGCCCTCAACTTGTTGTTTAGCCTTGTATATTCCTCTTTGTTGACTTTTTCTATTCCCTTATTTTGTTCTTTCTTTTTTCTGAAACATTTCTGTCGCTACTCAGGTATTTCATGCATTCCTCGTCACTTTTCCAACAGTGTCACTTAGCACCTTCAAAAAAATATTCTTAACACTATTACTCTTCCCCTCTGCCCTTATACTCTCTTCTGACACCTCACATAACTTTTGTTCTTTGGAATTTTTCAAAATGTCACTCTTGCTTCTTAATTTTTCTAAGTCCCACCTCTGTTTTCTCTTACTCATCTTCCTAATCCTCTTAAGTCTTGTTTCATGTATGCCACAAATAGGCTGTGATCTAATCTATGTCACCACCTGGAAATGTATTCACAACCTTTCATTCTATTTATGAATTTCTTTTTGACAAGGATGTTGTCTAGTTCAAGGCACAACATTTCCAGTTGCCAGGTTGCGTATTAACATTCCCTAACCCAGTACAGAGCACCACGCATTTAGAGCGATATGATTGGTCCTAGGTCTTAGCGCGGCCTTCAAACAGCGGTCACTCACCAAGCGCAACAAAGGCATAAGTGTAGCGCCACATATAACGCCAATTTCTATACATTAAGATGTGAGGTGAAAGAGAGAACGCTGCATATAAAATAAATTAATGTTTTTAATAGGATGATAATTATTAATAAGACGATGACGTAAGCATTATACTATATTAACAATATTTATTTCGGCGCACTTCCTCTAAATTACACCTACGCCATCATCCCTAACCCATTATCGTAATTGGAGCATATGACTAACCTAACCTAACCTAACCTAACCTAACCATATGTACAGTGAGCATGTGATTTAACATTGTTTTTAAGATCTACAGCAACAATGTTAAATCACATGCTCACTGTACATATCGTTAGGTTAGGTTAGTTTAGGTTAGGTTAGGCATATGCTCTAATTACGTTAATGGGTTAGGGATGATGGCGTAGGTGTAATTTAGAGGAAGTGCGCTGAAATAAATATTGTTAATATAGTAAAATGCTTACGTCATCATCTTATTAATAATTATCATTGATTAAAAACATTAATTTATTTTATTTATATGCAGCGTTCTCTCTTTCACCTCACCTTTTAATGTATAGAAATTGGCGTTATATGTGGCGCAACACTTATGCCCTTGTTGCGCTTGGTGAGTGACTGCTGTTTGAAGGCCACGCTAAGAACACATGGGAAGAGAGAGAAACGGCGCGGCGTAAGGGCCAATCATATCGCTCTAAATGCGTGGTGCTCTGTACTGGGTTAGGGAATGTTAATACGCTGCCAGGTTGTCATTGGTGGCCAAACATTTGAGTCTGGCGACCAAAATTTTGTTTTTTTAAATGTGTTTCAAATACTATAGAAGCTCAGATTCTCATGTTTCGAACCAGTGCAAGTGTTAAGAAAGTGCCTCGGAAAGCATGCCCTTTCAAACTCCATTTCCAGGCGACGGCGTTTCCCCTCCATTGAAACATAAAATTGCTGCGCCACACCCTCCTACCACCTTCACTCCTCTCACATCGTGGATCGGCCTCCCAAAGAAAAAATTCTTCAATTTGGCGCGCTAGAAAAAATAAAGAAGCTCTTCATACTTGAATCCAAGTCTGTTTAATGAGAAAGTGGGTCTTCTCTTAGCACAGTGGGCAGACTACAAACTTTTGTTCTACCGACCCTAATAACATAGGTAGGTAGGGAAACATATTTCTTAAGTGTAAAAGAATTGAAGAGGTAACAAAAATTGATTTATTATACAAATAACATAAAAAGATATGAGGCTACAAAATTTAATGATAAGGCTTAACAACTCCAAAAACATAGGAACTACCCGTACCATGGGAAAAGAGCGTGTCCAAGGTGACACGGCAACAGTCAAATTGAAGTTGATAGTGGGTATTGGATTGCAAGACAGCCGGGCTAGCGCCAGACTTCCACCAGAAAGGTCTAAAAAGAAAACATGGAGAGTTAGCAACATATAAAGCAAAAACGGCTAATCCTATAGTTTTAAAGTTACCAAGCTACATGTCGGCCAAGCTACCTAGCTTGACTTGACCAAAGAACGACATCCAAAATAATAAACGGGTAAGATGACCATAGGTCAGTTACACTAGTCGATGACTAACAAACAGGTGGCCATACAAAATTGTACTATGGCCGGTCTATTCCCAGTGGGTACTGCCAGAGCACTCAATAGTACTTTTATGCTATTACCCACTTCCTGGGGTATTCGTCCAATCTAGTAAACACCAACATTAAGTACATAGCCAAAGGAAGCGTCAATCAAGGGGCGAAAGAAAATACTATCTGTGCGGACTATTATACAAACTTAACCGTGTTATGCACTTTGCGCACCCAAAATAGTAACACAGAAAATGGGGTGGCAACAAGAATGCTGTGAGATACTGACCCAGCTAGGTCCTCAAATAAAGGTATGCTACATTTTTTCCTTCACTGACCTTTGAATCGGACTTTGGAGAAGATTCATAATTAAAAGTGTTTAGCAACATTCCACAATTTTCTCCAGATTCTCACATTTTGTGCTGTTCAACCAGTGAGCACAGTTTAATATGAGAGGAATTTCAGCTGCCGTAACAGACTTAAGACGCCTTACAGGAACTTTCTCAAGACTGAAACACTGGATGATTTGCCCAAAATTTCTATAAATGAACACTCCCTTTCAGAGTTTGACCAAACAGCTGCGATTGACAACTGGTACTTCAGTGCAGAAAGGCAGTGCTACACAAAAACATTAAAGTGCTAAAGTACTACTCTTTTAAAATTGTTAATATTTTTCATAAACATGAATATAAAATAGTGGCGACCAAAGATTTAAGTCTGGCTAGTGTCTTCAGACTTGAAATTTCATGCCCTTGTCTAGTTGGTACCTTCTGATGTCCCTGGGCTCTTTCATGTGTATAGCTTTGTCTTCTGTTTCTTGAACCAGGGGTTTGTCACCACCATTTCTTCTCTTGGCCAGGATTTGATGAGCATTTGCCCTCTCTGATTTCTCTTCCCCAGTCTATGGGGCCCTATAATCTTCTGCACCCATCCTTCTCCAACCAAACTGTTCCAATCGCCCATGATGCAGTTCACATTCTCTCTTCCTTTTCATGTTGAATAATTACTTCAACTTTATCGTATATTTCTTCTACCTTGACATTGTGGTTGGGTGTTGGCATGTACACTTGTACTATCAAGATATTGACTGGTACAGCTTTTAATTTCACAAACATAAATCTATCACTCTGACACATCACTTAAGTCTTTTCACCACTTCATTTTTCATCACTATTGCCACGTCTTTTTCTGTACTCTTTCCACCTGATTAGAACATTGTGTAATTTCCACACTATATTTCACCTTTATCTGAATAAATATAAAACAATTTAAATGTTCATGCACACAAAACAAAACTGAGCCATGCATATACAATTCACTTTCTGAAATATCAAATGAAAAAGGTCCTTAGCAACTAAACAAACCAGAAAGAGGTATTAATTCAAATTCTTTATGATGGTTTTTACATACATGATAAGTAGCTCATGATTGCATATACTCCTCGTCCCTCTTATGTTAAATAATAAATTCAACACCAAGATGTGATACTTTTACTTTATTTGAGATATATGGACTTGTTCAACTTATGTAAACAATAAAAACATCAGCTAGTCTAGAAATTTGGCAAAAATCTTAACTTTTGAAACACATTTAAAGTTTGGTAAGAATAGATAATATATCTATGAATCAATCAATAAATGTTATGAAAGATTCATTAAAGGTGTCAAAGAAAGTTTTATTAGATACTAAACAAATTTAGAAAATAAACCAGAAACATTAAACTTTATATCATGAAGAATGATGGTCAAAAACACTTAACAAAGAGACTTTGTAACATTAACAAAGCACATTAAAATTAACATAATACATTTAAAATCAATCAGGTTTGTGAACAATAGTGAAATAGATTATTATAATTATATAGTTTTTTATATTATTCACCTAATATTTTAATACTGAGAACTGTGTATGATGTATAATTTTATTTTATACTTATTTGGTCAAAGCTGAAAGACTTAAGTGAAACCTGAGTTATGGAAGTTTTATAAATTGGTAAAAATTTAATCAATTAGAAATGGAAAAGATTAATAAAAATAAAAAGTTGGAGTTTACAAATTGATGATTCCTTAGTAATAAATCCTGTTATCCTTGTGTTGAGAAGCTGCGTGAGCAGCCAACACTTGACGGCTCATTTTGATGTAATTCTACATCAACCTTTGGTCAAAGTTATGAGAGGAAGGCGTTGTTTCTCACTATATGACACCCTATATATATAATTTGTTCACTAAAGAACCTAATATGAAAATAGAATTTATCACTCAGCATTACAATACATTTTACAGATATTTTCTTGGTATTAATTTTAGAGATGGTTTGCCTGCCATGCATCGTCATACCCTTCTTTCTATTCATCTGGCATCGGTTTATTCAACCGATTGTCCTTCAATTTTGGAATCCTTGGAAGCAGGTGGAGGCAAAGAAGGATGAAAATAACACTAAGACTACAGAACTTCAATCCGCAGGTCCATCACAGCCCTCTGACAAAAGTTGTAAATGGATGGCATCAGAGCATTCGGAAAAAGTGGAGGAAACGAAACCAAACACAACAGATTTGACAGCAGAACTTATCACAAATGAAGAAAAAGATAAATCTGCTTGAAAAATTGTGCATGATATTCCATGAACTAGTTATTGATCATTCCTACACAATTCACTTTAAGTGATTTCGCACTGATAAACATGAATATTCTTTGTAAATAGTTAGACACGTCTTAAGTTATATAAATCACTTAATTTTGGTTTTATAAGTTAAGAAATATGGCTTCCGCCATTATTGGGGGATGAATTTTTAAATATTGCTGTTATTTTATAAATGTAAAAAAATCTTGTAATATATTCTATACTTACTGTATTAGGATACACTGTTAAATAAATTATTTGTACCTAAACTTGGTTGAAACAAACACTTTTTTTATAATTCAGTTTTAAAACGAAATTTCTTTACCTTTTCATTTTAATTTTTTTTTTTTTTTTTCCATTTATTCAAGATATTTAACGTGCACTTTCCAAACTGACTGATTATATCACCACACTTAAATTAAATTTAGTACAGACACATCATTTGGCCCCCTGCCATTTATTTATCACTATTCATTTCACCATTGATAATTTTTTCGGCCATGTCGAGAATCGAACCAGCAACCCTTTGCTCAGTAGACAGACATGCTACTGAATGAGCTAAAGTGTTTGGCTTCATATTGATAAAACCTAGTGCTAATAACTATCTTTAATGTAAAAAGTGTGGTATTGTGTTATATATAATATAAAACACACCACATATATCCATTTGAACAAAATTGGTTCAGCCCATTTTGGAAAAAAAAAAGGTTAAAAAAAATAAGTGATCTATAAATCACTCTTAATCATTTTCCTCTAAAACTCAAGTGTGTAGTGCTTTGTCATCTAAAACACTCCTCATAGGCCCTTTATCCAGTTTTGAAAAATTTCAAAAACCATTCATCAGTAAAATATCTTGATTTTAGAGATTAAATCAAATCACAAGTGATAAAGGTAATATCATATAACATCATAACATAAAGTTTGAAACAAAATCCATCAAATTGTTTCAATTGTATCCCCAGGTATAGTCAGAATTATTGTAAGACCCTTTTTATTTTTCAATGATCAGGGGTACATAAAATATAATTATTAATCCATCATCTCTAAGGTCAAAAATTTTCACAACTACAATACTTAGGGTTACAACACATCCTCTTTCCCCGGACATATCCTTCTTTTTTCTTTAGGCTTAAAGTATTTATCTAGATCCGAGGTTGATTTTTATAAAATGTGAAATTGTCTGCCGTTTTTTGACCAGCAATTCTGCCAAGAAGAAAAAAATCATATGTGATAATATTTAAGATTACAAATTTTCTCTTATTTTATTAATTTAAAATTAGCATAGGTCTGTAAATAATGATAGCATTGGAACATAGGCCTAACAAATACACAGCTCAGTGGTTTCTTGAGATTTCTCCTGGATTGCAATAAAAACTCTGGCTCTCTATGTGTTCAGTATCTCCACTTTGTGTCCAATCTTTCCTCTTTGCACAGATGGTTGTATTGCAGCATATGTCAGTCGGCAGTGTTTTTGGTGTAATGAAATCTTGATTAAGTTTTGCTATAGATTTGACTGGTTATTTTATATTTAAGTAAGTCACAAAATAACTAAAATAAAAACATGGTTCTTTCACCTCTGTATTGATGGCAGGCTTTTGTTCCTGTTTAAACTTTGGATTTAGTTGATTATTGAGTTTGCTACCCAAATTCAACAATTGGCATGTACAATATTTTAGTGAGACAAATTCTTTTGCATCATTTTAAACTGGCCCTACAAAAGATAATATCTACATGAATGCCCTTCAGCAGAACAACCTCAAAGGCCCATTAACTTGTAGTACCACTTTCGAATATTGAACACTGAAGTTTTGTACTAATTTAGTACCACATTGTAAATGTTTTGTATTCACACCCATTTTGAATAGTTAAAATATCAAAGTGGTATTTTCAAGTTTATGACTAGGACCACTTTAGTATTTTGAACATTTGTAAATATCATAAATTTGTCTCATTTTTTTACCATGATTAAAATTTTCGTACCTCTACCTTTTGACCTGTTGAAAACACTGGTGAGCATGCGGTTTAGATGTCAGACTCATTTAATATGTTTTACAGGTAGGCGGTAACAAAGAGTTAAAGGTTTCAAATCCACAAAATCATTGTGTAAAACTTCATGGGTCATTGTTTAAAAAAAACTTGTTTTCAACTCTCTACACAAATGATAGTACAGTAATACATTAACACATCAACTTATTTCTTCCCAATCCCTACTTCATAAGCAATATTTATGTGTGAAAGCTCAACTAGATAGGATGGAAAAAAAGTGAAGACTCGATGTTATAGTATCATGGTTGAATTTTTTAAATGATTTATAATTCCAATTACTTAACTCATCTAAAAAAATACATCACATATTTGGCAATATTGTCTTTTAAATACTGTACACCCTTTTTTTCCTTTAATACTTCTTAGAATTTAAGCCTAAATACAAATCCAAATAATAAAAAATTGGTAAATTAGTAAGCCTTCTAATACATAATTATTTGAAAAACAAATGCATAGAAACCTGCATTTCACACAGTTTTGAAGCTATAAGATACCACACACACATCAATAACATATTTTATAATGTTTTAAGTACCAGCAATATTCCAAGAAAATAGACCTATGGGTATTGAAACAAAGGTGCTTATTGCCGAGTTCTTGAATCGTAGAACATTGTATCAGGCTCTCCATAAATATTAACCAATGTTAAACATATTTGATATTAAGCCTAGTCTTTCTTTAAACTATTCTATTTTAAATTGGGTTAAGAAATTCAGCTAATGAGGTGGTTTAATGATCTACATATCTGACGGGAGGCTAATGTATATTGATTGCTTTAAAATTAATCCCTCTCACCCTGTATGCTTTAAATTGTTAAGACGGCTAATAGGCAGAGAACAACAGTACACATTAAAGATAATTTAATATATTAATTATTAAAATTGCATAAAATAAATAAACATATCTCAAATAGTAATTATAATTAAAGTCGCACACACACGCACACTGAATAAACCTACTTTAAAGATGCTCTTATCTTAGTCATATTTTACTATTATTGCTGATGTGGTTTTGAATGCCTCTTTATGATTAATCACTTCAGAAGGTATGATTTTGATACCTCTTGAGTGCTATATTATCCTAATGCAAGTATTAAGCAAATCCCGAATTACCACCTGTTGAGAGGATGTTTTGTTAGATTTTGTTTTGATACCTCTTGGATTTCTGTGAGGAAATTAAAGAGAGTGGAATTAAATTTAGTTAGGTGTAGTGTGAAATTATGGTAATGACAAGGAAGAGGATAAGGCCTAGTAAAGCTATAATTATGGATGGAGCTGAGATGAGAAAGGTACAGAGTACGTACAAAATATCTTGGAAGTGTGATTGAGCCGAACGGGAATAGAGAGGATATAATAGAGCAGCAGGCAGGGGCGGATTTACGACTCTGCCGCCCACTTTTCCTACCTTAGTTTCTAACCTTATAAATCCCCATTTCCCCCCTACCACCTGTCATACACTGACACACACACACACACCATATATATATAACCCTATACACAAGTGCTATATTTTGAATGACAGATAAAAAGTACTTACACTATTTTATTATTTATTAAAGTGAGGTTTCAAGAGTAGTAAGAATCTAAGCAAAGACTTAGAAAATTGAAATTAACAGTGTTAAACTATCACAATATACAAATTCAAATAGTATATAATTTAAAAATATAAAGTCTGCATTAGTAGACTGTAGAACATGTTATTACAGATAAAATATTAGCATGTACACAATAAGAAAATAGTCTATAGGATATTTCGCCTTTATTTCTCCTGAGCGAACTGGTTGATAATGCCAAACAAATCCCTTTTTTCCAATAAGTGATCTTCAATTAAAACGATTGTGAGTGAATCAAGGCGATACTCTATCATGTTGGTACTAGAGATGAAAATTTCCTGGGTCAGCTTTAAAATTATTTTAGTCAACTTAAAAAATTGAAGTATCAATATGAACATAATGGCTTGCATTCATTTGTTTCTTTATTACTCTTTTTTTTAGCACCGCATCTTCCTACTTGTTTGGTTTATATACTTATGTACTAATTACATTAATGTGTTAGGGATGCAGAAGGTTGAATTATAAGATTTGCACCCAAATATTTTTTTTTATCTTAACTCTTTGACTTGGTTCCTACCAATTTTAACTTTAGTCCTATTTTTCTCCAAATGTTAATTGCTCAATTTTCTTGTATCCCTTTTATTTAAATTATCTAATTTGGTATTGTTGACTCCTATTACTATTTAAATCTAAGTTCTAATTTGTTTAAACCAACTATTTTTGTATCACTCCAGTCGGTCAGCCTCGGGTAATTTTAGTTTCCCCGGTACCTGGCACTCCCAGAGCTCATCGTTACCAGTGAGCACCGGCCACTCTCCAGCTGTGGCGAGCGTTCCCCTATCCGCCACCTGGGGAGGCGCCCTATTGAAGATGGAGCTTCGGCTACCTACTAGTGAAACCACTGGGGAAAATCCTAAACTTAATCTATACTAATCTAATAAGATTTAATTATTTCCCTATTCTATCCTAGTAACAGGTTTATCCTAGAACTAACCAAATTATTCTAGTGTTGGACAAAACTTTTTATACATTTTCATATGATATGCCTTAATATTACTTTAGTCCTTCCTAATGCACGTTGGCTGAATTTGCATCCGTCCCTTTTACCGACAATTTCGGAGGCACGTCCACTGTCCTCTCCATCTGCTTTCTTGTTCCCAAGAGTATGGGGCTGGATTGCCTCGGGTGAGCTCCGTCATCTTCGTAAGTCATCTTCCCGGATTTGAACGCCACACGTTGACTTTTGGGTGGGTGGGTCATCCCTTTACTTCAGTCACCTCAGCGACTGGAAATTCCTGGGATGGCCCTCCTACCAGACGCACTGCGGCTAGTTTCATATTGTTGCTTCTGCTTGCCAGTTTCTTCTGTCACTTGTAAGTGTATGCGTTTTTGTGTACAATCGACACTACCTCCCTACCTACTTCATTCAAACTACACTTCATTTTCACTCTTACTTCAGAGGTCTCTGAAACTCCGCTTGAGTCATCTCCACCTTATTGATCCTCTTTATGTCGCGCATCATGGTTAGCAATAGCCCTCCTCACCAGCATTTCCCGAACGTATCTCTCTTTCTCCTCTTTCGACACTTTGTCCGCTAAGATGTTTGGTACTACTCCTCATTCCTTATCATTGTCCAAACTGTCTTCCCAATGAGGCATTCATCCAGTTCTCTACTAATCTCCTCCTTTTCAAGGCATTCCAGAACCACATGTTCTGGCGTTGCCAGTCCTCCTCAATCACATGTTGGACTTTCCGCCAGCCCCTGTTCGTATAAGGAAGATCTGTACGGTCCCATGCCAGTCAGGAAATGAACGAGTCCCTGAGAAGGATTGAAATGTTTTAGTTCTACTCTCCACTATTGACGGTAACAGTGAAAATTTTTCGCCTACAAGTTCCACTGGTTCTTTCTTGCCATTCCTCCTAAATGGCCCTATCTATTCCTACCGAGGTTCTCACTCCAGCCTTAGTCAACCTTTCCACCATCTCAAACGCCCCCTCTTCAGCCAGTAACATGCATCTTTCTTCCTTACCTGCAGGTCTAACGGTCTTATTCCCAATACTGTTGTTAATGCATCCGTGCCACATCTATAAGCACCAGTCATCCTCATAAGTACGTTCCTCTGTAAGCTGAGCAGTTTCTTCGCTGGTAGGATCTTACTCAGCCTGCGCCCAGGTGCTGGCTCCGTACCCCACGATTACCACAAGTAAGGCCTGGTGATACGTACTTATAACCTTCATTGGGATGTGTAACCTTTTCCGCCCGATACTAATGATCTTATGCATTACGGCTAAGGCCCTGGCGCACGCTTGTTCTATATGTGCCTCTTAGTTCCTTTTCTCATCTAGGGTTATCCCCAGGTACCTAGTCGTGGCTACTCTCTTGAGAATGTTATTATCAATCCTAATGGACAGATTTCTTTTTAATTTGCTTTTGAACACCATGTAGTTGGTTTTGCTCGGTGCCATTTTCAGCGTTACCCTCCGCCACAAGTTGTTGAAGCCATTCAGTACTCTGTTGCACCTTGTCTCAAGCTCATTTCTTGACTTGCCATGTATAATTATTAACAGATCATTTGCAAAAGCCACAACTCCTGCTATTTCCGGAAACGATTCCAAAACTGTCAGACCCGGTTCCAGCCCTCACAATACAAAATATTGGGCCGCAGACTGATCCCTTCATGATAACTTTTTTACTTTCTTGCCAAGAAATTTCAGGGTTGCAAACCAATTGCTGAAATAATCCAAGAAACTCTTGTATACGTTCTTTGGACATCTTTTCTTCCAAGCCTCTCAAAAAGGGCGGGCTACCAAAGATTGTCGAAGGTTTCCAGGATATCGGTAAGAACTCCTACCGTATAATTTTCCTCCGGCTAATCGATTATCTCCATTGCCTTGGCAATGGCATCTTCGGTAGACCTTCCCTTACGGAAACCATATTGTTGTGGGTGTATTCCTATCCTTTCCCTATGCACGTCTAACCTTCTGCACAATACATTTTCCTATTTTCCCTCATTACGTTTAGTAAACATATTGGCCTGTAGGATTTTGGTAGCTTAGGGTCCTTGTCTTCTTCCTTACTGATGACCACCACTTCTCCCTGCTTCCAAACATTTAGGACCCTACCTTGGCCAAAAATTCATTTAGTAACTCAGCCAAGAAAAGCGCTATCTCTTCCACCCCTGCCTTTAGTACCTCCGCAGAGATCCCATCTAGCCCAGGGGTCTTGTTGTTCTTTAGGTTCTTAATTATTTCCTTGACTTCGTTGGTGGTTACAGATTTTGTATCTTCCTCTTCTGTTAAGTAGTCCTGCTTCATTTGCCTTACTAGTTCTTGGTGTTCTTCGGTTTCCCCTATTTTTGAGTCATCAGGAAAAACGCTCTCATCAGCAAGTGAGCCGAGTCTTCCTAACCTTTTGTCATTGATCCATCTTCCTTCTTTAAGGGTAATATTGTGGTTGGAAGTCTTATCTTTCCTGTGGCGATTTTAAACGGAATTACCTATGGGCTCGTCCCAATTCCTCCCTTACATAGCGTTACCTACTTGTACGTTTAACCTCTACTAGTGCTGACTCAACGCAGCCCTTCTTTTCCCCGTAGATCCCCAACAATATTCTCCTTCCTTGCGGATCCCTACACCTTTGGTATATCTTTCTTGCCAGGCGAGCTTCGCCTCGTAGCCACTGCAACCAATAATTCCGGGGCTTGTTTGTTCTCGCTCCAAATTCCCTCATTAGGGGTATTGCACTGCGCATGGCTTCATGGATTTTCCTTGTTAGTTGTTTTAATATTTCATTAACATTACCCCCTTCAACTGTCACAGATGTTAGGATAAGAGACTCCTTGAAAATATTTCAGTTAGCCCTCTTTAAATTGTATTTCCTAGTTTACCACTCTGTTGCTTCTTCTTCAAGCTTCCCCCCCACTTTGAACCTTATCAGATTGTGATCGCAAGAGGTAACTTGGTCCTCAACTTGCCATTCCCTAATTTTATCTTAAACCTGACCATTGCTAATCATCACGTCAATGTTTGTATTGGCCCCAGCCCTACCCACATAAGTAGGATTTCCAGATTTATTTAATACCTCAAGATGCAGATCCATGATTGTTTTCTTCAAGGATTTCTCCCCTTTATCCGGCCTTAAACCTGGGTTCCTCCGATCTTGCCTGATTGCTTTTTAGCTGTGCCACAGCCGTGACTTCGCATTTGCATCAGCTGTTATTATGAGGGATGAATTTCTAAAAGTTCTGGTTATCTCTTCTAACAAATTAATGTACGGTTCAATTTGTTCCCGGTATTGAAAATACATATTTACAAAAATGTAGCTTCCTCCCCTCTTGTATTCAACTCCACGCAGGCCACTTTGTCACTACAAAATTGAAATACTTTATTCACCGTTGCATTTTTACTAAAAATTATTACTGCACTCATAGGTGCTTCACCTCCCACCATGATTTTTGCAGTCACAGGCCTGTACGGTACTTGTCCTCTTAATTGATATGGCTCCTGTAGACATAGTGTTTCCAGCTCTAATTCTTGGGCCATGTCTCGTACTTCCTGAAGAACAACTGCACTCCTCATATAACTTAATTGTTCTACTTTAAATTTCCATTCATCCTCCTGAACTTGGTCGTTAGCCATTTAGAGGTGGTACGTGTGAGAGTAACAATGTGGCCAAGGTAGACGATAGTTAAATTCTACTCTCCCATGAGCTTTTATCATTTGCTCGAATAAAATCCCTTCATCTAAGGCTTCATTTCTTCTTGTTCTTGCCATCTTTTCCAACAGTATCTTTGCTCCCCATACTCGGTAGGTAGATTAATGGATTTCAACTGAATTCTATCTTGAAATTCTAGTTATAAATGTTATTTTCCTCACTTCCAGTTTTTATCAGTTGACGTAGTGCTAATTGTAGTATGTTTGGTTCTTCTAGTCTTGATAGTTACAAGATTTCCTCGAAGTTCCCATATATATTCTCCCCAATCTCCCTTTCACCTACTACCTTGCTCAGGCTGTCAATTTCTATTTGTGCCCTCTCTTTTTCTTCATGCCTGTAACAACCATCTGTCTCCTTGGACTACCTTTGCCCCTGTCCTCTACCTTTCCTTCGAATTGTATGAATTTAATTTGCTGATCCCCTTCACCAGAATTTATATTTACTCTTCTTCTCGTTAATTGCTTCCACTGGTTCCTTTAGGACCCCTCCTTTCTTAGTTCCTCCGCTTGATTTATCTTCCCTTTCTTCTCCTTTACTTACCGTCTCATCTTGGTGTCCCCTGAAACTGTGAGCTCTTTCTTTATCTTTCCTGATTCTTGATGGTGACTTATACTTTTTGTATCTGTATTTGTTGCTATGTTTGTTTTTATCTCATCAATTTCCTCTGTCGTATATCTTGGTATACTAACTACATGTTCTAAGAGATCAGCTAAAGTACGCAGTGTTTCACTGGCCATAGTCAGTATTTTCCTGTTTCTTCTCAGCAGCATTTGATATGTTTGGCATTCCGTTGAGTTAGGTCTCTTGCACTTGTTCTTCCCTTTATCTTTGTTTCTGCTAGAACAGTATACATTTTTCTTCTCTACTCTTGCATGTTTTGATCTCATGTCCTTCTTCACCACATATCCCATACCTAGAGCTTTTGTCGCATTTTGTCATGATATGGCTTAAATCCCTGCACTTATGAAACCTGCTGACAACCATGTAGTACTTGACAGATAAACTACTAAATTTTATGTATATCCCTTCCACCGTGTAGTATGTTTCTAATTTTAGGGATAACCTTTACCACATGGTTGCAAACGTACTGTCTCTCCTACATATCTTGAATTTTGGCGCAGAACCCTCCTTGAACTCTTCTTTTGATTGTTTGGCAGCGAAACTCTGTTGATATACTATGTCTTTTAATTCTTCTTTTATGTCCACCGGGATATAATACATGATCAGAAGTGCCCTTCTCATTCTTGGCTTCTCACAGACGAACTCCTTTTCAAAACCGTCATTCTTAATAAGCTTCTCAATGTATTCTTCCGTCTCGGTCTCTACTACTAGTAGCTTCCCCACTGGTCTAATTGATTAGCTTCAATTTTATCCTCGCAGAATCTACATAATTAAATATTGTCTCCCTCATCTTATTGATGTTTTTCCCCGTCTTATATCCAATGAAAATGGTATTGTACTTGTTTAGTTCTGAAATATTTACCTTCTTTTTTGCTTCAACGCCTTTTTTAACCCTCTTGCAGCTACAGTAACATAAGAAAATCCGTGTCCTACTAATGAACTCACTCCTTTAGCCTCCTCCCTTAATATTTCATTCTCCTTTTCTAATTGATCAATCTTCTCTTCTTTTTTTCGCCACGTTAATCATTACTAACATAATCTTCTCCTTGAGTGTCATGACCACGCCTTTGTTGATCCTCCCTGCGTAGCCTACCAGCCCAACCATGAACTCCATAAGGGTTTCTGAATCCTTTCTGCTTCCATTGTTTTCATTTCCTCCACCTCCATCTTCAACACTTAGATTAGTTAATTATTTAATAAGCATATTCGCCCAGAAACTCCCAGAAGCTCAAAGATAAGCTTACGCAGCTATTTCACTTGTCCCAATGTTTAGTTTTTAAAATTAAAAGATTTATTAAGTGTTATCTTTAATTCCCGGGTGAGCCAAAACTTCTATTCTACTCTACCAATGATTTTATGACCTGAATGAACCTTTCTTCTCTACTCGAAGGCTATTATTTAAACGCTTTTGCGTGGAGTGAGAGTAAAAAACAATTAAGCAAAACTGCCTTCAGTGCACCTGACGGGGATTGAACCCCGATCTCTCTGTCGTCGGCAGTCTAGTCTATTGTGAGAGTCACGCGTTGGATCGTGCGGCCACCAAATCAGGTGTTTCTTACTACTACTATTACTATAACTACCACTAAATATTATTATTATTAATTAATTATTAGTTATTAGTGTTTAATCAGTTGAAATAAATCTACAGAAATAATAATGAAAAATTTTCCTCTTTGGAAAATTCTCCATCTCACTTCTTTAGTTGGTATGCAGATGCAGCAAACCACAATAATCATACACGCGATGAAGCCATACAATTATTTTAACTGGCAGAAAAATAGATTTTTTTTTTTTTATTCAAAACTTGCTGCCCCTAAAATCTGCCCCCTGTAGGCACGTGCCTACTTGGCGTATGCGTAAATCCGCCTCTGGCAGCAGGGGGAGTGGTTCTGTAGGTGTGTAAGTGACCTGCTGTGGAGAAGATGTTACGTGTCATAGGCTCATGTACGACTAAGACAACAAACATGAGTCACCAAGCCTTTTTGAAGAAGAGCCTTAACGTGTGGCAAGAGAAACAATATATAACGCCAAATGAATTGGAACTTTGCTGGAATCCACCAAAGAGCTAGGAGCATTGCCGTTTCAAGAAGATATCCAACCAAGAGCTAAGATCCCACATAGGCAATAGTCCTGCTCGTAAACTCTCAATATTTCTATGCCAACCCTTCACAAGGCAGAATGCTTACCGGATACCAAAGAGACGTGCCCTTAATGTGTAAGGAAGTTTTGTATAGGGCGTACTTTGCAGTCATAGACATAAAGCAGCAGAGACATGGACATTGAATGTAAGAGACTAGGAAAGTGGAGGCCGTGGGAATGAAGTTTGTGAGAGGCATTTCAGCTGTCACAAGGAGAAACAGGATTCAGAATGAAGTTATCCGAGAGAGAGTTGGAAGTACTTGAGATAGTAGACGAAGCCAGGCTAAGAGGGTAAGGTCATGTAATGAGGATGGAAAAGGAGAATACACTAAAAGAATGAGATAGCGTTAAAAAGAATATTGAGGATAGAACAGGAGATAAAACATCAAAATAATAATAAGGATAGAAATGAAGATAACACCAAAAATAATGAGGATGGAAAATTAACTTACAACTCTTGGGGTAATAAGAAAAAGAGGAATACCTGTATTGAGCAAATTCGACAGGGTTGGATTCTTTACACATCTCGTGTCATCAGCATTTTAACTACCCTGTGTCAGGAGCCATTACATAAGGAGACTCCACCTAATTTAATTCATCGACATCTAGTAATAGCTCTTAGTGATCAATCTCACAGCTCATTTATGAGGATTCTAGATAAACAATATGCTATGCTCAAAGCTGGAACAGTAAAAGTGTTTGTTTGTGAATTCGTTACTTGACAAACAATAAAATTGGGATCAGTGATATCACTTGAATTGAACAGTGCTTCACAAATAACAAAACCCTTGAGTCATATTTTTGAGAAGTGTTGGTTCATATTGTTATTTTGATTTTAATGTTACATATTATTATTATTAATATTATTATTATTATTATTACTATTTTATTATTTTATTATTATTGCTATTTTTATAACTTTTGCATTGAAATAGTAATCTGAAGTGATTAGCAACTAATTTCCTAAATTATATTTGTTTTTATTTTATTTATTTAATTTTTCTTAACGTTAATATTTGTTCTTTAAAATTGATGATGAAATTTATTTTATTATAACTATTGTTTAACTGGATGAAACTCTATTTCAGCAGTTAGCATTAATTACTAGCAATGAAAGGGGTTCTATATAAATAATTTGTCTATTCAACTATTATGTCTTCGCTACGATTGTACCGCTTAAACAGTTAAAAGGAGACAAATAGAAGTTTGAGTAGTTTTTTTGTTTTATATTGCCTACCCTGATTCATTAATTGTCTGTTTTATTTTGACTATTTTAAACTCTTGTTAGTAAAGGGATGTTTTGAATTGTGAAAGTTTGAAAATAGAGTCTATAGATATGATTGTGTTTAATCTTAATAAGGAGTATATTTTACGACAATTAGTTTTTGTGTGAAATTATCTTTTAATTTGACTATCGCGATGTTTTTATATTTTATTGCTACAAGTTTTAACGTTATGATTTTACTCAACATAGGATAAGTTATAACCGGTCTCTATACTAAAAACTGGGGCCTATCATAATCCCAAATAATAATTTTAAAACCTTTACGTTTTATTATTTATGAATAATATGATATACAGACTATCTATTTTTGGCAATATATATGGTTGTAACCTGTACAAACTGTTTAATGCTCTGTAATCAAATAATTTATTTGATTGAATTTACAAAAATGACTTCTCCCAGTTCGGGTTCGCCCAAATGGAAACTTCCTGAAGATGTGATGAAGCTTCACAAGTTTAAGTTGAAAAAGAGGGCACTCCAGGAGCGAATGAATAAACCCATCCCATCAACTGGAGCTAAAAGTCAAGGTGCTAGCAGTGAGTGTGTATCTTTTAATTCAAATGAGTCCAAAAAAAGAAGGAATCCTTTTAAAGCTCAATCGGATGCTAGTAAAAAACCTCAGTTTGATCAAGATACAATACATAATATACCAGTAGGCTTAAATATTTCTTCAGAAGACACATTGTTTCATATGCTTAATAACCCTGATATTCACTCTAGTTTAGATAGTTCCAGAACATCGTTTGAAGGTATTTTTAATAAGTCTGCAAATATAAACAAAAATGCAGTGCAAGATGATCACAAAAAGAAATCTGGAAGATGGATTCCGATAGATTGGACATTAAAAACAAAACTACGTTTTATGTCTGTGAAACCTTTTCCTTGGAATGAAAAGCTTAAAACTTCAGAAGAGGCCTCAGGTATCACAGGATTTGTTCGCTGTTTGAACACTGGGATTTCACCTAATCAGAACATTAACTCATTGGATACAAGTCCTAATGCTCAGTTTCATCAGTGCTGTTTAGTGTGGCAATACCCAGTGCTGCCATGGTTAAATCTTTTTCCTCGGATGAAGGCTTCTTCCGCTGCGAATGCTAGCAATTTTATTGCTACAGACTCCAAGATAAAAGACACTTTGTATGAAGACTGGGGAAAAAGTTTTCTGTCATTGTTTCAACTTGTCAGAGTATGCCAGTGTCCTTATTTTTATGTTTCTGCCAACACATTCACCTGTTTGTTCCGAGCTGCTGGTATTTGTGGCCATTCTGATATTCATGCATTACTTACCCCCACCACAAGAGGATTTCGCCATCTTTTAAGGTAGATGATGTTGTTTTTACCATGCCTTTAAAGAGTAAGACTTTCCATTCATCTGAAAATACAAAAAGTATCGGGAGTGAGAGTTTAAGTAATGATAATATCAATGAGAGTATAGAAACTATTGAAGAAATTGGAGCAGATGAAGAGGTGGAAGATGATTTGTGGTTAGAAAGTATGGGTGTGTCCACCGAGGAAATTTGGAGACTTAATTCTACACAAGCTAAACTGGTTCACCAAAGAGAGAAAAAAGTTGACCAAACAAGAGAATCTCTCATTTATGTTGAAGGTGTTGAAGTTCAGGCTTGTTTAACTTTTTAATGAACTGCAAGTCGTCAGTCGCCACATCTGGGTTTCTTGCAGGTATTCCACCAACTTTACTTGCACCTGTTGCATTCCATGGTGCGACATTGAAGCCTCTTAAAGTCCGCCAAAGCACAGTCATTGTTAATAATTCTAGTTTTCACTCACTGAAATCCTAGGACCTATACTCCCTCACACCATCCATAACATGTGTGCCTTGTTAAGTCAGTCAGTTTGTGAGTTTTCTGCACATTTGCAAATGTTGAGTCAACTTGTGCATTTTCTCTTGCAGAAAAAGAACTGAAGGAAACAAACGGTGAGGGAGAAAAAAAAAACAAGTTCCTGCAGCATTTGGTAAGGAAAAGCTGAGTGATTGTGGAATCGAACAGTCTGTTCTTGAAAGATTTTGTTCATCAGATGATGCAAGTGTGCAAGTTATGGATACTATTAAATTCACCTTGGATAACATGTTTATTTGGTCGTGATAATTTTTTAAAGTTTAATTTTATTTGGTTTTATTCTCTTGACTATATACTATTTTGTTAAGCAGAAGGTAGGGAAAATAGAGGTGCTTAAATTTAATTTGGGCTAGGCCTCTCTTTAAAATGTTGACCTGTTTTTATTCTTATAATTTTAAGTATGTTTTAAATTAGTGAAACATGATAGTGGAATATTAGCCGAATGTTATATAATGGAGACATTTTCATTTTTACTTGTATAAATTTTATAGCTCTTATTTGAGTGATTAGCCAGTGTCAAACAAACATACTGATGAATGTTTGGCTTAAGCTGCATTGTCTCCAAATTTACCTTTTCATCTGGGTGATAATGATTTGAGTACTGGTGGAGTCAAGAATGCTATTCTTTTGATTTAAAAATAAAGTGTTTCACTGTTTTTGTATTTGTGTGCCTTTAGTTTATAAGATGAACATCGTGTGTCATTAAATACAAATAACGGCTAGTAGATTACTTTCAATATCTTATTGACATAGTAGGCCTAGGCCTATTGTTATTTATAATAAATTAAAGAACATTTACTACACATACTAATTGTTTGGAATAATTCTACCAATAGTTAAAATAAATGGTACGGAACTCCGCACAGCCTTTCTCACTCCATTGTTTAAAAATGGAGTTATTTATTCAAAACATCTAATTGATGTGAAACAAAATAATATACACTAGCAAACCTGAGCAAAAATTACATTATACCTATGTAAAACTTTTTAAACTCAGGTTTTAATTTATAGTTTATTTTAAAAGAATTAAAGTCATCATTTGTATATTTGGACCACAAAAAAGATCAATATTGGGTCCAAAAGGACCAACCCTTCGTATTAAAGTTTCGACTTTCGGTTCAAATTTTTGACAATTTATTAGAGGTTGCATACCTTATAGTTATCGCATTGTTATTAAATACCTCATAAATTTAGACCAATAAAAAAGGTAAATATTGACTATTGAGTCTAAACTGTTAGAGATAGATCAGTTCTGTACAAACATTTATCCTAAGAGGTTAAAGGAAAGAGAACATAAACTTTTTGAGAGACTTATTCTATGGCATTAGATACTCATTATGTTAAAACTTTAGTATTGCTGTGCAACTAAAGCTCACAAAATTGTATTAATATATTTGCCAATATCTTGGAAACCATTAGTATTATAAAGATATATTTCAAATAAAAGTTTTTTTATTTCTAATAGTAGGTATTACAATTTTGCAATGATAAGTTATTTAGTATCTCAAATAGTTGTGGAGATATGGAAATTTCTGCTTCTGTAAAGTATCCTAAAAGTTATTTTCATGGGAAAATGAAAATAAATATTTTATTTATAGGCTAATCGTAGTCAAACCTAGATACTAATTTTAATAAAAATCGCTAGAGCTGATTTTGAAAATAAAAATAGAATTTTTCTTTTCACTCTTTATTAAACCACCCTTGATTTTAGGGTTAAACAGACACACAGATAGACGGCATTAAAAAAAATAGTGTTGGGGGGCGGGGGTGAGGTCATGAAATATCAATATCGGTTTAGATTTTTTTTATGGTCGCAACACTTTACCTAAGTGTTCAAAAAGTTTTAAAAAAATATATAGGCCTACAGTATTTGCTTATAGCTTTAGATTAATGGTTTTATAAAAATATGTTTCAAATAAAAGATTGTTACTATAAATATACCTACATATTTGCAATGAGTAATTTCATATCTCAAGAGTTAAAAAGATATGATAAAAAAATTAGAATTTATGCGTCAGATCGGAAACCTTAAATTCATTTTGATGAAAAATTGAGAGTAGCCATTTTGTTTGTAATATTGATCAATGCTTGGAAATGAAATTGAATCTAAATCGTTAGAGCTGTTTTTGATCAAATCAATTTTTTTCTCTTTTTGCCCTTAAAGAAACTACGCCTAATTTTAGGGTTAGAGGTGACCTGGCGGTCTAGGGGTAAGGTGTCAGACTTCTGTGTTGAGGGTACGGGGTTAAATCCTTGGTCCCGGCACATTTATCTGATTACCAAACCCTTCCTTCACCTCTGACAAGACTTGTATTAATCACAACTTGTGAATGTTTGGAATGCCAGGATTCCACCGTGATTCTGATCCCACGTTAAAACTGTAGGTCCTCCACTTCATCTCACAATCACCCTATCATTACACATTAGTGTAAGTGTGTACAACCTGAACGGGTAGTAAGACATGGTGCTAATAATAATAATTTAGGGATGGATATCCAGTTCCAAAAACCCCTCTGGGCAACCCTATGAAAACCCTAGATACTAAGTTTTACCCCGATCAGTTTAAAAGTTTAGGCTACTCCGAGATACAGACATACAGCAATCCAAAAACACTTTTTCGGATTCAGGGGGTCATGAAACGTTGACATTAATAAAAATCTCGAGTTCGATTTTTTTTTTGACGATCACAATACTTTCTCTACCTGTACAGTAACGATAAAGTGAAAAGGATGTGAGTTAAAACCAAACAAAACACAGTAGTTTATTTTTAAAGAAAATTATGTTTAAGGAAATTTGGTTCACTACTTTAAAACTATCACTTGTTTAATCAAACTAAATAAATATTATTTGAAAAAAGAGCCTATACCATACCTAACTAAAAAAACTGATAATTTTTGCAAATTTCAGCATACTTTTTTTTTTGCTACTTAAGCCCTATTAACTCTCATTGAATTAGGCCCTATGAAAAAAATGTATGTATGAAGGTATAGTAACAATTTAATTACCAGACCTATAGCCTATTTAAGTTAATAAGCTAAAAGTTTACCTTAAAATATCTTTTTCATTGTAATACCAGAAGCAATAAAAAAATCACTCAAACGATCTTTCTTAAATATTTAAATCATTTGGGGCTATTCCTAAATCTAAATAGCATTTGGCATATTAAAGAAATTCTTCATATAAACACCAATATGATAATTCCTGTGGATATAAACTTAAAATGTTGGTTTTCACTACAAGTCTTTACTTGATATTATGTTCAAACTTTATAGGCTTACTCTTAAATAACAGTAGAACTATTCATATGAAATGAGGGGGGACTCAGTTCACACGGTAACTGTACCTTGTCAATCTTGGTGTTCTTGGGGTAAAGTGCTCGCCTTAGGACCTGATGTTCGTGGGTTCAAACCCAGCAGAGGTCAACAGATTATTTTTGAGCTATAAAAATTCATAGTACAATCTCCTCTGTCCCATGTTGATTGTGGTATGTAAAAGAACCCTGGGAAGTATCTAACAGTAGCTCTTGGCCGGTAAAATTGGTAGGGCCTTTTGCTCTCGAAAATAGAAATCCTCATTTAAGCTGATATAAGCATTCAGTCCAGAAAGTGCATGTTAAATATCTAAAATAAAAATATCCCTTATAATAAATTATTAGATATTAAATAATTCTTGATTCCCGTCATTTATTTCAACCAATTCTTATTTCTTACTAATATATATGCATGGTGGTACAGACAGAAAACAGGGAATTTTTGGATTACAGGGAAATGTAAGGGAATTTAACTAAAATAAGGAAAAGCCAGGAATTAAAAAAATCTGTCTAAAATATCCCATTAATTTCGCAACCAAACACTAAAACAAAAGTTAATACCTAAATAAAATAACATTTTAATTTTTAAAATAACTGATAAAACTGTTTATGTTTAGTAGATACAAACTTTTTTTTAATATGTGATCAATAATAAATCAAACAAAAGTCAGCATCCACCATTAAAACTGGAAAAAAGTAGTCAGGGAAAATTGAAAAATGTTGGCTGGAAAACCTGGAAAAGTCAGGGAATTTTGTAAAATATGTTTTGTACCCACCCTGATATATATATATATATATATATATTTTTTTTTTTTAAATAACTCTATAGAACTCAAGGAACACTTTTTTTTATCAGAATTTTTTACCAAAAGTGATTTTACTATGGTTATTTTGATTAATTTGTTTATGTAAATACGAGTACCAGTATGTATTTAGTGAAAATTAACATAATAGTAAATCACTGTAGAAACTGAACTTACTATTAATATATTCATAGGCCTAGAGGCATAGAAGGAATTAGATGGCAATTAAATGTAGATTTGCCTTTTGTTTCTGTTACTCTCTTGCTGTCAACTATAAATTTACTCAAGTTAATATATTATTTATGCATCTACAGTACATCCTTTATATTGCCCAGTCTGATTTATAAGTTTGTTGAAGTTTTTACTTAATTTTGGAATGTTTCTCTGTTAATATACAATTTGTTTATTTTATTTAAACTATTTCTCAACTACTTATAAATAATGACTTATCATTTAAAACCCAAACTGTTAAATGACAGACAGAACTTCAGCAAACAGGATGAACAGTTTCCTAAACTTAATATTAGTAACTAATGTTGCTTTTTTTTTGAATTCCTGGTTTACTTCTATATTGGCTGGGCTCCTGCAAGATAATTCTTTCTTTTTTTACCCAATATACCACCAAAAAACCCTGCTTGCCTACACTGACAATCTGCTCTCTGTCCTTTAATTTCTTTCTTGTGGCATTTGTATGCTCTCGAGCTGTCCATTTTTATAATTACATCAAAAAGGGGCTACATTAGTTTTGAAGTATTTAAAAAAACATTTTGTTAGTTAAGCCTAAGTAGATTACTGTGAAAATCTTATTTAAAACCAACCAAACAAGCTACCTAATTTAAAAGCTGTATAATAATTTTGAAATTTTGTAAATAAATAATCATTTGATAAATATATTAATCGGTTTTATAATTTAAAAAATATATGCTTCTTACAAAAAAGCCCAAACAAGATAATTAATATTGGGATGATGAATACGTTTGGGCGACCAACCTTATTTATGTTTTAAAAAAATAGGACTAACTTATATCAATATTTAATTCCAATTGATGTTTTCTTACTCATATAAAATTTGAAATATTGAATTAACCAAGCATTAGTAGTGGTACTTTGACTCTTTACTCCAGTGTTCCACAAACCTTTATAGGTTCACAGTACACGTAGCGAGCCTAAAATTTTGACGGTACACTCTTTTGTTTTGGGTACATGCTGCAGCATCAAAATATGGATTATGCACCAAGCCCAACCATTGAATGGTTAATTAGAATTAGGAAAGTATAAACTAATTTTTTCCTGATGTAACTTCAAATGTTCCAAGAATAAGGGTTGAAGTTTTTTTTCTGTGCCTGTTTCTTTAACTTTAGAAAACATGTCATTTAAACCATTAGTATAGCATGATTTTATCAAATATATTTAAAAGATTAGTACAGAAAGTAAGAAATACAGATGACACAGCTGCCGTTCACATAAATTTTTGTGTTTTTATTCAACAACGATGCATGGTGCTCATGGCTGTGACAGACCTAATTCACCGTTGCAGCACTACAGTGTGCCAGAATAGGTACACCATGGTACATCGTTTGTGGAACATTGCTCTAGTCTAACATGCTCTCACCAAAGCTATAATAGTTTGTGTGTCAAAGGAAAACCAAATTAGTACAGTGAAATCTCCTCTAACAGACACTCTCTGAATAGCGGAGCGGCCAGCTTAAATTTCCTCGGCAAAATAACATGGGTTCTTACGATGAAACAACTTCTCATTAACGAAAACTGGTACTTATAGAGATGCATAACAATCTCTAAACTGTGGACAAAAGTTGAAATCACCTGTCCGTATATGCTATTTTGCTGTGGGAATGTCAAGAATGTCATGTCTCACATGAAGTGTTTACAAGCATTCTCCCTCTAGAGAATGTTTCTAATATAACCTATGTTGTAATGATTGTGGTATTTCAAGGTCATACCTCTCTCCTCTGAGCTTGTGTGCTATGCAATCTGTACAGAAATCTACATACAATATTTATTCATTAATCCTGATTATCCTGCATGCAATACTGCACATAATGATAATTAAATTGTTGTGGATAATATTCAAAGTGTATAGGTTAATAAGGTAGATTAAACTGTGTACAAGAAGTATGATTAAAAAAATAATATTTGTATGAATAGTAAACACCTTTTATAAATGAACTTTATTTTGACCCCGGGAGTTGTTCGTTACCAAGAAATTTTAGTGTACTTCATGGTTCCACAATTTTCGATACAATCATCTTAGTCGCAAAAAAAGCAAGACTTATAACTAAGCCAAACAAAAGCTTATATATATATTACATGGTGTGTTTGGATCTCATTGGTTCAATTCTTGGAATGTGATTGGTTTTCCAATATTATTGATTTAAAACTCAGATTCTTGCTAGTATCTGTCATTCTGTAACACACCAACTCGCAATAGGATATAAATATTTCAAAATCTGTAACTCGTATCCTGCACACTTTAAAATAAAGTATTTGGTATAAATGTTCTAGCCCTAAATAGCACATTTCATTTGTTTCCCCAAAGTGCCATTGCTTTTCTGAGTCCTTCATATGTGGTGGCATGTTGAGCATGTCAGAGTACTCTCATATTAGACTGGATTGCTGATGACTGGAAGATCTGGGTTTGAATCTTGGTTGGGTGTACTGAGTCTCGTTTTCCCTAAATAGTTTCCCACTCTACCTCCAAGCAAAATCAGGCACATTTAATCCAAAATTCTACATCTCTCATCTCTGTTAATGTAAGAGTATAACCCGAAAGGGTATTAAGACCCAGCAAAAATAAAATCAATCTGGAGACAATTAACAAACTTGGTACACAATGGCTAGTTAGTCTATGCAACAACAGTGGAGCAGTTCAAAAAAGTAAACTCCATGGTTGAAGTTAAACACGAATTTAGGTGTAAGTTTGGTGACGAACATGGCCTAGGAGCAGTGCCATCACCCAAGACAATTTGTGGGTGGGTAAGTCAGTGGCATGAAAGTTTATCAGTGCTGAATACATGACACAAACATTTAAAAACAGTCAGAACACCTTAAAATGGAAAATAAGTTACTATGTGAGATTGAATTGGAATAAAGCCCATGCATTAATCACAGTGACACACCCGTACACTGAAACTTTATAAAGGTAACCTTATTCTCAAGTTGTGTCAGTGTCAGATTAAAAATGTTTGCTTTCAACAAGATAGGACTACTGCCCACAATGCTTGTCACAGGATGGAAACATTACACGCTTCATTTCTGGTCATGTAATGTGTCCAGTGGAATTTGTTGGATAATGATTGTAAATGGAAATCATATTTAGTGACCCTTAAAAACTGGGAGGCGCATTTTGATTAAAGATTCTATAGTAGATCAAATATTTACTTCAATTAAAGTGTGAAAATGTTCTTTGAGTGAAGCTTTTATTACAAACAACATTTTTTGCATATGTGTTTTTATAGTTGTTTTTTTTTTTTTTTTTGTGGGCCTTCATGTGTATTTTCTGTCCCCAAGTATTTCTGCACCCATATGGGCCAGAGAATATCTGCCTGCAAAATTTCAGCTTCCTAGCTCTTCTGGGTATCAAGAATTGATAATTTTTCAAATTTGAATCTTTAGAAACCCCCTCATTTAGAGGGCCTCAATGGAAAATTTAAGTCACCAAGAATTTCAGCTTGTTCGGTCAACTGGGTTTTGAGAGTATTTCACCTTTGTTTTTCTAGAAAATCTCTCCATTTTAGGTCAGGGGCTACCTGCTTTGTTGGTCTTCTGAAATTTGTTCAATTGATTCCTCCCCACCTCCCCCTCAAGTAATTTTTCATCACCATGTATTCCTACACTCTTTTGGGTTTGGAGCTACTTGCCAGCACAATTTAAGCTTCCTAGGTCTTCTGAGTTTCGAGATTTTTTGGCTGGACAGAGGCAATGGTAATAATTATTATATTGGATATAATATTTTGCTAAAATGCATTTAAAGGTTTTAGATACCATCTAAAATTAATTTTTAATTGAATGCAATGTAAATATTTAGCTCCTTTTGAAGAGTACCTTCAATGTTTATATTTTCTCTCCATTAGATTTTGTAAACTTATTGTAACTAACTGCTCTAATTTATATAGTAATTTATTATTAATATATATAATGTAGTTCTATTTTAAACCAAAATTTAATCTACATTTGTACCAATAATTAAAACCCTCTTGAGAAATATTTAATCCCTAGCTGGCATCACACAATTTTATGGATAAAAATGAGTAAAAAAAAACTTCAGTGTAAAATCTTCTCCAAAAGCTGAAGTAATATTTTAATAATTTATGTATATCTCTTCATTCGTAGCATATAGGTTGGATGTATTTTTAATATTTCAAAGCACACTGTAATTTAATGGAAAATTGGAGATTACTATGACCTGTGGTTTGTTCTGTTTTTACTATAGCAACATTGATTAATTTAACTACTATGTTCTTGTAATACACTATTTTATTCTGCAATAACTTAAACTAAATTTTTATTTTAAACTCTTTGCTGCGTTAATCAGATATATCTGATCTCATCATTATAGCCATTGACTGTGGAAATCGACTACCCCACGATGTGTAAACTTTGTCTTCCTTTGCTGCAACAGTCAGAATTAGTCACAAGAGTGTTATAATGCTGAATTTTTTCATACTAGCATCCCCGTGCGCCTCTGACATCTGGTGTCAATTTTGAGGACTGTCAATTATCAGCTGCTAAATCATAACAATAGTAGCGCTTGTTTATTTATGCATTTCACTACTTGTAGCACATGTGCAATATTTATGTGGCAGAAAACATTGTTGATTTATTAGTGTAGTATTTATTATATTTAGTCAGTTATTATACTGTGTTAGTAACATTTAATATATGATTGATGAATTTGCGCCATGTGAAGTGTAATAAATATAATATTTGGTCAGTATGGCAATTTAAAATTTCAATAATTCAATGAGTTTTAAAATTTATTTTATTTCTTCTAATTGCTATTTTATTTTTGTTCTTTACCTAATTCCTATTATGAAACCATGCCTAACACAAATATATGATCTTATAGACAGTCTACACTGAGGAAAGCATCAATGTAGCACAAAATTGTTCAAGTTGTGTTAATGTAACATAATTTTCAAAAGTTTTCTCTTTATATCACATAAGGCCTAAATTAGGCCATTATCAGGCCTGTCAAATCTTCATTTAACGATTGGTTTGACACTACTGTGGGTTGCTAGTAAAATGAAGACTGGTTCTGATAGCAGAATAAAATTGCATTTGGGTAAAATGTGACATAAATAATATGTGGCATGTAAAATTTTATCAATATAAAATATATATTGTTATGTAATTTATAGGCGTGGTGCTAAATTTCATACTTAAAATGCATTACTAGTTGAAAATCACATTATTTGATCATAAGCATGATAATCATGCAAATTTTCAGATTTTGAATTTTTGACTTATAATTAGCATTTCTGAAGATAAGAAGTAAAAATTAAATACACAGCAAAAGGGTTAGTAACAAAATATTAACTTTATATGTAGGCTACAGTTTTCATAAAGTATGTGAGCGCTTAGAGAAAAATAAAGTTCCAAAAATCTTGCTAAAGGTAATACATCTATTACTTAAAATACCAACACAGAAAAATCCCTATATTATCATAATCTTCATAATTTCAAAACTAAGAGTTTGGAAGAAGGTACAGGAAAGGTGGATAGAAATATATAAAATATGTTCTATGATACAATTACCTTAAAGGAAAGAGGTTTTCCTTATAGAAAGAAAACTATGAGTGTATAGTTTAAAAAAAACTCTTATTTTGTATATTAGGTTGTCACCAGATTAAAACTTAAGAAAAACTAAAATAAAGCAGTGGAAAATGTTTTAAATTATAATTCATTGACAATGTTGCAAAGTATGAGCCCACAACATTTCATTCCTCATATTCCAGTAATCAATATCATTTACTGTCCAAAAGAAATTCTCATTTAGTTGTACAGATTTTGTTTCAAATGAAAAGGACTTTAACTCACAAAAGTTATTTAAGTCTTGACACTTGTAATATTGTAAAACACTTTCATTTTCAGCTTGCCTTTTAGCTGATACTTCAAAACTTTGTTGTATGTCAATTTCTACATTGCTCGAAATATAAATTAAATAATCGCAATAAACACTTTTATCACTGTCTGAAAATACTCTTTCCATATTTCCTAAATCCAAAATAATTAAGTATGCATCATCTTGCATTGAATATTCTTTGTTAAAATCAAAAATAAAAAAAGTTTCTTTCAAGACAAAGTTGCAGAAATTTACTTGAAAATCAATCATAATTTTTTCCGGAATTAATTTACTACTAATCTGAGGGTTTTGGAATTCATCTTTGGTGTATTTTAGTTCATAAGGTGTTTTATTTTGAAAATGCATTTCTTCAACATAAAAATCCCAGTTGTAAATATTTTGAGGATTGTTCAAACAAGTATTATAATATAAACACATCATGTTAAGTCTACTGGATCTGCTAAAACTAGGCAGGACTATCATTTCTTGTTCCTGTGTACAAAATAAAAACAAAACAAGTTTAAAAAAAATCTAAATATTAGATTAAAGTTATTGTGCATATATCATATTAACAGTATAGCTGAAACATGACATGTGTTATCTATATAAGTATCATGAACAATAACACTCTTGTAGGACTAGCTGATCCTGTAAACTAGTTTGGGGCAGCTTGCAATGATGTCACAGAGGAATGTGCTTGCGTGGATGTGAAGTCCATAGAAAAGTAAGTGTGAAGTCTAAGTAAAATTCACCATTACTGTTTTGTTAGTAATTTGTCGTTTATTTTAAAGAATGGGTTTAGCTATATTTTCTAAATTTTACTTTTAAAACGTGAATTAGTTATAAAATCATGGATTTAGTTATATTTGATTGAATTTGATAAGAAATGATTAATGAACATTCCACAGTAAAAAATGTGTTTTATAAGTGTAACATCCTAATTCAAATCGTTTAGTTCGCTGTACTAATGCCGCAAGCTCTAGTGATGTGTCAGCATTGAGTGGTGTTTCTATACTTATCCCTTTTCTATTAGATGAACTGATACATTCTTACTTCCATATAGACAGTGTGTTTAAACATTTATGGTGCTAGTGAAAACACATGAGGGGCCAATGTGGCAAAATTTTGAATCTCTTGGAATGATACAGTTGATAGTAAACATCAGTATCGCAACAGATATAAACAATTATATATGGTTTTTAAATGTAGATAGTAAGAGCTCTACTATATTATTTCTGTTCACTATTTGAAACCACTTGTCACACTTTTCTTCACCCTATTCCTATCAATGAAAGTATCAAATGTTATGTCTTTATTAGTGTTTTTATGAAAACTTGAACATCCCAAATTACAACAATTCTTGACCAAAATAGTTAGTAAGATCGGTTCAAAACCTATTGTCTATAAATTCAAAGATCCTGATTTTTCCTCTATAGTGTCTGTCTTTAAAGTTGGTATTATCAGGCTTGGCACTATTCAGAGAATCTCATGCAGAATAAAAAGAGTATTGTATGACTTGCAGAATGTGGAAGTATATTTATGTTGTATTTAATCAAGTGTTCTCTTAATAAGAAGGGTTTCTATAGCTTATAATATAATGATTAGGCCTAAAACTCCAAAAATACAAATTCTGGTGTCTAAATGTAATTTTTCAACTTAATTGATAGTCAACTGTTATCTTTATTGTTTTTTGCATATTTGTATCATAAGTTGACTCAGTGAGACTAGGACAAAAATGTAAAACGTAGTTTTCCTCTTTGCATTCACTACTTTGACAAGTTTTTTTTTCTTGAAAACAAGTTTGTAGTTATTATTCTAGTACAGGCTTTATTAAAATTAGTGAGCCTATATTATTTGTTGATATACTAAATGATTTTCACCTTTTGGTGTGCTTCTGTACAGTTTTGCTGATACTTTTGGTCTTGAACTATTTTATTCAAAAACTTTATGTCCGATAGCCACCAAACTACTGCAATCATCATGCCAAGAATGCCTGAAAAATAAAATACTACAAAATTATATAATATGAGTATTGTATAACATTTTTTTAAATCCACAAAGTGTTAATTTACCATCCCCCAATTTTCTTACAATGAGAACTGGAGATGTGTCCAAATGTGTAGGCTAAATTTTAAGTGCTGGCATATGAAGATATTAAAAAAGTATATTGTTATTCACATTAAGAGTACCTCTAAAATTCTTAGTTTGAAAAATGTTCAAAATTAATAGATTTGATAAATTACATGCTAATTGTGCTGATAGTGATTCAAGAATTAAATCTTGGCTCAAAATATATAACGGTCAGTGGCACTGCGGAACTGCAGCATCCCATATTTCCACTTGATATTATCAATAACATTTAATATAATGAGTCCTTTTTTCTATAATTCTTTATTTCTTTTTGTAGTACAATATATATTCCTTAAGCTTAATGTCAGTACTTCAGTAGCCATCCCCCAGTTTATGAAAAAGATACAAAAATCTGTGTATGGAACTGTGCGCTTCACAGTGCCAGCGACGTGGTGTTTGACTGTTGTGCACATGTGCACATAGGATGGGAGTGGGAAGGAAGGCGGGACTGCTACAGTGCCGGCTCTGGTGTGATAATGAAAGGAAGTTTTTTTTTACTTAGCGTGTGTTGTGCTTAAAAACCGTGTACCATATTCTTGAATGTGATAAAGTGTAGAAGAGTGTAGAATTAGATTATTATTCTGCTTCCAGCTATTCTATTTAATTCATTTTTTTCTCGGTTCTTTTATTTAACAGAAAGACTAAATGCACTTGCAGTACTTTCAATGTAGAAAAAATTCCTCAATTGTCATCCAGAGATCAAGGAGAAAATTATTGAACTTTTTGCGCAAATTAAAACAAAAAGAATGGATGTAATTTTTAAATGAATAGATCAAGCTTGAACTGTAACAATTTAGGTTAAAGTAAGTAAAAAAGTTTGGTTTTATTTGTTAAGATTTTATCAAGTTCCTGAATAAATTTTCTTTTTTATGCGTGTTTTTTTTCCTTTTATACAATTTTAAAACAAAGGCTAAAAAAAATTCTGGAGCAGCACCCCCACTAATTTTAGCTACAAGCCGCCACTGATAATGGTGCATGTAAATATTTATAAATGAATGGGTTTAAAACTAACAATGACACTGGCTTCATTTGATTTAAAAAAAATTAGGATGCATCGCATATACTTGATTGCTTCTTTACCTGAAAATGTAGAAATCTACTTTTTTAAACTTTTAAGATATGTGAAAAGACATAATAGACTTTGCTGCAAAACCAAATTATTTAAATTTTCTCAGAAACATAATGGAAAAATGAGCCCCACATTCCACCAAAGACCATAATTACTATTACACTGTTATAGAAACATAGTGAAAAATTGGAACGTCATTGTTCACTAAAAAGCATTACAATTAACTCTTCATTTACCAGACCTCCGTTTAAAAATGATATTGGCTTTTAGCTTGGAAAATATTGGTTTTATAAAAAATATATTTCAAAGTAAAGTTTTTAATTTTTAATAGTACTACAAATTTGCAACAATAAGTTGTTCTGTATTTCAAATAGTTACGGGGATACAATCAAAATTTGAGATATCTGCTTTTTTAAAGAACCCTTCAAGTCATTTTCTCTGAAAAGTGAAGTGTGCCATTTTGTTTGTTATGCAAACAGTGCCTATATATGAATTTTACCAGATTTGTTTGTGCCGATTTTGAGAAAATAGTTTTTTTTCTTGTTTTACCCTTAAGTAAACTAACCATAATTTTAAGGTTGGATGGATAGTTTAAAAAACCCTATAGGGAACGTTATCAAAATCCCAGATACCAAGTTTTAGCCCGATCCATAAAATGGTTTTGCCTCTATAGCAAAATGCAGACACAGAGACGGCATCACGAAAACCACTTTTTTGGGCTTGGGGTCATGAAACATCGACATCTATCATAATCTCAAATTCGATTTTTATTATGATCACAATACAAAAGTAAAAATGGTGCGCCAAAGTTATGTACAAACCCTGAATATAAAACACAAACTCCCATCCAAGAATTTTAGTTATAAATGAAGCTAGAAGTAATGATGCTATGATATCAATTGTATCCAGGAAGTTCTTGATGTTCAGCTGTGAAGTTGTAGCACATGATGATACCAAACCCTGAGAAAAATTAGAAATACACATAAACTCAAATTAAATGACAGTTGTGAGTTCATAGTTTGGACCAAAAGAGTTAAAACAAATTGTTTTTGAAAAGTTTTGAAGTCGAAAGATAGTTTTTAAACATTGTTCAAGCATAATTTAAAATCTAATTCCATTTTTTCCTAACCCCCCCTTCTCCCAAATTAAAAACGGTTTGTAACAAAAAGTGGAACAAATCTGTACTTTACAATAGATTTAATAGATCAACTATATTTAGTAATATAATTTTAACTCGATTCATAGCCCCACCTACTATGGCACCACATGAAGACTACCCCACCGACTTTTGAACCAATGTCTCGAAGGGGGTCTCAACAATCTTACCCGCACTTTAGTTTCCTTTCCAATTATTAAAGAGTAGTTTTAGCCTTGTTATTACCGCATTTATTATCATCTAATTTGATCACATGACTTGAATCTTGGAAATTTCTATTCTGTGTCCATCCAACATCTATACCTGAAGTGTTCCCAGCAGGACACCTTGCTGTATGAAAGTGTATCTGCTTTGGATTAGCCATGGCATTACTATACTGAAGAACGACATCACCAAAAGGGCCACAGGCAGTATGATTTTGTTGCCAAACAACCCCAGAAGGAGCAATGTTGGTGATTTGGAGGCCAACACATGGCCACACCAGAGAGATGTGTATACGAGAATCTGAGACCAGATGCTCCAATCACCAATGTCTCCCTGTAAGTTCAGAGAGTTGAACCCTGTGTTTTTTTTAAAATTCAAGGTTTCTTAACCTTTTTACAAATACAGACTCCCAATGGATTACTCAATATGTCCCATACCCCTTTCGTCACACTGTCAAACAAAATCTTCATCATTAGCAGCAAAAGTCCTATTAGGTACCAATATGACTTAAAAATGTGTTCATAGATTTGTTTTACTTTACATATTGATAACTAGGAACAGAACAGCTTAAAGAAAATCATTAGGATTATATCATATTTATTTATATACAAAGACAAATTACAATCTGTATTGATAATGGCAATAGTTTAGTCTTATTTATCAACAACATTTTTTTTTAAAGGTTCAGGGATCAAGTCCTGTACTACATTATTTGTTTCCCATACCCCCGGTTAAGAACCTCTAGTTTAATTTACTTTAGTCAACACTGAGCCTCTTTATTAATGGCTTAATCTAAGAGCTGGGAGGGTAACTAAGAGGAAATGAATGGGCGTGTAACAGTGATAAAGCCCATGTAAGAAAATCAGCCTCAGTGCACTCGGCCAAGATTTAAATCTCAACTTGCCCTTCACTGGCAATTAAGTCTTTAGTGAACTTAACACCTTAGATTAAATCGCCATTGATATCTTTATTGAGTCTCTTTTAATCATTTTAGAATGTAAGGTTAGGTTAAGTTGGGTTAGGTTAATATAATAGAGCAGGCATGTCAAACAGGTGGCCAGCAGGCTGCATGCAACTTGATCCAGAGTTATTTTTGTTTGCAGCCCACAGACTTTATGGTAAATTATTAAACAATGTGACCTAGTTATTATTTTAAAATGTCATAAAAAATACTCCATTAAGGAATGTGAAAATACAAGTGCCTCTTTACGGTGCTGTTAAGTGATATTGACATAAAGACATGCTCTTTTTAGTTGAACACTGGTCCTTAAGAAGTCGCAACTAAAGAGGTGGACCAACACATAGACTAAGTCTTACTATCTTAACAATCAAAGTTAGAAGTTGCATGTATTCTCCTTAAATCACACTTTATCCCACTCAAACTATTTTTTACTATTTCATTATTTTTCTCTCTCACTCAATCTCATTTGCTGATGCACATTCTCACTTTTTTTCTCAGCTCTTTTCCCCATCCAAATTCTTTTTCTTGTTCATTCATTTTTCTCATTAATATTATCTTTATCAATCTCATTTTATAATTCACATTCTCTTTCTCCCTCAATCTCATTTTTTCATTGAAGTTCTCTTTCTCACTCACTCTTTTTCTCATAATTTTTATCTTTCTCACTCACAATCTTGTTCTCATTCACATTATCTTTGTAACTCACCACTGTATCCAGAATTTCGGACTACCGGGGGTTTGGTATAACGGGCCTTTACTCGATTTCATAATCAAAATGCACTCACTCTCTTTTTCCCATTTATATTATTTTTTCAACTCACTCTTTTTTTTACATTAATATTCTTTTTCTCATTCACATTATTTTTCACTCTAATTTTATCATTCATATTCTCTTCCTACCTCTCTCTTTTTTTCTCATTGACATTGTCTTTTTCACTCACATTCCTATGTAATGTGCCCAGTGGATGGTGCTTCAGCCTAACTCTACTAAAGCTAATGGCTGACTATTGTGTTTGAATAGGCAGCTCACACCTAATAAGGACTACGTCATCAGTTAAATAGCCTCTTCGAGTCTGAAGTTACATATTTAGTGAAACCTTACACTAACACATTTATTGCGCTGTGGACAAAAAATAATAAATATAATAGTATTTCTTTTATTCAACTAACAATAAATAGTTTAAATATTTTTCAAAATTATTAACTAGTGTACCAGAGTAACATTGACGGACCAGATAATTTTCAGTCTAATTCAAGCACTTTTTCTTTCTTTGTGAGTGCACGTACATGCATAAACAAAATACCCTATAAATGATTTCTTAAGTTGTGGAATCTCTTGCCCTCTAAGAATATCCATGACCATGGTTGATCTATGTTTACACTTTGCTTGGTTTCTAAATGTAACTCTTCTGACTTATAATTATGATAAATGTAAACAAGTTAATGTATATTAATCTTACACAAAAAACCAATCCATAGTTGTCCTGGGTTTGTGGGGTCATCATTGCAGCAATGCCTACCCAGAGACTTATCTGAGTATTGCAAGGACTGAATATTTTAGCATAAATCACTAAACATTGTTCCTTGGATGGAAGGTTCCAAAATCTTCTATTCAATACGGAGCACATGGCTTGAGTAAGCTGCTTCATTCATAATAGTTTCCTATATTGATTAATCATACTTTTGGTTAGATATTAGATTAGGATCCATTTTGAACAATTCATGCACATACTTATCAAATTATCACATATTTATCAAATGTTATATATAGTAGAAGATGCAGGAAAGAGGGATAGAAACCAGCAGTGTACCCAGAGGGGGGCTTGAGGTGGCTCGAGCCCCCCACTGTAGTTTGGGAATGCCCTGAGATCTACACAGATCTGAAGAGAAAATAAAATGGGTGGTGGTGGGGTATGACCAGTTAAACATTGTGAGCAAAAAAAATATAAAGTGCCACACATCCTTGTGTTGATCCTCCCTAGTAGTCCCAATTGATGTTCTTGCAGTCTAGGAAGTGGCCTAAGTACTGAAGATTGCGGCAGGTTCCAAATCTTCCAGTTTCACACATGGTTCCATAAAGGAGTTGCACAGTGGCTAGACATTTACCTATTATAAATAATCGATGATTTTAGTAATGGTTAAGCCAACTTTAATTTAGGCCTATTTATTTATTATTTTGTCAGATTATCACATTTATAATAGTAAAAATTTAAATGATCAAGTTAACAAATACCAATTAAAAACATTTATAAAAAGCTTCTAGGTGTATTTAATGTTTTTTTTAAAAATTGTGTCCGGTGGTTGGGGAAGACCTCCCCTCAAACCCCCACTATTTCACAATCCTGGGTTTGCTATTGATAGAAACACATAAAAGGAAACTAGCACAATTTGGCTTTTACAATGAAAAGAAGAGAAAAAGTTCACACTTTACATTGGTGCCATTGAACAAAGAGGTAATGGCTGCTTCTTTGTCCAGTGGCAGCAATGTTAGGTTTGAACTTTGTTTCTTCTTTTCATCATAAAAGACTTATTCTGTTAGCTTCCTTTTACGTTTTACTATCCTTCTTTCCTGTACCTTATTCCAGTAATATCAAAAAGTGAAAAAGGTTTTCCTTAGAGATTTTTACTTATTCTATGTCATAAGGAACATTTTACAAGCTAAAAAAGTTCTTTACTGTCTAGTTAAAAATAATAGAGCTGGGTCAATCAACTATTTTGCCAAATAGACTGATGCCGATAATTTATTGACAACTAGCCCAATCACTGATGCTGATTATTTGTTTAGTTTTCAATTGTATACTATCCTTTAGAAGTTTGTTTTAATCAAGTCTAAATAAAAGCTTTAACGTTGTTTAAAATATATTTTAATTTATCACTAGGAAGACATACACAATTCACATGTATTTTTACACTATACCATTTGACTATAACACAAATATGTCTACGATTTAATTTTAAATTTTAAATCAAGACTTTCCATGCAATTAAACTTATTCATAGGTACACATAAGGGTGTACCAAAAAAATGAAAAGTGTGAAAATGTACTTTCGTGAAAGTGAATAGGTAAAAAAAAAAAACTTTTGAAATATGTGATTGCAGATCAAGATTTTTTACGCTTACTCACCAGTGACAGAAACAATGAGCCCGGTTCATTTGTCACTGCCAGCCTGTTTTATGACCTGGCATATGCAAACAATACTGTGTGTTAGATAATTTACTAAGTGCCGGGACTGCCTCGAGAATTGATTATAGCCATCAAAGAAAACATGACCATGAATATTGATAAAGACCAGTCATTTTTACACTTCATATATATATATATATATATATATATATATATATATATATATATGACTAAAAAGTAGAATATTTGTCTTAGGAGATGATAATTAAATCATTATTAAGCATGTTTAGCATATTAAGCATTTTCCAAACAAAGGCTTATATCTAGACATAGATAGTATCTTAACAGCCTATTGTAGTTTTAGAACATGTTGCTATCAATGTGGGTATGTTTCAAATGTTGACCTTTTTACTTAAAAAGTAAAGCATTTTAGCAACTGAAAATAAAGCTCATAAAGAAATATACTTAAAGTAAAACGCTGACTCTCTAGACTTATTAAAGGACACAGGTTTTCAGAAAATTGGTTTGTTTGGGACTTTAGGTATTAATTGAAAAACTACTTCTTTTTATCACTAAGCCTTATTTACAGGAACATGACAAATTATTCAAAACACTTAGACACAAAATTAACTGTTTAAAACTGGGTGAATAACCCATGTACACAACTTTCAAAAAGTTTATTTTTCTCTTAACTATGAACTTTGTAGTAGTAAAACTAAATTGGTACTATTTGAAATGATTATTGTCTAAGTACAATCACTCTCTTTTTGTGTACTAAATTATTTAAATCCTTTAATGTAAATCTTCTTTCACTAACATATTGTATAAATTACCTTTCCAAGCAATTCTTTGACAGCCGAGCAAATTTGTTTTCATTGTAGATAACTGATCTTTAATTGAATGCTCTCCAGATGAGCAGTGTTTTAATGTATTTTAAAATTAATTTATAACTCTAAACTAACTTTTGGAACATCCCAAACAAAGCCATTTATTGAACTACCTGATATCTAACAAAAACATAGCTATGCCATTAGTTGAGTCTCCTATATTCAGGATGTCCTAGCCACTGATAATGTATAAATATTAAGTACTGTTAGGATTAAAAAAAAGAGAGACCAAACAGGATTATATGCGAGGGAATGTAGCCAGAATGCAACCAAAAGACGTCTGAGAGCTGTAATGGATGGCATACCTGGCACTGGAAGAACTATGGTGCGAACGGAACTAGAAGAAGTGTTGATGTGGCCACTGAGATATCAAGGAGTTGGGTGTAGAGGAAGAGAATGCTCAGGAAATAACAAGGAGGCAGCTTGTGCTGTCATGCGTGATCTTTAGGGCCTGTGATTGCTGCCGATTAATCAATTTATTTTTTTGGTTTAGCCATTTGGCTCGTACGCATATAAACTTATTACACTAATTACATAAATGTTGGTACACTTCCTCTGAATTCAACCTACTTCATCCCTAACACATTAGCATAGCTTATATATATGCATATAAACCAAAGAGTAATTTTTGGTGGCAAAAAAAATACTTTTTATAAATGACTGTTTAGTTAAATTTGGGAAACATTAAAAAATAAAGAATAATTTATTAGTAGCCTAGTAAAAATTAAATATTCAAGATTTCTGATCAAAAAACTTTAAAATACACAAAAACGTCATCCAAAAAAATATTTTTTACTCTCTAAATGTTAGCTGCATATTTTATATTATATATTGTGTGTATTTACAAACCTTACCACTGATCTTGTATTAATAGAAAAAAAAAATCAGAGTCCATTCTCTTGTTGTGTGGTAAAAAATTTCATATCAGTTATTCAAGTTATACATTCTTTAGATCTGTTTTAGCCTTACTGGTTACTATCAATGCAGTTGTTTTAGAATCAGGAAGTTGACTAAGCTATATAACTTCAAGGTGAAAGTATGAATAAATTGACCTCTCTGGTGTATTAATGGTGCATAATGAGTTATAATGAATGACATATGAAGATAAACAGTACACTGACATTGGTGTAAGGGACATTACAGCTGACTTTGGTCCGTGAGACTGGCGTTTGCTTCCAACTTGCTTCATTTATGTTAATTTTTCTATCATCCACGCAGGTGAATGTCAGTCAGTTCCTTTTTACCTGCCCTCCTCATCCTTTCACCCTTTAAACTGTTTATAAAAATATGCTTGAATGTACTTCGTCATAAAAAAACAACAGGAAATTGGCATATGTTGGCTCCCCTAAAGTTATATCCCATGAGTGTGTCACCAAGTTTGGCCAGAATACATTTAAACGACGATATTCTCAGGTATTCCACTCTCTAGACAGCCTTATTATTTTAATATATATATAGTAGGTATTATAATTTCAAACCCTAGTTTGACAACTTTCGTAAGTGTAGTTGGAAGCTCTCAATCACACTTTAACTCAGTCGATAGTGTGTGTACCTACTGACTTAAGGTCCCTGGGCTCGATTCCCGGCATGGCTGAACAGTTTTCATTGGTGAAATGTGGGTTTACCCTTTCAAAGTGATAAATTAACGGCCTGGGACTGGAAGTTGTGCCTGTCCTAGCCTTAAGTTAAATCACAAGGCATATGAAGCTATGACAGGCCTTGCAAGCCGGTCGAAGACAATATATGGCTTGAATAAAGAACTTACCCTGGAAACAGTAATGGATCTAAAGTAAAGTTGGAAACTCTATGTTAATCTTAGCGCATCAAACATTGTTATAGACTTTTTTTCAAAACTTTATAAATATCCTCAGATTTAGTAATATTGGCTAAAAATAGAAAAAAATTAGATATATATAAATATAAATTGATCATGTGTGTACCAAGGTTGGATTAAATCTTTTGAAATGTATTATGATTATACCTTTGAATGCACTAATAATATATTTGATTATGTATTTTAACTCGCTTTGTTCAACATTGTGTTGCCAGTGCGTTTTCTTTGCAAGTGGATGTAAGATTATGTAATTCCACAGCCCTTTTATTGATAGATCTTACCATTTAGCCACAATAGACCTCCAAAGACAGGTCCGCACCGAATTTAAAGTTGCTCCATCAATTTGAATTTTTTTCGGAGGTTAAATATATATATATATTTTTTTACTTTTTGGAATTTTCCCGTAGGTTACAGGCTAAAAGCTATAGGTTTTCCAAATTTCAAGTTTTTAGCTCATTTGGAAGTGGGTAAACAATGTCAATGAGTGAGTAAGCCATGTGGCTTTATAGTAGTATAATTCAATTTAAATTTGACCAGTTAAGTAGCCTTACCAACTTCTATAAATGTAAATTAATTAGTGGCGTTACTTTTAGAGGGGCATACATACTAGAAAGCTCCTTGTTGACATAAAATGGAGGCCTGGAAGAAGATAAAAATACGAGGTGTCCTGCTGAGTTGGTTTAGAAGCTATGAGAGGAGCGAAAGAGGGAGCATTAATATGCAAAATATTTATCATATTAGTATTGAAATATAAAAAGGTACAGGAACATGTTAATCTAAAGAGTAATATTTGGTTTTGTACGCCAATGCTTGAACCATTGAACTATTCAGTCTTGTTACACTCCTAGTTTCATCCTCCACAAATTATTTAGGTCAATAGATTATTGTATGTGTATTATTTATTGGTTTATGGGCACTAAACCCAAAACCACAAGTCAAAATAGGAGTAAAAATATTTTTGAGGTTTCTCTAAGGAAGTTATTATTATTAGCACTGCATCTTACTACCCGTTCAGGTTATACGCACTTACGCTAATGTGTAATGGTAGGGTGATTGTGAGATGAAATGGAGGACCTATAGTTTAACGTGGAATCCGAACCACGGTGGAGGCCTGGCATTCCCCACATTCACAAGATGTATTGTCAGAGGTGAAGGAAGGGTTTGGAAATCAGATAAATCTGTGCCGGGACCGAGGATTGAACCCCGGCCACCAGCACAGAAGTCTGACACCTTACCCCTAGACCACCAGGTCACCCCTAAAAGGAAGTTAAATTTGGCCAAAAATTAATAATTAGCATACCTGAATGAGTCAGCAGGGCCATGAAAATTGATCACTTCTCCCAAACTTTCTCCATATTAATGCTGAAGCAATTCCTTGATAGTTGCCCATCTCATCTTTACTTAAATGTCAGTTTTTGTTGGGTTTTTTTCAAATTAATATTATATTTTACTATTTCATTATATTTTTATAAATCACTATATGTTTTATGTTTACACTTTCGTATCAGAACTTGTTAATTGATGACATAAAATATACATAAGTAAAATTAATGCTGCTTAGTATTTTTTATTTGTTTAGTCATGACCATTGCACACTATTTTGTTATTGTTTTACACAAAAAATCTTGCCATTTAAATTAATTACCAAATTATCACACTCAAAAATGAATGCTACTATTGGATTTGTGTCAAAGTGGTTGTATGAGCTTAGAGCTAGTACCTATTTAATAACTTCAAGTTAGAGACAATGATATATATTTATAAACAATTAACTATAAATTTACTATGTTACACAAACTCTCAAAGATGCCTTTAAACTCCCACTAACGTGTTGCAATTATTTACTATGCAAATATACTTTTTCATCAGTCCTGAACCAACTTACATCAAACAAGTGTATAAAATATTAAACAAATCATGCTTTGTTTTCATTAACAAGATAGTATTGCAAAATGCTTACACTAACAAATTGGTGTAATATTAATAAATATGTCTTTGTGTTGGATTTTCAGAGAGAGAAAAAAAAAAGTTTATTACTTAAAGTTTATATGGGTGGTGTGATAATCTTACGTGTATATATAAGATGAACAAAAGTACAAACGATTGCACTGTACATTACAAGTCATGTTTAGACTTTGTTTTTATTTAAGTTTTGCAACTCTGGTAAAGAAGTTAATTTTTATTAAAAGGTTCTTAATTAACAATAAACCTAGTTTGGAATACATAATTTAAATAAGGCATAGCATGCATTAAAGCATAAATAAGTTTGGATTTAATATCCAAGCTATTATATTAATTAAGATTATAGCCACATCTAAATATCATATTCTTTGAATTTAAAAATGACACTTGAACATGAGAATTGAACTCGGAAACTTTGGTTTAGTACTCCAATACTTTAAACCACTGAACTATCCAGGAATCGTTCTATGCCCACTCATATTTTAAGGTAGAGTTTTTGATTAAAATGTGGAGATAGCCAGCTACATATGAGTGATCAATTAAGATCACAAGCTATCAGACAACACAGCCACCTCTGACTCAGGAAGGCTTTACACTGTCAATAGCGTAAATATTGTAGGAATGCACATATTATGATGGATTAAATATCCAAGCTATTATATTCGTCAACTGTGATAATAGACTCATTTAAAGATCATATTCTTTATATTGAAAAATGGCACCTAGACACAAATACAATGTTAAAAAATCTGGGCATAACCAGTAAACATATGTTGCAGCTGCTTGGCGCGAATACAAACCATGTTATTGATTCAATCAGTGAGAAGTGGGGATGGGTGTGAGGCAAGTTTGTGTTTCTTCAGGAATTTTCGTATGCATAAGTAAGTGTATAAGATGCATTTAAGATTTTATTTTATACTACTGTACTATAGACATACTTGTCACAGGAATGAGAAAAAGACATACAGCACATTTCGTATTACCTAGAGTTTTCTTGGAGACAAATCTTTATCAAAAGATCAAGTTCAATCCAAAGCCAAATAGTTAATCGAACTCTATTCATCAAACTTGGAATAAAACTTTGTTGATGAATTTCCAATGTTTTTTTGTGTCGTACCGAGCAAAAATCCAAATAGCAATTCTTAAATTTTCCACTCAGAATTTTTTTTTTCTTACTTTTTAAAAGACTTTCTAGTTTTGGGAAATCCGGCCCTGAATATACTAACATACTTAATGCATGCTCATAAACTTTAAAAGTGAATAAGACAAGAGATTAGTTTATTATCCTTAGTAAAAGTAAAACTTCTAAAAATGTAAACAATAGTATTTATTTAAATGCTTGAAACTGTATGGAAAAAAAAAAATGTTTTTTGATAACAAACAAAATGACATTAACCTTAATGCTGATAATAATGTAAATTTTTCCAAAGGCTTTTTTTTTAGATAAGGAGGAAGACCATATCACTTTACAACTAAAAGCTTACCACTGTGACATACTAGCAATCAGCTTGTCAATTCTGTAATGAAATATGGGTGTTGTTAGGTTGAGATTAAGAATTTGTAGAAAATAGCCTGGTGTCATTAAAATAGTACCTAGGCTTCATTTTAACAACATAGCAACTGTTGTGATCATGTGAAAAATCAACAACTATGGCTGAAATTACTTAGAAAACAAAATTGAGGCCATGAATCATTTCCATATTCATAAATAAATATTATGAAGTATGAAACTTTTTAAGAATGGCTAGATAGGATTTTTGCTGTTCAAATGTTTTATATTTGAGTCTAGATATTAAATCGTCCTCAATAACGTTTTTCCTAAATTTTTGTAAAGTCTTTACTTATTTTACTATTTAAAAGCGATTTTTGTCCATTCAAAAATCAAACATGGTTTTAAATTTATTTTTTGTTTTATAATCTGCATTTCAACTGACATTTCTCAATATCTTTGAAAAAATCCAAAATGCAAAGAATAAATATAGTAGTGTAGAACACAGTTCTTATTAAAGTCTCATGGCCAATCATGACCCTTCTGTGTAAAGCCATATGTAGCTAATAGTTGCAAATTTAACAATGGGCTTGCAGTGAAGTACTTATGATAAATATTTTTAAGCCTGTATTAAAAATTGCACTATCTGTTATTGAGTTAACATAATACAAACAGGAATGGAATAATACTTTACATCACGTCCAAGAAAGATCAGAATTTAAAGTCAAAAATAAACTATTTATTCAAAAACCAAGATATATAATGGTCACATTAATGTGATAAAAATATTTATGGTAAATATAAATATGATTATATGGCACCCAACACTATTTTCTGAACAAAACAAATTATACTAGAAATCTGATCAGATACCAATTAAGCGAGAAAAACGACATCCTATATACATATAAAACTGGGTCTTTTAACCCCTCTAAATAGCAAAGTTAATTAAGAAAAAGTTTACATCTGTAACAACTAATATAACAATGCACATAATCTACTTAACCACTCAGAGCATCCAACTCTTAACACACCAGTACACACATACTGTAGCAAAACATATATGAGTAAAGTTCTGACTATTTCTCACAGCAACACCTTGTATGGTAAATGTAGAGGTGCACCAGTGCATACGAGAAAAATAAATTACAAAAGTTACTTAGTCAAGAGAGGAATTTATTTTCTTTATTTCTAATGGAATCATTTTCTCATCTAAAGCAACTAGTAAGTCTATTACTGGAATCTGCCAGGTCACCACCGTGGTTCGGATTCCACGTTAAACTGTAGGTCCTTCATTTCATCTCACAATCACCCTACCATTACACATTAGCGTAAGTGCGTATAACCCGAACGGGTAGTAAGACGCAGTGCTAATAATAATAATAATATTACTGGAATCAAAATAAAATAGAGCCTTCTTGAGGCATCAACGACGTGTGTATGTGTGTGTGTGTGTGTGTATATATATATATATGGTAAATTAAAAGAATCCATATCGAAAGTTAATTTTGAAAAGTAAAATCATGTAAGTTTTATATATATATATATATATATATATATATATATATATATATATATAGAGAGAGAGAGAGAGAGGGAATTTAAACTAAAACTTTAAAATAAAACAATACTGCGGCTTTTAAAGAGATATCTCTACCAATCGACTAGCTCATGCTGCAGTTAATTATCTATGAGCCAACTTTCTATATTAAATATACACCATTCTATATTAAACAGTAGAGACCATGATGGCTGGCAGGTTTATTGGCAAACGAAGGGAGTGATAAAGAGAGATGGGGGGAGAGGGAATTGGATGGTGAAATAGATGATGAAGTGGTAATCAGTAGAAGCACCTAGAACTACATAGTTGTTCTTTTCAGATCTCTAGACTGATCTCAAAACTTAACCCTCTCAGTGCAACCGCTTGGACAGGACAGCGAGCGTCATACGAAGCTCAGTTGTGTTGTTTCATGCAGTCAGTGCTGGAGTTCCATGAGATGCACTACATGCATTTGAAGTAGCTCAGTGTTTTTAAAACATGCAAGACAGTTCATGTATTTCTTCACATTCGTTATTTTCACTTTCACAATGTAAGCCATGGATGCGAATTTTTTGAGCGTTTTATTTTTCCCATACAACCAAATGTATTGGTTTCCTTAACATATTAACATGGGTTGTGTAATCAGGTATTTAGGGTTAGGATCATTAGATCATACTCTAAGTTGACAAAACTATCCTTAAAACACCAATTCCTCTCAGGTCTCGGGTACCAATTTATGTGCTGTGTTAAGAGAGGTATAACCAGATACTGAAGATAACTGTACAGACAGCTTTTTGTTTAAACCATTCATTTGATAAAAACAGCCTCCTCTTTTGTTAGGAATGAGGATAGCTTAAAGGAAATACACTTGCAGTGACATGGAAAGTGTGTAAGCACACCTCTTCTCCCAAGTGCATCTGGCAAGGATTTAAAACACTTTTTCCTATCGTCACCCATTCCCCATATGAAAGTATTTATATCCATATTTTAAAAAGAGTCCTTAATGGATACTTACTTTTCTTCTTTTTTTATTTATTTAAAGCATAAATACTGTGCTATTCCTTTTATGCATGATTTAGTTTTTGGCGACACTGGAATATGAAATGAAGGTACATGAAACTTAATAAAAAAAACACAATGTTTTGCTAATTGATTTACATAATATTTTATTTGAAAGTATTTACAAGAGAGAGGGCTAGGGGGAGAAAAAAAAAGTTTTACGGTGAAAATAGAAACATAGTCCACTCATTACATTGCTACCACCTTATGTTAATTGTTCCTTTTATATGTCCAGTATTTTCTTCCCCCCCTCTTTTAGGAAGTTGTGTTGGAGGCTGTAGGGTTCACATACCTGTAGAGTCCTAATAGAACAGTAGCTATAAATTTTTTAATGAAGTAATCATTATCGCTGGTAAAGTGTGTGAATAAAGTGTGACTCATGTTATTCTTTTCATAAATCAAATTTTGGTATCAGGCCAGCCTTATTAATTTTTTTTTTCCCCATAAATTAATTATATGTTCTATCTATTAATCTTTATAGTCTTAGAATTTTGGATTTGGAAAGTGGAGAGTAAATAATAGCCTTTGATTAAATATTTATAAACTTCTATTTGAAACATATTCACAATTACAGAAATTACAACTTGCTTGTTTAGCAGTAATAAACAGTTTTAACTCTTCCTTTGTTGTATATCTTGTTAGACGATTCAAATGATGTTTTTATTCCAATGAGTGCTGAAATCATGAAACAATAAAAATGTTAAATTCTTAGATTATATCATTTTTAAAATAAGATTATGTAATCTTTGTTTCATGGTTAAATAGCCAAATAATATAACCAGACTTGTGGTATATTTTAAATACCTTAGCTTTATGTCATAGCTTGCAGCCTTAGTCAATCTAAGGCATACAAGGATTATGTAAGCCTAAGAACTCATACTGTCAACTGTCCTGAATCAGCATTCATGTATTCATACCAGGCCATGTTTTTAATAAACATAAATTGTTTTCCAAATAGCATAACACAGAGTATTGCAAACATTAGGAGAAAACAACTCTCCTTTTTTGGTATATAACAGTAAGTTTTAGACCTTTTGAGGAGGGAGGACACCATTTGTTATGGGGGGTAGTCTGAAGTGATCTACATACTCAGCTACCGAGTTTAACCAGCTCGTGGGGAGAATATCCTACAGTTTAATAGGGGTGTGCGAAGGGCACTTTTTAAATGTGAAGCAAATATTGAAAAATGTGAAGAAAAGTCAAAGTTGAAGCCACCTAGGATTTTTGTTGTCGTCACTAACACCACTTTTAATTTTTGAATTAATTATTTTTCAAGATCTTGTCAGTAAAATGGGCCAGGAAATTTTCCTTATTTGTTACCTAAGGAATATATTAAAACCTAATGCACACAGGCTTACTGATAAGCTTAGTAACTTGTCAATTAAGTTTTATTCTGAAAATTGAAAAATGACACCTGGACACAGCAAATGAACCTGGGACCTTTGGTGGCTTGATTTGGGTTCGATTCCCGTGTCCAGGTGTCATTTTTTAATTTTCAGAATATGATATCTAGATGGGGTAATCCTCACTTAAAAGAATAAATGATAGCTTTGGCTATGTGAGTCTTGATTAAATTTTAATTTGTACTTACATCGTGGATTTATAATATTATTTTGCAAACTTTACATATGCATGTGTTTTTAACTGCATTTCTCTGATAATAATTATAAATTAAATTCCGTTTTAATTTCCTACTTTCCGTATCAGCCATTTTGAATAGTAAGGATAGTGTGAAGAAGTTATGAAAAACTTGTTTCAAAATGCACTTGTAAATTTGTCACAGATAATTCCAAAGAGATAAAATATTAAGGGCCAAACATTAGATGTGAGCTGCAATGATAGCACAACTAAAGCACTTTCTCTGCTTCATACCAGTGACCTATTTCTTTAAAGGTATTTTTATTTTTTACAAAATTATGTTGGCAATAGTGAATATAATATATTAACATTTACTTACTCATTTTTGATCCATGCTTACGTTGTGTTAGTTAAATTACTAGTCAGTGTTAAAATTCTGTTATTGAAAAATGTAATATTTAGTAAGATAAAAATAGATCATTTGATAATTTATTGAAATATTAATCTTCCTTCAAAAATTTTCGAATATACAAAGGTTATTGTAGATGTCGAAGTCAAAGCCAAGGGAGATTTGACCTTCAACTTCCGACTTTTCAAAGCTTTGTACACCTTTACAGTTTAAGTACCTTTTATATATGGTGGACACCAAAATCCATCTTGGAAGTCATAATAACAACAGATAACAACAGCGCAGCACCAGGTGGTTGAGTGTTCGACATCAGCTAGTGTTATAACACCGAATCTAGGTCAGGGCTTGGACTGCTGAGTAGGGACATTGATAGAACAAGAACCTTTTTCTAAACTTTTTCAATTATCTTTAAATCCTACATCACAATATACACTAGTAGAGTACCTAATTAATCTATTTAAATAAACAAGATCAAAACAAACCCTACAGTTATTTGCCACTATGAACCCATCCGACCGAGCCCATCCTGACATGTAGGCCCACAGAAAGGGTAGTAGTGACATTTACGTGTTTTTGTTTCTATAAATATAACTTTTAATTTTTTTTTCAAGTTTTAAAATAGTTATTTCATTAAAATTATGCATACAGCAGCTGGACATAAGAACCAATGATACAAGTTATTATTATTCACTAACAACCTATAGTACAACTTTAAAGAATAGCATTGATAATAAATAACACTAAGTTGTAGTTGATTTGCCAGCTGTTGAGTCTTATATGATAGTAGTAAAAGACAATATAAAATGAAAATGATGCCTATGACTTGGATGTGTGAATAAAAAGAGGAAAGAGAAGAACTTATCAAAAACTATTTTATGAATATTAAAACTCAGGTGGACGTATAACAGAGTTTGGGAAACAGCTTTAGCGCAATAGCTTGTTTTCAGCAATTAAACTACCTAACATAGAATGTGAATAAAACAATCCAATGATTAAAAATATTATTCTATATTGAACTATGTAAGCTAATATAATGGTATGAAGAGGATTCATTTTAATATAAATGAACCAAATGTGGTCAGTGAAATTCATTCTCACTAGAGCACCTGGTCAGAAATCAACACACCTAAATTTGTTAGTAAAACCTGAGCCACTTACCTCCGCTACTTATTCCATGACCTCGTCGGTCAACCTGTTGATAAACAAAGATGGAGGAGCATTTACAAATGGTTCATATGTCCATTTTGGGAAAACTCGCTTATACAGGTTCATCAGAATAGTATCTTCTGACTTGAGTTGCCCGTCAAAAACACACTTCATGTGACCGTGGGTACCTGCAAAAGCAGAATGGTAGTTTGCTTAGAATGGTTAAGAGCTCTAAAACATTATTGACATGTAATGAAATAGCGTGAAAGCAGACTAATAAGAAGTTTTTTTTATCACCGTGTCTTACTACCTTTTCATGTTATACACATATATGATAATTACTCTAATGGAGGAGGGATGAATAAGGAAGGATTTTAGAGGTAATCAACCCGCATTTGTGTGGAGGGAGAGTGGGAAACCATTCTAGTAAAAACTAGATCTACTAGACCCAACAAGGATTTGTACCCCAATCTCCCTGTCCTCAGCCTAGAGTGATGCCTTAAGAGTTTTTGGCCACTGAAGCGGGTAATCAAGAGCTAACAAATATAATATCAAACAAACTAAAATTGCAAACATGCTTTAAATTTTCACAATTTAAATATTAAAAAATATTCATAAAACATTACCATGTGAAGCTTATAAATTAGTAAATTACCTTGGAAGATAAAAGTATATTTTAATCATGATTTCTAAGAACTAAGTCTAGCCTTAATAGTTATAACATTGAATATAACATTATAATAAATGGGAATCTGAAAACTATATTAAATGCAAGGTTTACATATAATTCAGAGACTGGGTAAAAATGCTTATTTCCCTTCTAGTTTACACCCCCTGATTATTGGAAAACAGAATTTACTGTGATTTTGTTAATTATCAACAATTTAACTAAAACAATACAAAACTTATTAAAATCAATGGTACGAAACTCCGCAAGAACTTTCTCACTCCATTGTTTAAAAATGGACATATTTACTCAAAACTAGTAATAGATGTGAAACAAAATAATATACACTAGCAAACCTGAGCAAAAGTTGTGTTATACTTTGTTAAACATTTTTTTACTCCTGGATTTAAATTTTATGATTTTCTTTTTAAAGAATTAAAGTCCCTCACAATAGTACATTTGGACAAAAAAAAATGGATCAATATTGGGTCCACAAGGGTCAATACTTTGTATTAAAACTTCAACTTCCGGTTTAAAATGTTGACATTTTATTAGGGGTTGCACATCTTATGGTTATCACATTTTTACTAAATTCCTCATTTATAAATTCAGACCAAAATTTTAAGGAAGAAAGAACTTAGACTTTTTGAGAGACTTACTTCTACTTACTCTATGGAATAGAGATCTATTGCATTAAAACTTTAGTATCTCTGTACAACTAAAGCTCACAAAATTGTATCAATATTTGCCAATATCTCAGAAAATATTGGTTTTATAAAATGTATTCCAAATATATTTTTCTTAACACTTTTAATAGTACTACAATTTTGCAATGATAAGCTTTTTAGTATCTTAAGTAGTTGCAGAGATAAGGTAATTTCCGATACTGTAAAGTACCCTAAAAGTCATTTTCATAGGTAAATGAAAATAGCCATTTTGTTTATAATATTAATCAATGCATAAATATGAATTTTAATCAAAATTGTTAGAGCTGTTTTGGGAAAATTGATTTTTTTTCTCTTCACTCTTTACTAAATAATGACTAGTATGTGTTATTTCGTCACTTATTTATTTTAGTTCAATGAATTGAGAACTCATTACTGTTATGTCTACTTTCAGTCTTTATTAACATCTCCAATGATATATCCTAATAAGTGTCTTTTAATTCCTTACCAATTTCCTTTTTTCATTTTTGTGTTTTTTAGTTTCCTCTTTTAGGAATTTGCGTTGAACGTTTAACACTCCCTCCTAATGAGTTCCAATAGAATGAGACCTAGGTCTGGGGATTGGGTGGTACCAACCAATTTCCTTCAAGAGGCAGCCATTACCTCTTTGTCCAGTGACAGCAATGTCCCCATTTGTGTGTTTCTTCCAACCTTTCCTTTACCTTCTTCCAAATATAATAAAAAGTGTGGGTTAAGTTATTATTAATGATTATTTATCTTTAAGAAAAACTTACATATAAAACCTACTAATCACCAACCATATCTCCACTACCATAGCAGCCATCCTTCATACACAAAAAAGGTTTCTACCATTCAGTCTTGCCACCCGAACCAAACGGATATGTTCAGAACCCGATGATTTAACCAACTATTGTAAACAACTCTCCACCGCTTTCCAAAGCAGAGGTTACCCCAAGCCTTTAATAGACAACCAAATCTCTAGAGCACTCTCCAGGGATGACTACGACCCTCCAAAAAAAGTTGAGGACATCCCTCTCACAACATAATACCATCCTGGTCTACAAAATATCAGCACCATCCTTAAAGTGATTAAAAATTCCTAACCAGTTTCACTCAGACCCAAAACCTTCTTAATTCACCCCAAGAGTCACTAACTTTATTTCTAGTCATCCCAAACTTCCTTCAACAACAAAGTTACCAAATTGGAATACAAAATTCCTGGGCATTACAATCGCAAAACAAATAACTTAATATATGAGCTACAATGCAAATCATGTGATGCAGAATATATAGGCCTTACTATAGGTTCTCTCGGACAGTGAATGAACAATCATCATTTTGACACAAACCACAAAGATCCAGACAAGCCTGTAGCCATCCATGCTGGTACCCACAACCAGGACTTTCAAACCTGCTACACCACCAAAATATTAAGACCATTTCCCAAACAGTGCAACAGTTCTCAACTAGACAGTGGGAACTGGCCCACCAATAAATTACCAAATCAAGATTACCACCAGGCCTCAACAGATGATGGTTTCTTTCTTTCTCTATAAGAATAACATTTTTCAAATTTATAATAATAATAATAAAAAATAATAATAAATATAATAAAATAATATTAGCACCGCGTCTTATTACCCGTTCGGGTTGTACGCTCTAAGTACTAATTACGTTAATGGATTTAGAAATTGGGAGGGTTGAATTAGAGGAAGTGAACCCGCATTTGCGTGGAGGGAGAGTGGAAAACCATTTAGGAAACACCCCCGACCCCCAGTTTACACGACCGATATTCGAACCTCAATCTCCCCGTCCTCAGGAGTCGAGCTCAATCTTATTATTATAAACTATTATTTTTATTGTTATATATATATATATAATTTAAATAGCCTTATATAAATACTAACAGTTTTTCTTTAAATTCAAAATGGAATAATCCAGTTTTTGTGTTATCTGGTCACTCTTCTTTCTTCTTTGTGTTTGATAGAGGCAACAATGCCGAAATATTATATTTGTGTTAAAATGTGAGTGACTACGTCTACTATAGAAGACAGAGGAAAGGAAGAAGATGTCACCTTTGTGCATTGGATTTTCCCACACTTTTCCTCTTTCCCTAGGTGGGCTTTCTTCATCAAATTTATTCTTAGTAGTTTATTTTTCTTTTTTCTTTAGTTTTATCCCCTTTTCTTTATTTATAAAATAATTTTAGCCATTGGACTACCTCATTTTTATAATTTCTTTAACTCTGCTAATAAAACAACAACAATAATAAGTCATCATCATTATCGAATATAAGCTTACAAGAAACTTTTGAGATTTTGAATCCAAATCCTAAATACAAGAATGGACTAAGGCAGCAACCTATAGCCATGCTGCCATAGTCCAGTCTGTATTTTACTATCTTCTGCTGAAGAAGTGGACTATAGGTACCTGCAAATTACATAATTTTGTGTTTGTTGTGTTAATTGTGAGCTATGAGGGTTACAATTTCTGGTGTGTAGTCTTGCCTAATTCTCTTTTGAGTGTTTAATTTCGTTAAAGAAAATATTTGTACATAAATTAGAAACAACTGAAAACTTGTTTTAAATTCAACACCAAAAAAAATACAGTGAGCTGCAAATTATTTTTGTGAAGGTTTATATAGTATGAGGCTTATCCAAGTACCCCTAATGGATTTTTGTTTTCATATTTACAGCTTCAATTGAACCAGTTTTCGATCATATGTTTAGTTTCTAACGGGTTTGTGTTGACCGTGTAGCCTGACCAACATCATAAAAAAAATTATAAATAAAACTGACTGTAAAGGAAATTTTGTGTGTTAGATTAATTTTAATCAAATTAAAACTTTTTTCCAGGTCTCTTTTATTTCCATGGATAAACAGGAGTCTACTGTACTAAGAAAAAATCATGAAGCATTGCTATATGCTACTATAAGTTAGTGAGCAGGGAAGAGGCATCTATGGAAGGATTATATAGAAGATACACACCTAGTGACTCCTTGATGTGGCCTCTCCTTCCATGCTTGGTCCTGAGTTCGACTGGCTTGAACCAGGTCACATCCTCTGGGTTGAAGAACATAAATCTCACCACAGCTGAGCGCTTGTGGATTTTAAATGGGTGTCCGCTCAAGACTACACGCTTTGCAACAATTCGGTTTGGATTCACAGACAAGACACTTCCAGTTGCCACCAACTCCTGAATAATTTACAAGCCACTTGTGTAAAGAGCTTAACTTTCTTAATATAAATGGTAATAAATTAGATTTATACAAAAGGATGGGAATGAGACAAAAAAGAGAAGTGAAAATTTGAATTTGACAATGGATAAAAAAGGTTAAAATTTAAATTTGACAATGGAAATAGTTTTTACGTACAAATGTGTATTTGCTCAAATAAACCTGATTAGATTAGGAATTGGGAAGGTTGAATTAGAGGAAGTGAACCCGCATTTGCGTGGAGGGAGAGTGGAAAACCATTTATGAAAAACCACCCCCAGTTCACCCGACCGAGATTCGAACCTCGATCTCCCCGTCCTCAGTAGTCGAGCTCAACACGACAAGCGCGTTAACCAACTACGCCACCGAGGCGGGTTTTTATACAATCAATTTTGTCAAATTAGTTATAAAGGACCTAACCATATCTGTTATGACATGTTTAGAATTTATGGTCTAAAATTCAATGGTATTTTTATATAGTACATTTTTGTAAAATATAACATTTTCTTGCATTAGGTGGAAGGAAAGACGAGGATGAAGGCATTTTACTAAAGTGTCCTGGCCACAGGGTGGAAGGAAAGACAAGGATGAAGGCATTTTACTAAAGTGTCCTGCACAGGTGAAGGAAACAAGATAAGGCATTTTACTAAAGTGTCTGGCCACAGGGTGGAAACTGTTAATGATGATAACACATTAAAAACATTTCACAAAATTTACCTGAGATCCATCCTTCAATTCACTATAAGCCATCACCGAACATGGTGGAAACATTATGGGTGCAAACAAGCTCGCCACTACTGTTGCTTCAGGTTGGAAATACCTCTCATACTGTAAGCAAAAATAACACAAAATAATCTAATCAAGTAAACCTCAGCTTAACATTTTAACTTTAGCACCAAGAATACATTCCCTACCCACATTGATGGCCACATGGTTTAATGTGTCACTCTTGTATAAGATTTTATTTCTGAAATCTGAGAGATCAGGGTTTAAATCGTGGTCGGGTGTATTGATTGTACTAATTTATTATTCTTTTATATTCATATTTCCTCTAGTGTCCATAATTTTTTCCAAGATTCAAAGATAAATTGGAGATTTTGATTTGTAAAAAAATGGATTTGATCCAACTAAAAAAAAAACTTTTAGCTTTTTGAGATGATTGAGGGGAGATAAACCAGTTTTCAAAAATTATATTTATAGTCATTTTACTCATGTGAGGTTCACAAAAGGCTTTGATAAAATAAAAAAAAGAATCAGTCTGACCTGCATTAATTTAAGATCCAGAAAAAACTATATTAATATAGCCCCAAATGAGGTAGTGATGTAGTTAAGTGGATAATATTGACGCTATATTCCATTCACGGTAGGAATTACTCTCTGAAAGGTCTTTTTTCCTACCAATATCCTACTATATAATAGATTTCTGGTAGGGAAAAAGGCCTTTCAGAAAACAATTCCTATGCTGAACAGACTTTACCTTGTGTTTGCTTCCATTGGTGTGCTGACTGAATATAGGACAGGCCTTGAACCTTCTGTGGCCAATGTGGAACACAAGCTGTTCTTTGGACTTGATGGGCTGTTGGTTCTCACTGGGACCAGTCCTCTTAAGTACAATGTTCAACAAAGACATCTTTTGTTCGTGTGGTAAAAGTACATATACCACTAGAGGGTGACCCGAACGGCGGGCTGCCCACAAATGCTGCGGCACTCCGTGTATATGTAGTGTTACATACCAGCCAGGCTGGAATGTTCATTAATCTTTAATAGATTTTAAATTCACTTGGAGCAATCAAAAAATTGATTTGAATTAGTAAAATATTTCAAGATTAAACTCATCTAAGCTTGTGGGTAGCTTCAAAATTTCGAATCTGAATCTAAATCGATTCATATTTTATTAGAAATTTAAATCTAAAAGTCAAATTTAAATTATTATGTTTTTAATAGAAACTAACATCAAATTGAATCCTTACCATAGCTCCTTCTGTTTCTTTGCTATCTTTCAGCACTCTCTTCTTGGTGCGGTCGAAGTTGGCAAATTGGAAGATGCGGGAGTACTCTACTGGGAGGTTTTCACAAGGGTCCCAAGGTGAGGTACGAAAACTCTGTAAGCCTCGATATTTCTGGAACCTAACTCTCGCAGGGGTTTCATAAGGAGTGTCTATTTCATCCGGAAACTGACTGTCCGTGCGAGCCTCTGTAGAGGGGAAAATATGGTGACTAAGCTTACATAAGAAACTTATGATGGGTGGAATTTACAGACAAATTACTACTTATTAGGTAAATGTTATGCAATATAGTCATGCCTCAGTTTATGGAAATTAATGAAACTTTCCAATTTTGTTAATTAAAGAAGTAAGTTGTGAAATAGTTATCAAACCAAGATCTTCTCTAAGGGTGGCAACCACTTGGGTGTGTTTATTAGTTTTACCCTCCCTACCAGAGAATCAACTAATAATCTTTCAAGATCCTCCCACTCTTTTCCTCTATTTGCAAGGGAGTAAGCCATATGTATGGTGCATGTGACTGGAAATGTGTATTTATGGGAGGGGGGGGGGGAATAAAAAGATGGGTTGAATCCACTATTTCTTGAATCCGAATCTAAATTTTATTTCTGAATCTCAAATCTGAATCCTAGCAAATTGTTAGAAATTTTAATGATTTACAAATAGACCTACATTACACAATATAGGCCTAAATTGTAAATTAAGATTTATTTCAATCATACTTTCAATTTTAATCAACCTCAACCATCCCTCACAAAATGCATGTTAAAATCCAGCCAAATTAAACAATTTAGACTCATATTATTGTTTAAAAATCAAATCAATCAAAATTTGAGTGTCTTTTAGTTATTTTTAAAAGTTTTGTTAGAATGAGTTAAGTTTCTAGAAAACATGTGAAATAAATAGATTAGGCCTAGTTATCCTTTGATCAACTTTAATCATCAATAAAGGATATTTTATTGTATTAAGATAACAAAAATAAAAATTCAAACAGATATTTTTAATAAAGACTAAAACAACATGCTTAACAATTAAACATTGATTGGAAATAGTGAACTAAATGATGCTTAAGTATGGTTTTATTATTATTTTCTTTTATAACCCATTATCTATTTTTGCGTAGAAAACAAATATATTCGATTCTTGCGATATATCGATTTCTGAGAAAACATTATATTTAAAACACGAACATATTTTCGACTACAATCTGTTCATTCCCATTTTATAAGGCAGGACTATGTTTGAATATTTTTACAATTACTTCAATAACATAATTAAAAAAATAATAAACTCTTAGTTAAAATCAATTTAAAAACAAATAATGAATTAGCAAGTCGTTATTTGATTCTTAAAACTTGAGAGCGCTTACTAAGTGATCAGATTACCTGAAGCTATTTTAAACAAACAATTGATATACAATACATAGGCCAGTAGGCATAAATAAACAGTTTTATTGGTGTATGACTGTCAACAGTATTTATTTTTCAGAAACTCAACAAATGTCTAACTTAAGGATCATATGCAATAAATTGGGGTTCTTTGCATAGCTGTAGATAATTAAAACCAGTTGGGTGGTAAGAATTAACAGTATCTTTATTTTAGTCATCACTCTGGTGAGTAAACATAATATATGTCATGGTGGCCTACATTGTATTGTGTGTAATGGCGGCTGACTTTGTATCATGTGTAATGTGTTCTTATGTTTGTTTAAAAAAAGCCATAATTTGTTTTTTTAAATTTCAAATTTATTTGTAATTATAGTTTTGATTTTCTGTTTTTGGAGAGTTTTAATGTGTTCATTAAAATATTTACAAGATTGATCGCGAGGTGAAAGTTTTAGAAGTGAGCATGTGCCGAAACGGTGAGTCCAAATTTCCCATAGAGGTGGGAGGGTAGGGTACTAGGCACGTAAGATTTTCCCCACCTAGCATTTTTTTTTAATAATGATTTTATTCATGTCGATCTCTTTTGTCCAACAAAATAAAGATTACGGATTAAGTTGTGCTTTTCAAGT
>JBCFYV010011172.1:49576822-49784322 GCA_039000515.1 Timema cristinae
AAGTGGGGTTTTGGTGTAGTTCTCTTTTAGCACCCATTCATCAATTTCTCCAGTATGTTAAGTTAAAAAGTTATTGGTTGAAGCTGTGTAATAAAAAGGAAGACGCTCAGTGTAAGATGCTAGGTTAGATTGTTCTGAAACAAAGTCATGGTTAAGCTTGTATCAAATAAATATGGTGTTAGGTGAAATTGTAAGTATATATAATGTTATCATAATTTTTATTTAAACTTCTATGATAAATATACAATTGTTCTGTATAGATCATGACTTTACTTTCGACATTGCTTATGTCCTTAGTTTTCAATCTCTTCTTAAGAGTTATTGAAACATGTCTACTCGAGATGAATATATGGCAGAGATTGACGCTGACTCCAAGAACAAATCTCACCCACACACATGCGTGAACTCAAGAAACTTAACCAAAACACATGGCCGAGACCAGGCCATCTGTTTTTACAGTTGGTGAAGCGCGGAAGTTTAAATTCAAGCCGAGCAAACAGCTCGCGATACAATACACTGCATATTATATAAAACTTAAATTAGCCACAAGACAAAGGACAATAGTATCTGAAGATTACATAACATAATATAAAAGTTTAATAATTTAAATTGGGTTACCCCCACTATTAATATTGTTTGAGTTTACATTGGACAAGGAAATAATGTACTTTTAAATGGTTTTCAAAATAAGTACCTTTGGCTTAATTTTACCAATCCTTTTTTTTTTTCTAAATTTTCTCTTTCAGAGTACTGCTAATAGCATTTGTTTCAGAAGTTTTACTTAAAAACTATCTTGTCCATATTTGTTGACCAATATGTTTCTAAATTTTTCTTTTACTTTGCCTCTTATGTGGTATATTTTAGTATTGTAGGCCTATTCTCACCTTCATTGAACCCATAACCAAATCTTTTAATGTTTTTGGAAATATTTCTTCACGCTTTTTCAATGACATGACAAAACACTTGCTAAAAAGCTGAAAAATAACAATGTATCCCCGAATTGTTAAACTTAAAAACTATAAATAAACTTGTTTTAATTTATCAATCTCATTTAAAACTTTCAAATGTTTATTTAGCAAGACTATTCTTGAAGTGAAAATGAGAAAGGAAATAAATAAATGGGAAGAAAATAGCCTGTTATTCCCCTTTGATTTCTAGTATCACGTCATGTGCTGTTATCATTTTTATTATTACTAATTTTACAATAAAATAAAAAAAAGATTTCAGTGGAGTGTCTATTAGGTAGCTAATAGAAAAATATAGATATTTAATTAAAATTGCAAATATATATATCTAGCTTAAATAATCATAATGCGTACAAAAATAACAAATCAAAGAACATAAAATATTTAGTTTTGACACTTTTATAAAGATTTTCATCAATAATTAAAATGGTTACAAAACATGTATACAAAACCATCAATTAACAGCATAGCCAACACTTAAAATTATTTTTGTTCAATAAGCATGAAATAGTGCAGCTGAGCACTGAGCATTAAGATTTGATATGTTAACTCAGAGTCTATGATATACGGTCTGGCTACTCTTAGTTTTAGTGATGTGATATTGAAGACATATGGCGTTAGTGTCGTTGCGGAATAGCGCACGTAAAAATTAAATTTTGAAGAGAAGTTTGAACATCCAAGTTTACATTTTACTGCTAGACAGTAATTATTTTACCCCGAATGTAATAACTAGTAAATAAAAAGAATAACTCAAAACAAATGATAACATGCAAATTACAATTAATCATTTGCTCATCGATTTAAGATAATTTAAATTTGCAATACTATATTATAAATCACATGGTAATTATTTGTTTGGTAAAATTTGACCATATAAACATGGCTATAGATTATTATTTAAATTGATGTATTAAGGGACTAAGGCATCAATCAGTCTTACCATCTAGCTCATAGCATCTGAGGGATTTTTGATTTAATTTTGATAAGTAGCATTTAGGGTAATTTGTTTGAATACGAAAATTAGAGTCTTTCCTTCAATAAAGGATAAGGCAGAATGCAAGAATGAAATAAGCAGGGCTACAAAAAAATCTATATATTTAAACCACTCTACTTAGCAATACATAAGTCAATGGTTATTTTCACGTAACTAATTTTCTATCAATAAAATTGTATTGTTAATTATTTATAGACTACCTACTAGTTATAGTTTCACTAAATATATTTTTTGAACTAAAAATATATTTCCTTTAAAATGATTTTTTTTTTGCTACTTAAGAATCTTTAACCTATTGATACATGTAAATTAACAAATTGCACAGTAGATTTCCTTTTTATATGAGAGTTTATATTTATGTATTTATTTAAATGATATTTTAACAAAAGTGCACGATAAGGGACCCATCGTTACTGCCTTTAGTAAAGTGCGTTTTGAGGGGTGCATCAGCACACTATAAGAGAATTCGGACACAATCAAAAATGACTTCCGCCCTTTAAGCTGACGCCATTGCAATTTTAAATCCAGTATTATGCACAAGTGCATAGTGCACAGACTGTTCGGACACGGCCAAGATTAATAATAAGCTCCAAGAAAATATGTAGTTCAATGTTGTAAGTTTCCGAATGTATTGTCACTTCCCCTTCACTCTAATATGTAGTAACGATAACTATAAAAAGTAATGTAAACAAAGTAGAACTGGAAATATTTCATAAAAGTAAGAGAAATAAATAGTTAACATATTATATTATATTATTAGCACCGCGTCTTACTACCTTTCGGGTTATACGCACTACGCTAATGTTAATGTAGGTGATCGTGAGATAAATGAAGGACCTACAGTTAACGTGAATCCGAACCACGTGAGCCTGCATTCCCACATATCACAAGATGCTTGTCAGAGGTGAAGAAGGGTTTGTAACAATAATCTTTGCCGGACGAATATTAACAATAATAGATTTATTATAAAAATCATAAAAAGATGTTAAGGCTTACAATTGATAAACAAGATTAAATGCAGGACCAAAGCATAATAAACAGTAATAAATGTCCGTTAAATTGGTTAGGGAAAATACGTAACTCTTAGAAGTATAAAGGAAAACATTAAGTTTTAAACTGACAAATATGATAGGATTTAACAACTTCAAAAATATAGGAACTTTCCGTAGCACGGGAGAATACGTGTCCAAGACAACACGGTAACAGTCAAATGGAAGTTAAGTTGATAGAGAGTATTGGATTCCATAACAGCCAGGCTAGTGCCAGACTACCACCAGAGCGGTCCAAACAGAAAACATGGTGAATTAATTACTAATAAAAATATAACTGCAAATCCTATAGTTTTAGAGCTACTAAGTTAAATGTCGGCCAAGCTAGATAGCTTGATTTGAAATTAAGAAAGGTCCCATAGACCTACTAAATAATAAATGGTAAGAGGACGGTCTGTCAATTACATTAGAAGATGGCTAACAATCAGGTGTCAACACAAAATTGTACTATGGCCGGTCTTTTCCCAGTGGGTACTGCCATAGTACTCAATAGTACATTTATACCACTATCCACTCTCTGGGGTATACATCAAATCTAGTACACAATAACTTTAAATACTTGGACAAATGAGGTGCCAACAAGGGGCAAATGAAAAACTATCTGTGCAGGCCACTATACAACACTAGTCGTGTTCCGCACTTTGCGCACCCAAAATAGTAACACAGAAAAAGAGATGCCAACAAGAATGCTGTGGGATACTGACCTAACTAGGTCCTCAAATAAAGGCGTTAGACAACCTGCTTGTAGCCATACAAAAATTAGAACAAGTGAGCATGACATCTACGGCGTCATGGGATATTGTGAAGTCATAAGGACTTAAAACGGAATAATGAACGTATGGAGAAGAGAAATCTTAAAGCAAGGTCCTTATTACATATAGAGCTCAACGCCCCTGTATTTAAGCTATGTTATATGGACATAGGGAAAATATATAGTCAGATTATCTGACTAAAGAAATTAAGTCAGATTGATACAAAACCAAATTTAGTCATTTTGACTAAAACAACAAGTCTGAAGGACTTCGACTAACAGAAACACAATTAATCTCTGTGACTAATGCATAGTGGCGGCTCGTAGATAAAATTAGTGGGAGTGCTGCTCCAGAAAATTTTAGCCTTTGTTTTAAAATTGTGTAAAAGGAAAAAAAAAAACATGTATAGAGATAAAATTTATTCAGGAACTTGAAACAATCTTAAAAAAAATTTTTTACTTGTTTTAACTTAAATTGTTACAGTTAAAGATTGATCTATAATTTAAAAATTAAATCCATTTTTATGTTTTAATTGGCGCAAAAAGTTCAATAATTTTCTCCCTGATCTCTGGATGACAATTGAGGAAATTTTTCTCCATTGAAAGTACTGCAAGCGCATTTAGTCTTTCCGAATTTTAGTACCTACTTCTTAAAAAAGTTTTTATTCTTTTCAATGTTGAAAAGCAGCGCTCTGCTTTTGATGTAGTCATGGGAATTCTCAAGAGAATTTTTATCAGTTTGTAATTTCACTAAAAACATCATCTAGATTATTTTCCAAGATAAATTTCAGTAGCTCCATTAATTTGCAATATTCATGAACTCCTACAATAGAATATTTTAGTTAAGTTTCAAGCTTTTCTTTGTCAATCATGGGATAAGCTTCAGTGGTCAGTACTATCTCATTTGTGGGTTGTTCATTCTTAAATCTAGTGAAGCAATTCTTGTTGAACAATTTAGCAGCTACTAAGTGTTTAGTGAAAGAATATCTGTCCATTATAGCAACACATATATAGTCACACAATTCCTTAGCTTCTTCCATGAGTGTCTTTGAAGGATTCATACACCACACCCACACAACCCGAGTAAAAAAACCTTACTTCCACCATAACGCCAGAGCCGGCAGTGTGAGAGCAACAGTGCTATCTCTACCTGGTAGTCCCACCTTCCTCCCCACCCCCTCCTTTGGGAGCATGCGCACAACAGTAAAACACCCCGTCACTGGCACTGTGAAGTGCACAGTTCCACACAAAGATTTATGTATATTTTTCATAAACTGGGGGATGGCTACTGAAGTATCCTGACATTGAGCTTAAGGAATATATATTGTACTACCAAAAAAAAGAAGAAAGAATTAAAGGAAAAAAGACTCATTATATGAAATGTTATTGATAATATCAAGTGGAAATAAGGGGTTCTGCAGTCCTGCAGTGCCTATACACGAGCCGCCATTGCTACTGCAACATGTTTGAAGGACTTAGAAAACATTTTAGCCGCTTTGACTAACTAAACTAAGTGAGAAAGACACAGACACAAAACTTAGTCACTCTGACTAAAACAACAAGTCTGAAGGGCTAGAAAACATATTTGCCACTTCGCCTGACAGAAACAAAATTAGTCTCCTTGACTACTACAACAAGTCTGAAGGACTTGGATATTTGTTGAATACTTGGAGCATCAGACGAGATTCCCTCGGCGTCGAGTCGGTGAGACCCACGACCCAAATATCAAGACCACCGGTTTATTATTTAGGTGCTGGGGCAGAGGTTCCTCCTTCGAAGATATAATATGATGAACTACAGTAGAATGAACCTAGGGGTCACCCGTTATATATATTTTTTACTCTAAACAGGACCAAATATGGGCATGTAATGACTAATGAGGTAAAAGGAAGGAAGGGGGGAGGTGGGAATAGTATAAAAAGAGTTTCCAAGGAAGTCCACTAGGGCAGCAGTGCTCGTAGCTTGAGGCATTGATCCAACGACAGTCAGGTCCTTCGTCAACATCGAGTGTTCAAGGGTTCAGACGTCTGTTAAATCTGCCACACCTTCGCTTCCGCCATACTTGCAGAATAGTTTGTCGAAGCATGGTATTTTTATCCGGGAACATCCACTTAAAGTAAGTAGAACACAAACTATATTATCGCAGAATATCTCAGTTTTAATTCTCTTCTTTGGATTCCTTTAATTCAGTTTAGTATCTTGTGTAGTTTACGGTTTGTAGATGTCATCTTACTTAGTGACATGCTACACGAATTCAGTTAAAATTTTAGGTAAGGTCCAGAAGTCTTGGGAAAGGGAGTTTTCGTTATAATGCTGAGCAGTTCCTAGGATAAATTTATTTGGCTATTAAAAAAATCTACCTACCTAAGGTAAGAAACGGGTTGGTAGTTGGTACCCAATTACTTCAACAATTTATTTATATTTATTTAAATTAAATTACCCATCTCAACAAAAGGAATAAAAACAATAATAAATATATATATTATTTACCACTGCACTGATTGCAAGGTCAGTATGCACTTTTACATTACTATATTTTATATAAAGCGTTGAAAATTGTTTGTCCATCATTAGCCAAAAATGTGTGATTTATTTTAATTGTCGAGTGGCTATTGTTAAGTTTTTTTTTAATTTGATGCCTCTAAAAGCTATTTGGAGTGGTCATTACTTGGATGTTTTCTTTAAATATCTTTATAAAAGTTGTTTTAGAATGGAACATCTCTCAAGAATTAAAAAAAAAAAATCGATGCCTTTTACTAAGTATTTGAAGTGACCCTCATCTGGATTTATTTTAAAATGAGGTTCCTTTTTAATTTATTAAAAAAGTATTGTAATTAAAGTTCATTGCGTCCTTCTCCCACCAAATAATAATTATATCTTACATTAGTTTTTTTGTATGTACTGCTTAGTCAAAAACCATATTTAAAGCAAAATTAGAAGGGGACACGGCCTACCCGCCCTCTGCCCCCCCCCCCCCTCGGCAGGCACGCTTATGTTCAGACTAAAGCGACTTGATTAAATAAATGCCGTACTGCTAATGACAGCCTGTGTCAGTCGCAGGATAACAATTACTTCGTTAGTATTGTGTTTCTATTGCACTAAATCGTTTTGATATTGATTTAACAAAGGTACTGTACCCAACATTGGAAGACGTGTTCAACATAATAACGTTTATTTGTTACACATGTAGATCCATAGTTAGTAGGCGCTTCAAAATAAGGATAAAAATAGTTGTGACCTTGAACCGAATGTTACAAAAATATTAATGCAATAGCATTTTGGTTTTCGTCATTTTCTATTATATATATATATATTAGTACGTTTAATAAGTATGCTAGTCGACCCCGGTCTTGGGGTAAAGCGTTTGCTTCATGATCCGATGTTCGTGGGTTCGAACCCAGTCACGGTTGAGGGATTTTTCTTGAGCTATAAAATCCGTTACACATCTTCCTCCGGCGGGGAAGTAAGGACGTTGGTCCCATGTTGACTGTGGCATGTAGAAGAAACCTGCAAGGTATATGAAAATATACCTTCTGGAAAAATTGATAGGGGCTTTGGCTTTTGCTGATAGAAATTTTCGTACGTTGATATAATCAAGTAGTTCAGAAAGTGCACGTTAACTAAATCAATAAATAATACAAGAAATTGGGTGACCTGGTGGTCTAGGGGTAAGGTGTCGACCTTCTATGCTGGCGACCGGGTTCAATCCTCGGTCCCGGCAAAGATTTATCTGATTACCAAACCCTTCCTTCACCTCTGACCAGACATCTTGTGAATGTGGGGAATGCCAGGCCTCCACCGTGGTTTGGATTCCACGTTAAACTGTAGGTCCTTCATTTCATCTCACAATCACCCTACCATTACACATTAGTGTAAGTGCGTATAACCCGAATGGGTAGTAAGACGCGGTGCTAATAATAATAATACAAGAAATACAAACGGTGTAGTATAAATTATAAAACTGATGAGGTAAGTTCTAGAAAAACCCCATTATCGGTAATGGGAATTGCGAGAGTCGTGGTTGTAGCAGAGTAAAATTCACTTTTGACATCAAAGATTTTCTTTTTTCTCCCCCTTTTTTTATAACTGCAACTTTTCAAGATAAAAAAGATTCTGGTAAGAGGGAATCTTAAAAGAAAAACTTTTTATGCTTGCAGCTTTGATAACATTAACACTTATTATTAGTATTATTTTATAGGTATTAAAATTATCTATGAAAAAATTCAGTAGCAGATCACATAACTTTACCTGTAAATAAATAAAAAGGATTTTAGTAACTTTTATAATTGTTAAAAAAGTTCCCTCCTGTCTAAACCATACTGTACTTTATTTTTTATTTTTAATAAACCTGACCCTCAGTCCCCCACCTTCTCTTCTTTATGCCCCAACATTCCATAAACTTTATACCAAATTACCATCTGTGTATTTGGGGAAAGGTGGAGTATCATAGCGGTTTTCTACATTCTCTCCAGGAGTATGTTGGAGATGTTCCTTAAGTTGCGGCAGAATAGAAGACCAAATTTCCTTTTGGGTCTTATCTTCTTTCTCGAACTGAGTACCTACTTGGGGAAAGGTAAATTTACCCCCACCACTCTATTACTTTCCCTAACCCTGGCTTGAGTCAGTCACTCTTTTTGTCGATTGGTTTTCTGTATTCTGAAATTACAAACAAAGCAGAGACTGGTCGGCCGCCTTTATCTGAAGTTTTAGGCTCACAAAATGTTTGAATATGAGGTTTCATTTGACTAAGCTTTGTTTTTATATATAATAATAAAAGGAAGGGTTTGCCTGTGTGTGTTTGTCTGTGTGCGATGCCCAGCCAAATCTATGGCACGCAGAACTCTGACATTTTTAACATAGGTGGACGGAAGGGGGTTTCAAATGCTCCCCGAAGCCGAATTTTTAAAATTTTTATAATTAGCTTCTTAGTTAGCCTATTTTTAACAAATTTTTGAAGAATCACGGGCAGCGCCCGTGGGGGGATTGCTAGTTTCTAATATACACTACTTAGAAAACTGCTTTATTTTTCCAGTAAATTGAAACCGTTTTAAATCTGCTTTTAACGAAACATAATTATTATATGCCTATTGCTTATTGCTATGTTGTTTTTAAAAAAAATGTGACTAATTATATAATATAATGGTTCTCTAGATTTTTTAAATCGATTGAAAAGTTATTCATGCACGTTCTACCTCGAGGCTGTAAATTAATCAAAATATGATAAATATTAGTCTCCTAACGTGAATTAAACAATTAGCTTAATAAGAGGATGTGCTAAGTATTTGGCTCAATTATTTAGAGGAGCGGTTCCCAAACCGTGGTACGTACACTTATTCCAGCTAGTACGCCGTGTGAAGCCAAACAAAACAAGCAAATTCAAGTTGTAAAAAGATAATGTCTCATCAAATACCATAAATATATTACAACCCAGTCAAACCAGAGGGAAAAGAGATTTAAATAGTTGTCGGAGGGGTAGATAAAAGTTTTTTTTATATTTCTTTGATACCTGTGGCCTATTTCCGTATTAATTGAGTAGTAATGTTAAATAATGATAAACACAAACTGTTAACCTATAAATAGTGTTGTGTCATCATATCCCTGGGCACCATTAAAATGTACTTAGATATTAAATATTCAGCACGATCTTGGTGGCACTCCAAAATACGGAAATTGTTTGGATAGTACGCCATTCAACAAGTTCGGGAACCAACGATTCTAGAGTTAGGATAAATGCGTAAAAATAAAGATATAGCCTCTATTCATATATTCATCATTTGATAAAAGTACATAGTATATTCAGGAGCTACTCTCAAAAACAGTGTGAGCCAAGCACGCAGGTATGATATAATTTTTAATGTGGGAGGGTATTTGATTGGAAAGAGATTATTTTAGGGGATAGCTGCCCCCCCCCCTTACACCCCCCCCCGAACTACCAATAGAAGAAGGTTTTTTTTTACATTATATACTTCTCGGACTGATTTAAAAGTTTTTATTATAGCTTTGGAATTGGGTTGCCTTCCCCCATTGTGTAAAAAATACACATTTTATCATAGCTTTTATCAGAAAGCGTTACTGTTGAACACTTTTTGGAGAGGCGCAAGCTCTAGTTGAAATTGAATAACACGTTTGTTTCTTATTTCCCTAGATCACAGGAACATACCACAATTCTATAGAATATCTAGTAGACATTACAATAAAATATAGAATGCCAGGCTGCCACCGTGGTTCGGATTCCACGTTAAACTGTAGGTCCATCATTTCATCTCACAATCACCCTACCATTACACATTAGCGTAAGTGCGTATAACCCGAACGGGTAGTAAGATGCGGTGCTAATAATAATAATAATAATAATAATAATAATAATAATAATAATAATAATAATAAAATATATATTTAATAGTTTTACTGTAAGAAAAGTGTAAAGCTTTTTTTTTTTCGAAAATCATAAATCCAACTTCTTATGAGAGAAAGTAACACACCTTCCCAGTTAAGAGAAACAATGTGGGAGAAAGTGACCCAACTTCACAATGTGGAGGATAAATGTTATTATTATGGGAGAAAGTGATCCACCTAATTCAAGGAGGTGGATCAATGTTAACCTAAGGCGCGTTCTCACGAGTCAAGTTTAGTTGACCGATTTTAGTTGATCAACAAAAGTTGAATGAAAAACCTAGTGAGAACCTTTGTTTAAATAAAGTTGATCAATTTTTTAGTGGATCAAGAAAAGTTTGACCGAGTCAAACTTTATCGTTCAAGTGATGAGTCAACTTTCAGTGGAACCAGTTATTGACACGTGTGAACCCTTCGGATCGCCCAAGGCCAGTCAGTTTGCTTTCAACTCGTATCGAGTGCAGGTGTTTTCCCCTGTCGTGTTTGTTTCGAATATCAAAATGAGTGGCAAGTGGTCCGAAAGCGTGATGTTTCAAATTTTTAGAGCTATATAATAAGTACGATTGTCTTTGGAACCATCGTTTCGATTATTATAAAATAATGATGTGCGGGGAAAATGCTTTGAGATGCATAGTAAAAGAAATGGGCATTTCTGGTTTAACCATTTCTGACGTAAAAAACAAAATTAAAACAATCAGAACTATGTACAAAAAAGAACATTCATTGGTGTGCAAATCCAAAAAAGTGGAATGGGAACGGAGGAATTATATGTGCCAAACTGTTTTGGTATAAAAGAGCAGATACATTTCTGAATGGTGTAACAAACACAAGAGAACGTCATCAAATTTAGTAAGTACACTCTTTATTTTTTAAAGTAACTTTACATTAACTTATAATAATAATAATTATTTATCATCATGTATCATATCCTGTTGCCACGGCACAGCACCTTCTCCCGAAAAATATTCTGCGTATTTATTACGCACAGTAGACGCTGATCTGGTGTAGTTACGACTCCCTAAATTAACCTGCAAATTAACTAAACCATTCACTTTAGTATTCTGTGTTCTCCAAGAACCTGGTATATTGCACCGCGTATTAAGATCTTCAGTATCAAAGGAGCCTGCAGGTGCATATCCTTCACTAGAACTCATTTTTAGCCAGTTATGTAATGCTAATGCTGCTTTGACAATTCTGTCCACTGAAGTAATTCCAACGGCTATAGGTCGTTCGAGAACTCTGAATCTAGAAACCAAAATTCCGAATGCATTTTCAACTACGCGACGAGCTCTTGACAAGCGGTAGTTGAAGATTTTTTGTTTTGTCGATAAATTAGTACTTCTCCCGAATGGTTTTTAAAATGTTGTTCGTAAGGGAAAAGCATCATAAGCTACTATTACTCCATGTTTTGGAAAATTTAACCTATTACTGAAATCTTCCAATGCTGCATTCGAAGATGATTTTCCAAAAACGGCAGCGTCATTTGCCCGTCCATTTGTACCTACGTCAAAATAGCGAAAACAATAGTTTGCATCTACTAATGCCATCAAAATTACGCTGTATGAGCCTTTGTAATTAAAATACTCTGATCCACTATGAGGGGCATTTCGTATAACGATATGCTTTCCGTCTATAGCACCACAACAGTTGGGAAAATTCCATCGGAAGTTATATTCCTTTTGAATTGCCTTCCACTCTTCTTCAGTTTTTGGCACCTATAACAAAAAAAAGTAACCTACATTGTAAAAATTTGAAACATTGAAATTTGTTATTAACATTAATAAACATTTGACATATACATATAAAAAATAAAATAAACATATATACGTATAAAATTAATTATTTACCAACGTGTTAACATAAAAAAACATTTTTTGATGAAGTTTTCTTTATCTTTCAGAATTTAGTGCAAGGTGAAGGAGACGAAAGCGAAATGCACGAAGACACACAAGAAACCCCCGAGAAAGGGGATTTCTGGCATCTGCATCTATTACTACCACAAATGCTGAAGCTCAGGCAGAAATAATACATGTGGAAAACACAGAATCTGCCAACCAGTCTACTCCAAAACAATCAAAACCGACAAATGTGTTTCGTGCTCCTCAGAGTCGCAAAAGGAAAATGGTTCACGACATAAGCGCAGTGATTGATTTAAAATTGATAAAGTAGTGCAAAGTAATAATAAAAATGAGACTGAAAATGAATTTGATATATTTGCTAAATATGTTGCTGCACAGCTAAAACAGATGCCTCTTTACGATGCTATCATCTGCCAGGAACCAATTCAAACTGTATTAAGACAAAACGATTGGAACTCATAATGAAACAGTCCCAGTACACAAATCCATCACCAGTGCTTTCACCTTCTCCAAGTACTACTCCTTCACCAGCGTGTTCAAATAGCATGGATGGAGAATATTGGTCATCCTCATTTGAAACTGATTCCAACAACAAACAACAACAGGAAGAAGAGTCGGAGCAGACAACTGATATACTTGCCAAAGCTCTAAATAGTTTTTTACAGTAAAAAAAAAATAAAATGTTGTAAAGCATCTTAAATGTAATACTTTTGTTAAAACATATTGTACTTACTTTAATAAACTTCTAAAGACTCGTATACAGCTGCACAAACTTCCTTCAAAAAGTTTGAAATGGTATTTTTAGGTACACGGTATATGGAAGCAAGCGTTGAAAATGAATCTCCTGTAGCTAAATATCTTAATGTTACTTGCAGCTTTAGTCTTGGTGAAATAGCTTGTCGCATCACTGAGTCACGTTTCTTTTATGCGGCACTGAACTTTCAATAGCAATTCCTCAAATATTTCTTCCGACATTCTCAAATGATTTCTATATCCTTCACTATCCTCTAACGCTAGTTCCCTTAGCAATGTCTCCGAAGCTCCCAATCGGTTTCTTCTCAAGATCCACTGTCTCACCCAAAAACGACGCTTTCGACGATTGTCACTTGATTAGAATTGTTCGCAGTTCTTTTTGTAACATAACTGTTATAGTACGCACCACTTCGCGCACCGCTTCCTTCAAAGCCATTGTGAACACTGAAACGGTATGATCGATTTCAGTTGAAACGTATGAACCAAAACTGATTCAAGTCGCATTCAACTTTTGTTGATCAACTAAAATCGGTCAACTAAACTTGACTCGTGAGAACGCGCCTATGGGAGAGAGTGAGCCAGAGCTGTCATTTCAACCACTACTGAGGTAAGTTGATTCATCCACTGTAGCAAGCATGAACCTATTTCTGAGATCAAACAATGCGAACATCCCATGTTCTATATTCCAGGGGCCTAAATTTGCATCCTTCTTGTGACACTAATGAAAGCGACAAATTCCTGGTCAATCAATACCCAGAAATAATTATCCGCATATTTTTTATGATGAAACAATGGAAAGAATACTAGACTACATGGGAGATGCCTTCATATGGGTAGCTGTGGATGAAAATAATGGTTGTTTTAAGGTAATTTGGTTGTGAACCTTGTGGTAGGTAAGATAGATCCTAAGGATATTTCCAAACAATATTTGATTTATTGAAAAGTGCTGGAACATACGTATCATGTTGTAAGATTCGTGAATGAAGAATTGAAAGTGTTTGGGCCTAGGTGAGCTCACGTAGAAGAAGGTCCTGGTGTTATATTTGGATGCCACGGTATATATAATGGAAATCGCAATTGCTTTGAAGTTGTTATATCCTGATAACAATCTTACAAGTTTGGCTCATGGACTACATCATGTTGTTGAATACATTAGAGTCCAGTTCTTCCAAATTAATAGATTCATTTCTGTGACAAAAAAATAGACCTATTTTTGAAAGTCCCACATCTAGTCAGAGCTTACTAACTTTTGTTTGATGTGCCGTTGCCTCTGCAATTCGTTCTAACAAGCTGAGGAACATGGATAAAACAGCCAACTTCTACTATCTAGTAGCCATTACAATAAAACACATGTTTTCAATATATCTTATATATATAATTCTTCTGTACGTGTGTATGTCACTGAACTCCTCCTAAACGGCTGGACCGATTTTGATGAAATTTTTTGTGTGTGTTTGTGTGGGTCCATGGATGGTTTTGATTCACAATTGAACCCGGTAGGTTGTGCTGCAATCGGGTTCTAGGATTTATTTTTATTTTTTAGGGAATTTATTTGAGGGGATTTTTTTTAAAGATTTTTTTCATATCAGAACATGTAACCTCACAATTTCACTCCCCCCAATATTTATAATAATGAATATAATATGAATAATTGACCGTTAAAAACCTTCTGAATAGTGAATAATTGAACTTCTGAGAATAATTGATAGTTATATTTGTGTACCAATAGGTGGCATTGATTTCGAATTCTGTGGTATTTGACGTACGCATAATTGAACTTCTGAGAATAATTCATAGTTATGTTTGTGTACCATAGGTGGCATTGATTTCGAATTCTGTGGTATTTGACGTACGCATCAATACATGCGCAAGTCTCTTGCGTCGTGGCTTGGCGTTGTTTTGACATTTCAATTTCTGTACGATGTGTTTCGATATTCCATGTATCACAATCGCGTTAATATTGAGTGTATTTTTCATCAAGTGTACTCAAATACATACATTGGGAAAATGTGTAAGGTGCTGTGTTGAAGTAAATATCTTACATGATCTTCCATAAATTTAAATTATATACATGCGTATTCAATGACAATCAATCTAACCTACAAATTTTTATTTTAAGTGCTTATTTGTGTCGATGATTTTATAAAATTTACGGAGTGTTAAACGTTTCATCGGGAAAAAAAACATGTAAGCCATAAAATTCAAATATAAGTTGCTTATATTTAGGTGTTGTGTGTTTATTAAAGAACAATGCCACGCCTTCGTGGAAGAGAAGGAAATATTGGTCGACGTACACAGAATTCACAAATAGTCCACACCTGTTGGTTAAATCGAACGGCAGAAGATCAATTGACAGACAATGCAAATTTAAGAGTCCAGGTTGCAAACACACGTGCAAATGAAAGTCAACTCAACGAACGCCTTCGAGCTAACGCATTGAGACAAAGACAGGCGCGTCAACGAGCCACTGACGCACACAGAGCACATGAACAACAGCGCCTGCAAGTACATCGCCTATCGACACACGCATCACTTCTCCGTCTTGCGTTCGAATATGAGTCGGACATCGACTATTCGTCCCATTCACAAATTGTCATCGGCGCTATGGACAAAGAATGCCAACACTGCCATGCATTCAGATACAAAGGTGAATCGGCCGGTTTCTGCTGCGCGTCTGGAAAAGTTGTACTTCCACCATTGAATTCGACGCCAGAACCATTTAAAACACAATTGGTTGGAGCCACACCTCAATCAAAATTGTTTTTGCGTAAAATTCACAAATTCAATTCTTGCTTCCAAATGACATCATTTGGAGCAACAAAAATCGTTCAGAATGAGGATGGTCGCAATTTTGAATCGACGTTTAAGATTCAGGGCCAAGTATATCATCAAATAGGTTCTTTAATCTCAATACCTGTTGCCGATCCAAAATTCTTGCAAATCTACTTCATGGGAGATGAGGAGCAACAAATAATCGCACGCTGCCAGTACAACCACATCGAGCAGATGGAGGAGCGAGAAATTGTGGCGACTTTGGAACCGATTTTGCGAAATCACAACCAGTTGGTCCAGTTGTTTTATACCGTTTCAAACAGACTGCAAAACGACAACTACATGATCGTCAATAAAGCAGACAAAGTACCATTTGGAGAGCTTGCGGGCCGATACAATTCACACACCGTTAATGAAGTTGCAGTTGTTATGGTTGGCGACGCATATGAACGTCGAGATATACGGATCCAACACAGAGATAACACGGTTCACACAATTCAATACAGTCATCGTTCTTACGACGCTTTGCAATATCCGTTGATATTTTGGGAAGGAGAAGATAGATATCATTTTAACATCAAACAAATAAATCCAGTGACAGGTACAATCTACATATTATTTACTTTTTCTTTGTCTGTAAGATTAATTTCTTTTTGTCTTATTTATATTTTTACTTTGCTGGTGCAGAAACCAACAAGAAAGTGAGCGCGATGAACTTCTACGCATATCGGTTGATGATTCGTGCCAATGAAGACAACAACATTCTCTGATGCCTCCAGCTGTTTCATCAATACATCGTTGATATGTATGTGAAAATTGAAAGCGAGTGATTACGGTACGTCAAGTATAATAAAGCGAAGCTGCGTTCTGAGGAGTACATTCATTTGCGTGATCCTATTGTCGGTAACGTCGGTAACGTTGATGGAACCACTAATAGCAATGACATCGTTACCGCATATATTCTTTCATCATCATATATTGGTAGCTGCGTCATATGCAAGAATACATTCAAGATGCCATGACTTTCGTGCACGCGTGCGGCCGACCAGATTTGTTCATTACGCTTACGTGCAATCCTAACTGAGATGAAATTAAAATTTTGTTATTGCCAGGTCAAACGGCAATGCATCGCCATGATATCACTGCACGTGTCTTCCAACAAAAATTAATATCGTTGATTAACTAGATTACACATCAATCTGTTCATTTATACACCTCAGGGATTATACGAAAAACATTGTTCATCATCTCGCATTAAGATAAAAACAAAACAAACTTTATTGATTTTGTCGGACCGTTTTTTTATAACATTACAACCTTAGGTATAAGAAGGGGTGAGGTTTCTATGCAGCTGACTGTACGTATCATCGAAATAGTATGTACTTCGTACAACAAGTACATACTATTTAGATGGTACGAATATAGGTAAGTTGTTCTGCTTAAGCCCGTAAAGGTTATAGGCCCAAAACAGTATATGTTTTGCACTATGAAAATAGAAACAATTAAAAAGTAATTTGACATTTGTCATATTTGAAGGTACGTCAATAAAATAAAATTAGCTGTACCCGGCATACAAATTTGTAAGCAAGCTTCGCAATTTTTTTCGATACAGCTGATATTTGTGGAGTTGTGGGCGAAATTCCAAAAATTGTTGGGATCACAATTCCATATATTATTATTTTTAATAATTGATACCATGTATGTATAAGTGTCTAGCAGTTCCTATTCTAAGTAAAATTTATTTGTTTCAGAAACAGACAGACGGAATGGGAAAGCATTGCCATTACTGTGAAACAAAGTATTTGTAATGTACTATTGTCTCAATATAGTTGATTTTGAGGAAAGAAAATATGTTTTATTTTGTATGTTGTCTTGACAAACCCTGAATTTTTAATATTTGTGTAACTCACTAATTGGAGTTAATTGTGAATTGGTAATTGTGATGATCACATAGTGTTTGTTTTATTATCGAAATCAATTATGCCACCCAAACGAAAAGCCAACGTTCGGGCAGGACAACGTCTGTCGGGTCCACTAGTTACAATATAATATATTTTTAATCAATAATGGAATTTTAGCGATAGTTTCGAAAGTAAAGAATAAAAATCTATATAATTACTTTGTTTCCAAAATCCTTGGCCACTTTGTTTTAGTCTTTTGAGCATTCAAAATATATTCCGGATTTCTTATTTTCATTGCTCTAGTGTGCTTAAGATCTATTTGCTCTGTAAATATGCAATTTTAATAAAATTTAGTTATTTTGATTTCATATCAATTTTCCAAAAATCGTCATCTTTTTCTAAACGTTCGACTATCGTACTTTTTTTTTGTCCATACGATAAGTAAACAGTAGTTTCGTTGGGTGATGTTACGATAATAATAATTATATTAATGAAAGGGGACTAAATAGATCCCATTCATAACATACGTGTAATGTAAATTTAATATTACTAGTCACAGTAAGTTAATTAGAGAAATTAGAAATCGAAAAGGGTGAGAGAAAGAACATTGAATCAAAACTTATTCCAGGGAGGGGGAGGGAGTTGTGTTACGATCTCAGTATTTAAATATGTAAAGTTGAATTCATTTAATAATTTTAAAATTTAAAATTCTTAAAATCCTGGCCTTGGCGGGAAAATTAAAATTTATTTTGTACTGTGTTGCTTTGAAGGGACTTCTATTCATCACTGATTCAAGTCAGGTATAGTTGAGGTAATTGGGTGTGAGATTTCTATACTTCCTTTTTTCCGAGACCAACCCAGTTTGCTCAGGATGGATGTCGTTGAGACAGGCTGTATCCAAATAGTCCGAGGATTCTTGCCAAGGATATGGCATAATATCTTGTACAATTTGTTCCTTAAATGCTTAATGTTTTTTCACTTTTGTGAAATAAAATTCACCTAGTCCATTAATTTACACTATATTTATTGACTATAACCTATGCAATTCACAATATTAAACAATGCTTTGAGACACATGGTAAAAACAAAACAAAAAAATATTTTGAAAGTCCTTGCTGGAACTACCACGATTTTTATTATTAACTAATATTATTGAATTCTACCAGCACTCGTATAGTTATTTTACAGTAAATAGGTAAAAAAAAATAAAAAAATGGGCTCTTCAAAATATTTTACATCCTCTAAAAATACAAGTTTCACCCCCTTTTGGAGGGCTCAGTCCAACCCTGGTCTTCTTGACGAATAGCATATATATATAGTTTCCGAACAATTCGAAAGGCCACGCTGACCCCAAAAAATGAATTACTATAGAATAATAAAATTAGTTGTGTTTTTTAGAAAAATATTCAATATTCAATACAAAATAAATGTAAATAATTTAATACTTTGTGTGTCGAGAGTTATCATAAGATGTGTCAACTTACGCAACATTACAATTTAATCCAGTTTTGGTATTGAATATTATTTTACCATTGCTATGCTTTTATCTTTACATTATTTTTAACATTTATTTAAAGTGGTTTATCATATTTAACGTAATTCATTTCTCTTTATAAATTAACCGACACTTTAGCTATGTCGATAGCACTTGTGCTTACTATGCTAAGGGTCCCGGTTTTGATAGCAGGTAGAATCGTTATTTAACTTTAGTAAACTATTATATATGTCATAGCTAGAAGCTAGTTTGTAAGTCATGTGCGGATATAATCCTTGTTTTCATAAATTGCACGTTAAAAATCCCCATTAAAAATATTTTAAATGATATATTTTATGAAATAATATTGATGTAGGTTCATTTTCTAGCTTTCAAAGATTTGTTTTAAGACTCAGAAAAAAATAATACAACTGAAATATTCTAACTGGTCTTCTGGACAGGTTTCAAGTGTTGTCCTGTCAAGCGAACCATAGGATTACTGCCGAAACTGACTCTTGGGTTCTATCGAGAAACTTCACCTCTCTCTTGTCTTGAGTAGGCGTAGTGGGGGTTGTCACCCCTATCTTGTAATAAACCTACATTTATGTAACTAATGACAGATTTATAGCCGAGGGAATAGGTTTACGAAACCCTTCCTTCACCTCTGACAAGACATCTTGTGAATGTGGAGAATGCCAGGCCTCCACCGTGGTTCGGATTCCACGTTAAACTGTAGGTCCTTCATTTCATCTAACAATCACCCTACCATTACACATTAGCGTAAGTGCGTATAACCCGAATGGGTAGTAAGACGTGGTGCTAATAATAATAATAATAATAATAGGTTTACGTGATTAAAAATATTATATTTGTAAATTACACACAAAACTTAAGATTGTATGTTTTTTTAAATCGAACCATTTTCAAAAATTGTTTTTTGAGTTAATTTTAAAAATATATACATGAAAAAATTAATTATATAATTCAATAGCAATTTAGAAATGTGTCCATACAGATATAATAAGAAAATCAAAAATACATCATTATTGGTTCATCTAGAATTTCGGTCGCAAATCAGTCATTTTTGCTGTGTATTCGTAGCTATGCGACCGCACCTTAACGTTGGTCTTCATAAAATTTTAGACCACAGGTTTTCTCGGGCCTGGGGTTTGGAGCAAACATTAGCAAACGTGAGTAGATCAAATATTTACCTTAAAAATATTGCAATAATAATACACTAAAACTTATTTTTCTATATTTGTTTAGTGTATTGCCGAAATAAACGCCTCCCGGCATGATTACACGAACCAAATTTTAATAATATTTTGTATAAATAACTAAGATAAACCAGGCCACCACCGTGGTTCGGATTCCACGTTAAACTGTAGGTCCTTCATTTCATCTCACAATCATTCTACCATTACACATTAGCGTAAGTGCGTATAACCCGAACGGGTAGTAAGACGTGGTGCTAATAATAATAATAATAATAATAATAATAATAATAATAATAATAATAATAACTAAGATAAACTAATAGTTTCCATTTGTCATCTACATATTATGCAAAGTTTGCAAATTATAACAATTTAATTAACAATGTTAAATATGGTTGCACTTATATATTTATTTTGCAATAAATATGCTCGTTATTTCCATTTCTAATTTGACCTAAGACTCATATTAAAAAATCGATAATCGGTTGTAAAAAAAACTCTACGTAACTTAACCACTACTCCTCGGGGTCGCAAATAATTTTGTCTTATCAAAAACGTCACGAATGAAAAAAGTTTAAGAATCTCTGCTGTAAACAAACTACTCCCAGACCCCAATATACCACAAAAAGGACCAACATACTGTGAAATTTGCAACATTTTTCCTTTAAGGATGTAACAATGAAAAGGTGAATTCATGACTTATTTTCAGGCCCTGATAATTAGATGCCTAGGTTAGAGAAGTTTATTTTTTTCCATTGCACAGGCAGTGGCTAGAGATGCTCGATCTATCTAAAAAAAAAAAAAATAGCATCACGTCTTAGTACCCGTTCGGGTTATACGTATCTAATATTAAATATATTGTTCTGATTACCAAAATTGGCATTACAGCATATTAATAAAAAGTAATCAAAAAACAGACAAACTATTTCAGTTTTACAAACTTTGAGATGTGCTTTGCGATAAAACCTAAAATACCTAGAAATAAATTAGTTCTTAACGTTATTTAAGTTTTTAATATGAAATCTGTTTTCATGAATACGTTGAAAGTAAATTACTTGAATAAACTAATAAATTTTAATATTTAATATGAGTAACTATACAAAATAATGTGCTGTTTTATACACAACAATATTTGAGATCTATTTGTAATATTGTGTAACTTCATTTTTCTGTTGAGCTATATTGTATTCTATACTTAAGCCTTTTTTGATGATTACGTTGGGTATCAAAAGGCTGTACTGTCTCAAAACTATAATGACCTTGAGATTCATTGCTAAAGAAACCTTATTTTTCGGCGGTAGTTTATTAAAACTCAAACCCAAAAAACATATTTCTGCGTCAGTATTACCATAAGAAATGTTGTATCACTTTTGTAATTTCTTTTTCCAAAATAATACGCTGAATTTCTTCACTCGGACTTGTTTCTTTGACTTTGGAATTCAACATTTCGGCTTTGATTCAAGAGCGACCCAATCAAAAAAAGACAATTAAGGGTAATTGTACCCAGCCTCAAAAGTTTTCTGTAGCCTGGGTCCCAATCTGGAGGTTTAGACATCCAAAACCAGTCGCTCAATACTTCCAGTATCTCAACAAATTTCATCTAGCCTTTTCTGTAAAAACAAAAGAGATATTTGAATGTAAACAAGCTTCTTTGGAATGTCATTAGTTGGTATGGTAGTGTGAGCTTGCGCGAATATTTTATGAAGAGATATAGCATAGAGAAAAATGAAAAAGTTTCACGATATAGCATTACTATCCACTTTTAAGTCCACCAATATATTAACACTCAATATAATCAAATTTATCTTAGCCTACCTAACATTTATCTTAAGAAAACACGAATAACGAATTACGAATAACCTCGGTCAGAAATTTAAAAATTATTTATTATTAGCACCACATCTTACTAACCGTTCGGGTCATACGCACTTACGCTAATGTGTAATAGTAGGGTGATTGTGAGATGAAATGGGGGATCTACAGTTTAACGAGGGATCCAAACCACGATGGAGGCTTGGAATTCCACACATTCACAAGTAGTGATTAATACTCGTCTTGTCAGAAGTGAAGGAAGGGTTTGGTAATCAGATAAATTTGTGTCGGGACCGAGGATTGAACCCCGGACCCCAGCACAGAAGTCTGACACCTTACCCCTAGAACGCCAGGTTACCTTCAGAAATTTAAAAAGAACCCTGTCTTGTTTCTTAGTTATTTGTTAAATATATATGTGTGTGTGAATATTATATATATATATATATATATTATATATATATATATATATATATATATATATATATTGAATAGGTCAACATCAAAATGTTGTGCGGTGAAAGAAACTCAAAAACTACAGTTCTGTAAAACGATGTTATTTTTGTGGGTTTAGTTTATGATTAACAAACATTAGTAGAGTATAGTTTAGAAACAAAAAAATAATATTATTGCATCACACATATATGGGTGAAGTTAGCTCATTGATAACGTACTTGACCCTTACTCAGAAGGTGAGGATACGTATTCATATTTTTGTATGAGATATTGCTTATTACATTAATTTTACCATTGGGAAGGCGGGACTGGGTCACGTATTTGTAAACATTAGGGTTATACGCATAGATTAATTCCACTAGTTGAATGGGGATAGAGAAGGTATGATTTTAGATGAAATGTACCCTCATTTTAGACGAGGCAAAATGGGAAACCACTTAGGAAAACGCGCCGGACACCGATGTGTGTATTGGGATTGTTCACAAAATTAAATAATGTATAAATTATTTGATAGCTAGATCCATATTATATAATAAATCATACCATAGATAAAGTTCAATAAACATGCATGTATTTAAAAATAACTGTAATATATGGTACACTGATTGAAAACAAATTTATATAGTATATAGCCCCTAGAAATTCGGTGGACACGTGGACTAAACGTCATTCTAGTATATTATGATCTAGCTGTGCCGGGGTTGGAGGGGGGGGGGGAGAGGGTTTGAAGTGCTAATCTCGCCCGTGTGTATTGAGTGTTTTTATTTAAGGTGATTGCCCCTTTTCATTTGGCGTGGAATTTCAGTCATGGGAACAAACGGTTATCTTCAAGAATTGTTATTGTTTTGCAATTTTCTTTGCAGAAACGGGTTGTTCAAGAACAGAAGCATGTTGATTAAGTTTTACTTTTTATACACACACCTCCTCTATAATTTTAACAGTGATCAAATATAAATAAAATTGACATTTTTCAATAGAAAACTGCCGGCTTCATAACAAAAAGTGAGAAAATTTAACAATTAATAAACATCGATACATTATCTTAGAAGGTGTATTGAAAATATTAACATAAAAATTTCACTCGTTCTCGAGAAAACTGATATTTCCTAACGTATGATTTTTCCATAAGATCTGTCGGTAGATAGCACCATCAACAATTTCCGTGATCCATCTGGTCTTGTTGGCGTGGAAGAATACTTTGGGTCAGTTGTGAAACCACGCCACGCCTTTCACCCTACCACCCATCATCCCACAAAATAGGTTTTAGACTTGCACTTGACAGGGCCAAGGGCCTTAAATGGTTTTATACTATCCCTCCACACTAATCCGGATATCTTCCCTCTAAATGCATCTTTCTCATTCCTACCACACCAGCCTAATTAAATGTGGTTATCCTGGACATGTTGACAGAATGAAATACATAATCAGTGGCGCAGGAACGTTTTTATTTGGGGGGGTAAATATAATCATGGACTTTTATAGGGAATCACATTTTTTAGATTTAAAAAAGACCAATAAAATGTAATATTTAACAGTCCAATTGTGTTTTTTTCTCATTAATTATGGGAATGCCAAACATTAGAATGAATACACACAAAACTAATTAAGAAAAAATATATCTGATGCTGCTCAACTCAAAATGATTGGAAACGTACTTTAATTTTGTTGTTTTTAAACACCTTTGCCCTATATTCGCTACTAGCTATAAAACCACTAACTAGTTTCGCAATGTCAAGATTGTAGAGTCTCTCAGGGTATGCATTAAGCAGACACAGGTGATTTAGTCTACGTTGCCTCATCGTAGAGCGAAGATAGTTTTTCATGCGTCCAAGCATTGAAAAACTTCTTTCTGCAGTAGCTGGTATCACTATCAGAGTTTTCAAAATCTCTTCAGTGTGAGGAAATAAACTTCATGTTTTCTCGTGCAGGCCTTGAAATTCGGTGAACGTGCTGGAGATGCTAGAAAAATGAATGATTTTGCTACACATCGTCAGCTCAGTTTTCAGCTCTTTTGGGCAAATAATTCTTTTGTTAAAAACTTTCATCATGGGTTCAGTAAATTAATTTGACTTCGAGAGTAAGATTTCCTCCAATATGCAGTACTCTTGAAAATCTGGTTGGTTGAACCTGTATTCAATTTCTCCACAGATTGTGTCCAAGGTTTCATAGTATACCGACTTCATATTATCTTTGGGACTCGCCCATGTGTGACCTTCTGTTTGTGTTTCATTGTGTTCGAGTCTTCTAGGGACACGACGAACACGGGGTAAAGAAGATGGTTCAAGATCAAACTCTTACACTTTCTTCAGCATCTGTGACCACAAATTTTCGAACTCTAGTTCATTCCTCTTTGTCTTGAGATCTTCAAGTACAGTACTTACTGCTTCTTTCGCTCCAGTAAGTGTAGGTGATGATCTTTGCAGTATCAGACTTAGTTTTTCTGTTGGTTCGAAAATATTGATGGAAACAAGAAGTGAAAAATATACAGACCCTTTTAAAAAATAATCATGTAACCCACGGGCTTTGGCAGCACAGTCATCCTTAGACATTGCCAACTCCTCAAGACATGAAAGAACAAATGAGTAATTATTCAAAAATGGTGTGAATAGCAATGCATCTCACAGTTCACCTGGTTGGGCGAAGAGGGCGTGGACAACCATGGATAGTGCTACCTTCAGAGGCCTTAATGTCTTCAAAAGATACCATTCTTTTGGGTGAACCCCTTATCATTACACCCACATCATTCGTCCAAGATAGTACATCTCGTATTAGAGGGATGGATTTGGTCGTATCCTGAAGAGCTAGGTTGAGGCTATGGCTTCCGCAGTGAACATAGAGTGCAAGAGGCTGTTTCTCTTTCATTAGTGCTTGAACATCCTTGCAGGCAGATCTCATGTTAGAACCACCATCGTAGCATTGCCCTCTGAGGTTTTCTGTCGATAGTCCACAGCGTAACAGCACATCAAGAATGAGGTCTGATACACTTTTGTCAGATTTACTGGCACATTCATACAAACAAAAGAACAACACTTCGGGTTCATATTTATTCAGTATTCTGACACATATTGATACCTGTTCGTGTCCACTCGTATCAGTCGTACCATCAACAATCAAGCTGAAAATTTTGCTTTCATGAACTTCTTCTATGATTTTACGCAGAATTGTGTGAGCCATGTACTCAATAATCTCATTTTGAATTGTATAAGAGCAATAATTCTTTTTTCATAACAGAAATTCTTTTAGTTCGGGAATATCGTTCTTCCTCAGTTCATTTAGTTGAAAAAAATTCCCACTCTCTGTTATGTGTCCACGAAGAGCTAATCCTTGGCGAGCAAGATATTTTATTGATTCCATTATGGCTTTCAATGCTACTCTAGCATTTGCTTGCTGTTGTTTGGCTAATGATGACAGTTGAGCATTGACTGATACTAATTTTAACCCTCCAAGTTTTGTTAGAGCTTCTTTATGAATAGGGCTATTCATATGAGTGGTGAACTTTTCTACAGCTTTATTCCATTTCACAATTCCCTTTCCATTTACCAAATCCGAAACTAATGCCACTTTTTTTAATTTGTCTGGAATTAAGTTCAAATTCACGGCTTAGCAGCAAGGATAACACAAAACTCCATTGCATGCATTGTCAAAATGAAGCCATGGGAATCGGGTAAACCACTATGTTTGAAATTGAAATGTCTTACCAGAAACCACATAAGGACTTGTGATGGGTAGGTGGCATGGACCCTCTCCAATCCGAGAAAAATTACGAGTACCTGCAGCAGATGGTTTAGGCTGTGTCCCTTCACTTGCACTTGTATTCATCTTGTTGGAGGAGCTTTCATGCAGGGTGAAACTCTCAGCATTTATTTTGGGACCAGGAGAAGAACTAAAATAAGGTGTTGACCTGATGCACTCCTGTGAATGAGCCTGAGGCCTAGTAGAATCTCCCTGCTTATATGTTAAACCTGCAACACAAATAATATATTTTTATTGTAATTGAAAAAAATAACTTTCATTATATTTACAACCAAGCCCTAGGTGGGCCAGTGTATCTAATCGGTTCAATGGCACATTGAATAATAATTATGTTGATTAATTAGTAGTTTTAAATAGAAGTGCTTGAAATAATAAAAGTATAACGTTTGAAGAAATAGTACGAATAATATATTCTGCAGACCTAAACCTGATCGTATTCTCGTAAGTTATACGCAGTTGGTCATTCTGACGTTAATTATTAACCAAAAATAGTAGTCTTCATTAAAATATTAATGAACCAAACAGCTAACAAAATAATGTAATACATTTTAACATTTTAGAAACAATAAGTAATAATATATAGACTAATTTATAAAACCTTTAAAATGATTTTTTTTTGTAGTGAGAGAGATTTCTCTGGTAATCCAAATCCAAACATCAAGTGCGTACGAGGTTCTAGCAGTAGTACATAACCCACACCCCACCTTTTTCTTCAGCTATCTTTCGATTGCATTTGTACTCAGGGGCGCACCCAGAATTTTAAGCTGGGAGGGGGGGGATTTTTACATAATAATTTTCATAATTGCAGCATTATATATTTAAATTACACTAATATTTGTAAATTTTATTTGAAGTAGGGGGGTAAGAAAGATAGAGATTCAGCGTTGCCCCCTAAAAAGTGGGGTTCCAGGGGTTTCTCCCCTGTGATTTTTTTTTTATTTCAAAGTATGTAAATGATAATATTTGAGCTAATTTGTACCAAAAGCGGATCCTCGGCCTACCCTCTGTCTCTGTGTATGCCACTGGTTAACAGGTCTGTGTTTACACATTCTTCTTCACACCCGGGATTTGCAGTTGGTGGGGGTGGGGGCATATATTAATATCTCAACTGCTGATACAATAATATTTACATAATTGCTCTAACATAATAATTTCAAGTACTGTACCCACTTCAAAACTCTATGTACAAATAGTAAATACTTTAACCATTTCTAGAAAATATTACATTATCACAGGTCCAGTTTTCATTTAAGTGAAAATTAACAGTAAAATTAAAATCCACATAAAAAAGTAATCCTTTGAAAAGCCCTAATTACTGCACAAATTTAATTTATAATGAATATAATTAAAAAATATAATTGATTAATTGACGGAACATAATGCTAATAATATTTTTGTAATATTCTTAACTTCTGGGGAAGGTCTTCAGACCCCAAAGCTACCCCCGTGGGTGCGCCCCCTGATTGTACTTGAGTAAGTGTATAATAATTAATCATTTTATGAGTACCAAATTTTGAGGAATGTCCCGCTGCTTCTACATTGTTGGCTTCAAACTGTGATAGTGATATTTTATCTCCAGAACTGGTTGCAAAAGTTCCATTGGTTCCATCTTGATGTTGCAGTAAATTGCAATCGTCAGCACCTGCGATATATATAATATATATAAAAAATCTTTATTGACATATAAGCGATCTATAAAAGATATAAAAAATATTTTATTTGAAACTCAAAATCAGAATTTTATTATTAGACTTTCTTTTGTCTCTGTATATATAAAAGAATAATTTTAGTGACCAATTGAAATGGAATTATCTTTCTAAGAGATGATAATAATTTATTGATCAGTTTTAATTCATTGTTATAACTTACCAGGACATTGTTCTTTTGATTGTCTCTACTTGGCTTTGAAGAAGGTTGTTATCTTCCCATCATGAGATCTCTTCATTGTCCACGTAAGACTTAAGGTAACAGTAAAAAAACAAACGTATCTTTGTTGTCTGATGACACACTCAAGTCACCACTCCCCACGTGAATGAGTGAATACCAGACGGTATTTACAACCCCTACCTCTCTTCTGGCTCAACCCCTCCCCCTCCAAGACTTTGGCACAAGTCACAAGTGGACTTGTAAAGTAACATAGCAGCACTGTCGCGCCTATCAGAAGAGCGTGTTGGAGACTGGTGATTGCTGTCCCAAGCACTAAGCAGTACCTACGATAGGTCAGGACTCGCCAATAAAACCACACGAAACAGGATTATATTTTAATTTTATTATGTTACCTTAGAGTGAACTGTGTATCTTGCCTCAACAAGATCTTTCTAGTATCTAAAAGTTTTATTATAGTTGTTTGACAGCGGAGGGGTAAAAATGATACTTTTTACCCTCCTCCATTTCTTGGGGGGGTAAAATTTACCCCCGTACCCCCTAGTTCCTGCGCCACTGTACATAATAATATACAGAAGCCATGAACAGCAGACCTACTCTCAACCAGCATACAATAAAAATATTCAAATTTTTAACTCAATAAAAGTCCTTCTTTTCCTTTTCTGCACTAACGAGATTTTTGTTATTAAATATGTACAGAAAAGCCTTGAAGCCAGAAACCAATTAAATTAAAGGAATTGTACTCGAATTTAAACATATTTGGAAACACTTCCCCCATATTCTACCTTCAGCATTCCTTTATTATTTGTATAAATATGCGAACAGCCCGGACGATTATTAAAAAGCAAAAAACGTAATTATTTTAAATTTATATTATTTTCGCACCCCATTGTTGTACCTGGCCTATCTTTACGCACTGTATTAGAGTTTGAAGATGCATTTGAGATTAAATGTACCCTCATTTGAGTGTGTAAGGGGTAGAAAGAATAAGAAGCCATTTAGGATAAAACACCCTCAGTAAGTCCAGCTAAGTTTCGAACGCTGACCTCCACATTGTCAACAAACCAAACTAGCCTAGATGATCTTGATGAGTTAACCAGACTAAGCACGCTTCCTATCTTCATTTTCATGATCTGTGATATTTTTGAAAGTTATGCTCTGGTTTGGCAGCAGTACCTATGGCGGCGCGATTTCACATTAACTGTGAAAGTAAAGAGTGATGGGGTGATGGGGGTGGTAGTTAGGCTCTATTTAAAACGTCCACCACTATCGAACTTGCTCGGTCATCTCAATTATGGTATACCCGAGCAAAAATGTACTAAGCGAAGTGATGTTTTAAAACGGTAATCTCCACAAGATGGTGACAAAGCTACTTTTAAAACGCGGCCTCCTAAAGACCATAAAATATCTAATGGTTCAGAACTAATCTACCATAGATTTGGACTAATTTAAAAATCTTAACACAGTAAATTAAAAAACAACTGAGATACAGATAAATGCAGTTAGTATGTGTAATAGTAAACATGTAATAGCATAGAAAGTACTATTCAGGCAAGCGTATAGAAATATTTACACGTACATCTATATCAAGTTGTTAATACAAATATAAAAAAATCAAACCTTTACAGTTAATAGGGTTGGAAAATTTTATAGATCTAGTTTAACTTTAAGGACATCACGTTATAAATTTTAAGATGTAGCCTATACAGTCTAAACTTCTTCAGTTATTTATATAGTTATATTTCATATTATACCTTTTTATGAACACTGTGATCTTGGGGGAAAATGCCCTTCTCTCCTGGGTGCGTCACTTGAATAAACTATATCATGATAAGAAATACAAATATTGTAAATTTATTCTAAATCTTATTTTTTAGTGTTGATACAAGACAGAAAAACATGAAATATTCAGGAAATTCAGATGTCATGGAAACGTTAATAAATGTTGACGATAATGTACGATATACACTAAATAAGCTAAAAACTTTATCTTTGATTGCGGCTAATTTCAGAAAATGGTACAAAAATCAAATTTATAATTATGAATGCTTCAATCTTTAATTTGATACCGGTACTCTAATGGAACAATCCTAGTTTGGAAAATTCAGAAAATTTCAAAACTTTTCGATATAATGAACAATAAACTATTCATTTTATTTTATTTTTTAATTCAACCACGATGCTATCAGCAACATCTCAATCACCGTATTATAAAACGAGTATTTTAAAAATATTATAGCTTTTGTTTTAAGATTGGTTGTTCAAATATTCAGAAAAAATTGCACTTAAACTATTGAGCGTAAGTATAACTTCAATATAAATAAGTAAAATTATTTAAAACTAGAAATAAAATAAGCTCTAATGCACAATGTAGACATGTATTAGAACTACAGTTACCTAATAAGTTTTCAACTGAGTATATATAAATTGTTTTGTTATTTTGACGGATATTATTATTTTTATTACTATGTAATACACTAAATTGATATTGCTTATGCCATATTGATTAAATATTCATATACATTTCTTACCGCAATATTCATTTACATGTTTGTTTAAGTTCAAACTATGTACTATGCATCCCTAAGCTCCAAATTTATGTAAACGAGTGTATTGTAGCCAAGGAAATACGAAACACGACATGTCTCACTATAACAAAATCAACCATCGACCATAAAAAGTTAATTTCTAAGTGTTGATAAATTTTGAAGATAATTTAATTTGACATCTCTACGTCTATAAATCAAATCGATAGGTTGTAAATCTATTTTTTAAATAATCAAAACTAATTCATGCTTCAAATATATGCGAATTTATTTAGGTACTTAGTAGTTGTGAGGTTATTTAAAAATAGGATATTTATTTATTCCGGCATTACTTCTGTATCATTAATGACGGAAAGATTTCAATTTGTAACAAACCACGGACATGATTTAGGGTTTGCAATGTGGTTTCATGCCATGTAGAAGTTTAATGGACCAGATATTTGCATTGACACAAGTGAATGAGAAATGTATGGCAGTAAGGAAGAAAGTTTATTGTGCATTCGTTGATCTGGAAAAAAGTGTACGGTCGGGTGAATATAATTATTCTATGGAATGTTCTGAGAGAATATGGTGTGGATGCATGGTTTGTAAAGGCAATTATGGTGGTGTATGATAGAAGTAAAGCGCGCGTTAGGGTGAATGGAACTTTGAGCTAATGGTGACAATGAACACTGAACGGGGTGTTACACACGGTTGTTTTATTTCTCCTCGGATGTTTAATGTGTTTATGGGTAGATGCATGAGGTTATGTTTGTGAGGACGAGTTTGGTGTGTAAATGGGCAATGTGAATGTCAGAGTGCTGTTGTATACAAATGATGCCGTATTAATGTCTGAGAATTAAAGGGATTTTCAAAAGGTATTACATAGTTTGAATGTGGCGACAGGCAGAATGGATCTCTGTATAAATGTTTCCAGAACTAAAAACATAATTTTTGATAAGGACGACTCAGGAAAGGATTGTCAGCTTAGTATAAATGGAAAATTGTTGGAACAAGTGAATGATTTTGTGTGTCTGGGCAGAATTTTATGTAAAAATGAAATGATAAATGGGGAAATAGACAGATGGGAAATGCATCTTGGGGAGTATTTGGATGTATGTGGAGTATTGCAAAGAATGAGGTAGTATCAAAAGAGGTAAAGATGGCAGTATATAAAAGTGTATTAGCACAAACCTTGTTTTGTGGATGGGAAGCTTGAGGTTTTTTCAGGAGAAACACAAGAGCATAGTGAATGCGGTTGGAATGAGAGATTTAAGAAACGTATGTGGAAAAACTCAAATAGATATAGCCAGCAATGAATGGATGCCGAAGGAGGGCTGTTTGAAAGGGAATCCAATAGGACAATGTGAAGAAGAATCTTAGATTGGTCTGGGTGTGTTGAAAGGATGAGTGTGTATCGAGTGACGAATCAAATATGAAGGCAGATTGTATTGATCAAAAGGAAGGGGTAGGCCATGTAAGATGATGCTATATGTTGTAGACAAATGTATGAAAAAGACAAAAATTAAATAGAGCATGTATGACTCGATTTATGGATGTTGTTGAAGCAAAATAAGTTTGCAAAGATAAGGAATTGTGGAGAAAGTTAGTGAAGAAGGATAAGTACGTTTTTTTTAGCTATATGCACAGTTCTTGCTTACCCCGTAAGGGAAAGGCGTGGAATTTTTAATGATATGTTTTGTATGTATGTAATGTATGTTAATGTATGTTAATGTATGTTAATGTAATGTTAATTGTATGTATATGATATGTTAATTGTATGTATATGTATGTTAATTTGTATGTATATGTTATGTTAATTGTATGTATATATGTATGTTTAATTGTTTATATGTATGTTAATTTGTATGTATTATGTATGTTTAATGATATGTTAATGGTATGTAATGTAATGTACTTATGTATGTATGTTGTATGTAATGATAGTATGTATGTATGTATGTATGTATGTATGTATGATTATGATATGTATGTATGTGTTGTATGTAATGTACTTATGTATGTATGTATATATTCAACCTACAATAATTGATAATATAGTGCAATTTACAACATATATTTTAGAATAAGTTTTCTAAATATACTTCTGTAATCTATAATTGTTGTATCCTTGAAGATGCATTACTTTTATGTGGGGAATAATATGTAAACGCTGAGTCAACCCTTTCAAAAATTCTGGAAGAAAAACAGACACAATTTTCATTTCTATAAAACGGTTCAAATTAAATAATAACAAGTTTTAAGACAAGATTCAAACTCATTACCTTATTATTATTTTTATTAATACAATTATTATTAGTTTTAGTAGTATTATTATCCCCGCGTCTTACTACCCATTCGGATTATACGCACTTACGCTAATGTGTAATGGTAGGGTGATTGTGAGATGAAATGGAGGACCTACAGTTTAACGTGAGATCCCAACCACGGTGGAGGCCTGGCATAATTACCTAATTATTAGTCCCAAATCTAAGCGATGGTAGTTGACGATAACGTGTTAGAATGATAATTAGGTAATTACGTTATAGTAAGGTGCTTTTAGGAGATACTTCCTTTTTTTTTTGCTGTCAACAATGATAACGTTTATTTATTAGTGATATTATATAGCTATTAACAATATATATAAAAATTGGCAGCTGCAGATTATATTTTATGACATCTAAATACGCGAAATTAGATCTCTAGTAACTTTTAGCTGTTAGCTAAACACTGGAAAAACCCTATGCACAGATAAATATATCCTACCAATCATATAGCTTCACAAACTAATTATCTTATTATTTATGCACTTTAAAATTAAATATTTCGCAGGTCAAAATGTCGCTAAGCACCGTTATCACACAAGACATCAGGATTATCTTAAGTAATATAAAGGCCGTGGGCCCTCACTTTTTTGAGGCCCAATATTTTGTAGTGAAAGTGAACATTTTCTGCCTCGAGATTATAATGAAAACTTAAAAAAAAGTTGGTTTTACAATCATTTATTTATGTCAATGTATGTTTGTGTGGTTGTCCACCCATCCCTGGGTTACAGCCTAAATGTTTTTTGTGGATTTTGTCCAAACTTGATGTTTAAATTAATTTAAATTAGTTGAAAAATGACACCTGAACACGGGAATTGAGCCGAGGACCTTCAACTTAGCGCACCTGTTCTCTACCACTGAGCTATCCCAGATTCGTCCCGTGCTCAGGATCACTCTTCATCCATAGCTTATAGCTGAGTCTGTGATGGACGTGTGGACCAGCGACCAATTGTATTGTGAGCTATCACATACTACAACCATCTGCGACTCAGAATGACACGGGAGCTAAATGTCAGGCTCATCTAGTATGCCTTTCCGGTGACGGGAGAGTGGGGGTATAGGGGTGTGAGGTGGATGCAGGGGTCAAGGTTCAAATTTCATTGGGGCGTGCCTAGGATGGTTTTTCACAAACTATTTGGCACTTTCTCCAAACGCAAATGCGTGAACATTCCTTTTAAAGTCCACCTTCAGCATTAACACCCCATTACCGCAATTGAAATGCGTATAACCCGGACTAGTAGTAACAGGTTCGTTAGGAAATATGCCGGAAGTCAAAACCAGGTATTTGATAACATTAGGCAGTCGTGGCAGCGGTTGAATTAGGATGTCACTACTACATTTTGATTTGAAAATTTGTCACTTTCGAGAGATTTTTCCGTATGATTTACTGCATATAAATATAAATCGACGGCCACATAGTTAAATGAGGGATGTAATTGTTATTATATTATTTCCCCCGGGGCTAGTACTTAGATGGGCGTTGTCCATTAATTAAGGGATGTACAATAAAGTTACACTAAAATATAACTGTCTACCTTGATTAATTACACTATAGGGAAGCTCATAGTCATTGCTCTAGTGTAATCCGTAAATATAAGACTGTCACCTTTAAGGGTAAATTGAGGCCTAATTGGGGTGTACCTTTTATATAGGCACAATGTTTAAAGTCAATGATAAACTATAGATTCCTCGAACAGGTGGAATACCTTACGATTACCACTACGGGCTTTTCATTTACGTAAACACCAATTTGTTCACATGGTTACGTTACTTTATTTAATTCTGAAGACTTGACTTCAATCCCAACCAGTTCGTAGTAATTATATTTTTCTTACAGTTCTTATTCCCATCACCCTAGATTATATCACAAATGGTTTCGTGTAGAGTTAATAAGCAATAATTTAATAAAAGGAAAAGAAAAGACCTAATAAGCTTAAATGCAATAAAAAGTAATCATACACTTTCTAAATAAACACAAACATTGTATTTATTTCAAATGTAAATGTTTATGTTTATTCAAGGATAAGTTTTGCTTTCCAGTGTTTCAATCTAAAGAGTCGCAGGATTAAATTCGCATAAAGCTGATCTTTTATATTATTTTTTCTGAATGCCCCGGATCACGTGTCCAGCTCTCCCGTCCCTGTGATTGGCGCGCGCAGCTAGTCCCTCATCGAGCGGCGGCCGCGGGAACGTGAGATGTCAGCAGGACCAGACGTTTCATAGTGAGGAGCATCAGTGCGCTGGTGAATGTTGGGCTGTGTTGATGGCAAGATAGTAATAATCCTGTTATCTGACAAGCACGTGCGCGCGCGCGATACTAAGTGGTAGGGAGTCTCTCAATACGTGGGGCGAGACCAGAAGCGGTACGTCTTATTGCACACATTATATTTTGTTTAAAATGTATCAAATCAACATTTGTTACGGATGGCTGCCATTCATAAATATTATATACTATTAAAAAATTACCTTGAGTCTGATAGCCAATAAGTAAAGTATGCTTTAATTGGAATAAACTTTTGTGACAGTTACTAAAACCATTTTAATAATGCATGATCTGAAAGTTTCATAGATTATACCAATCAATACCTATGACAAACTACTACTAAAAAAAAAGAAAAGTAAAATGTTATAAATAATGACTGAAAAAGTTTGTATTTTTCTAAACGTTTCTTTATACTAAAATCTTACTATAGCTGAACCTCTCTCATGTTCATAAAAAGCTTTGTCTTAGACTTTGGGTGATGCATGACATGTGAGACGTAATGAGCCTGGATAGCTTAATAACATAGCGGTGGCGGGCTAAGCCAAAGCTCCCGAGTTCGATTCCCTTGTCTAGATGTACACTTATTTTACTCTGACACAGGTATATTATGATGTTGGTAGGAAGAACAGTAGAAGTTTGTTACTAAAGTTACTAAAATAATTACAATGTATTCATATATCAAATCATGTGATCTGTAGCTGTCAATTTTGATAGATATATATAAATAATATAAAAAACACAAATAATAAAGTAAAATTTGGTCAATGTTGGCCGCAAAGATATGTGTTTGAATTTTCTCTACTGTTCTTCCAAACAAAATCAGTGTGTAGTAATCTTACCTTGACGGCTTACACTATGGTGCAGCGCAGCTTATAAAGTATGGCCATAATGTAATCGGTCAAGATAAGACCTTTCAGGGTAAATGTAGTGTACGAATGGATAGTTACGTGGTGTAATGAACCTCTCAGTTTATATTCTCTTCCATATGCTTTTTTTTAATGTTTTTCTTTGTACACTATCTTACTACCCGTTCAGACCATTCGTATATATATATATTATATACTAATAGGCTAGTTAGGGGCTAAGGAAGTTTGAATTTTTAGGAAACGTACCCACATTTGTGTAGAGGAAAATTGGGAGACCATTAATAAAAAAAGGCACACCCAGCCGGGATCCAAACTCCGACCTTTAGTCAGTGTAAAACTAGACAAGACCAGACTCACACCTTTGCCCACGTGCCCAGCTAAAGGACAAAAATTCCGATACACAGTAATGCTTTTTTTATATACTGTATATAAACCCTACTTCAGTGGCCGTTAGATTTAAGGCGTGATTCTTGCAATTAGACTAAACTGCTGATGACAGTGAAACTGGGGCTCGAATCTCCATAGGGTTATGATGATTTTCCTAAATGGTTTTCCACGCAAATGTAGCTACACTTTCCTAAAATTTACCTTCCTCAATCCTAACTCATTAGCGTAATTAGTACATATGCGTATAACCTGAACAGGTCGTAATTAAGACGTGGTGCTAAAAAAAATCACATAAAGATATTTTAATATTTTATAAAAAAATTATGGTTCAGATCAAAAATACTTATTAAATCCCATCACATTACTGCTCATAAAAAAGTCCAAAACAATAATTGTAAGAGTAATATTTATTTGTATTTTTTTATTATTATTTAGCACCGCGTCTTACTACTCGTTTGGGTTATACGCTTTAAGTACTCAATATGTTAATGGATTAGGAATTAGGAAGTTTAATTAGGGGAAGTGAACCCGCATTTGCGTGGAGGGTGAGTGGAAAACCATTTAGAAAAACCACCCCCAGATCACCCGACCAAGATTCGAACCTCGATCTCCCCGTCCTCAACAGTCGAGCTCACCGCCAACTACGCCACCAGGAGGGTATTTATTTGTAAGTACACCGGTCACGTTTTTGCATCTTATGATTGTGTAATTCTTTGTTTATTGGTTTGTTGTTATATTTTTGAAATACATTTTAAAGAAGGAATTGCATTAACAATCCTCATTACAAATAGTGACCTACCTTTAAATCTTAATTAACATTCTAAACGGGCAACATTTCGAGATCGATAATGTACGTTGCCTATATTGGAATAAATTAGTAGGAAGGTAAAAAAAACAACAGTGAAAGCTACTTTCAATATACGCGCGTCAAATAATATATACTGCGCCTGTCACACTTTTGACAACTGTATCAATACTTTATTTTATCAACGCATTTTACCAACCGTTTGTGTATACACTTATGTACTAATTAATCTAATGGTTTTAGATATGATGAAGGTTATATTTGCCGCATTTGCATTTGCGTGGAGGGAGAGAAAAAACCATTTTGGAAAAACTTACACCCAACCAATATTTGAACCTCAAGCATTCAGTCATCGGCAGTCTAATCTACTGATAGAGGAGCACGTTAGACCATGCGACCACCAAAGCGGGTTTCAAGCCTGATAGATTGAGATGATACAATTTGTCAATTTTGAGATAAACAAAAAGAAATTCCCAACGTGTCTTACTAACAGTCTGATCTCAGGTGGTTGCCTAGGGCGTAAATATCTTAAGGGTGCATTCCAACAAAATGTGTTTTTTTTTAATAATTGTTTATATTAAACACGCTAATAATTATTTCTCAATAAGGAAATAACATTTAAATATTTTATATAATATTAAAACTATATTTAAAAAGAATAATAATCACTTTTATGACAAGTGAGAAAGAGATATTATTTTATCACAAATTTCTGAAGGTAGTAGGGTGTTAGAGAATGCCACTTATTTTGCATTTATCTATCAATTTCCCCCCCAATATTTTGGCACATTATTATTACTATTACTTTGCTTCACGCATGGGTAAGGTTAATTTATAATATACAGGATACAACTGGAGCGCAAATTTGAAGTCTCGCCTAGGGTACATGAAACACTTGAGCCAGCCCGAACTTTAATTACGTTAGTGGGGTACGAATAAGGATTGTAGAATTTAAAATAATTGTACCCACACTTGTGTGGAGGGAGAGTGGGAACACATATAGGATCCCCAAAAAAACTGACCTTGCCGTCACCGGAAAACCTGACAATACGAGCCTGATATTTAGTCCGAGTGCTCAGCGAAGCGTGTTTACATGTTTCATACATACTCACCTGTTTTGATTCCACTATTAGCGAAATGGTAGACCTTGAACATGAACAAAATAAGATTCATTGCCAGGAATGAAACAACAGGTATTCGTCATAAATAGCACGTGATTTTGTTTTTCTTTACTACGAAATAAAGCTGATTGAAAAAGCATGATCACAGATTGAAAATAAAAGCTAAATTTTACAAACTGAAGTTTTCAAGTGAGCTATTAGAAATATACATTCGGTATATTATGATATTTAGTACGGTCCAATTTTCGTAGAAAGGTTTTTTTAAATAGATACAAATTTGCTTATTTGTGACCAAAAATTGAAAACAATATAATATTTGAACAATAATTTATATCAAAAGTAACAAGCGTCAGATCACATTATTTGACATGTTAAGACTAGCCTTTTGAAGACGGGGAGATTGGGTTTCGAATCCCACTCGTATCTATTGAGGTGGTTTTCCCTATAAGATTTTCTACTCTTCTTCTATGCAAATATGGGAAGTTACCTCTAAAATGCTTCCTTTTTCATCCCTACCTCATTAGAGTAGTTATCATGCTAAGTCTGTTCATCATGGGAATTTTCTGAAGGTTTTTTTTTCCTACCAGAAATCTATTATCTAGTAGGATATTATTGGTAGGAAAAAAGACCTTACAGAGAGTAATTCCTACCGTGAATGGAGTTTTTAACCTGAACAGGTAGTAAGAAGCGGTGATAAAAAAAGGCCCAGTATATGAAAATTGGACTGCACTCCAAACTTTTATCCATTGCGTAACCTTTTCGGAGCCATGAACTAACCAACATATCGCTTTCAACTCCTTATATAAAAAAAAGAGAAAACAAATCTATACTAAAATTATAAAGAGGAAAGATTTGATTTTTTGTTTTTTTGTTTGTAATGGATAAACTCAAAGACTACTGGACCGATTTAAAAAATTCTTTCACCAATATAAAGCTACATTATTAGCGAGTAACATAGGCTATATTTTATTTTGAAAATTTATTTTTTTTCTCATAAAAATGTTGATAATATATTATATAGTCGTTGGAAAAAAAAAGTTTTTTGAAGGGAAAGTGGGGTTGGTGGAGGGGGTGTGGGGGGGGTAGGGTTGAGGAAAGAGGAATGAGATGAAAATAGGAGGGAGGATAAAAAGAGGGAGGGGGCTATACAGTGATGGTAGGACTGTATTTTAAAAAAAAAGTAAAAAAAAATCTTGTTTTTATATTGGCATGATGGATGATTTGAAGCTTTGTTTTACAAGATTATTTACAATATTTTTTTACGGGGAAGGGGGCTAGTACCTGATATAATATAAAGTATTATCGATTGTTTCAATTTTTGATGAAGTCTGATGGTGAGCTAACAAATTAGTTACAGAGAGGGGAGAAGTTTATCAAATTTCATGAAATCATGCAAAAATCTAGCAAAATTTGTTTATCAGAACTACAAAAACATAACTCCAGGGCGTTAGCCCGCAAGCGATCTAAACCGACTGATCTCCTGCCGTGTTTTTGCAAAAATAATGTCAACATTTGCAGATAGAGAGTGTCATGAGGTCAGCACAACCAACCTTCCGGCCATTAGTCTCAGTTTTATAGACAGGAGTCACTACTTTTCATTCAAATAGCTCCTCATTTGTCCTCACGAGGCTGAGTTTGATCCCGTTCCAGACCCACTGCTTCACAGAAAAGTGTGGAAGCATCAGGGATAAATTCCAGGACCTCTGGATTAGTAGCCAGGAACTCTGACCACTAGATCACAGAGGTGGTTTATCATCAGAGCTACTACTATCCAAAAATATGTTATGATTAATAAAACCCAATGGTACGTCACCTACACCCTGAAATCCTTCACGCACTCCCTGGGGGGTACGTGCACCACAGGTTTGTAAACACTGCTTTTTACGATTGCGTGAAGGATATAAGAGTTGGAAATCAGGAATGTTAATTGGACTTGATTGTTACGGTGATAGGAAACTTAATTAATCCCGTCACGTTTTGGTTAAATTTAAAGGTTTTCAGATGGCAAAAATTCAATTAATATCAAGGTCGAAACGGATTCATATTACTGTTGCACGAAATGATGTGGTATGTGTGTTTGATGACAAGGGTGATTTTGGAGGGGGGAGGGTGCGGGGTGGATATGGTTGTGTATACAAAGCGAAGGTAGTTTTTTTTTACCTTATCTCGACCCCTCTGAGGGAGAGGTATTGTGATCATCAAAATAAATCGAGCTCAAGTTTTAGATAAATGTCTACGTTTCATGACTCCCTGAAAACCGAAATGTGATTTTCGCGGTACCGTCTGTCTGTCTGTCTGTCTGTCTGTTTCTGTATCTTTGCCTGGAATCACTACCGTACCATTTTACTGATAGGGCTAAAACTTTGTGTTTAGGGTTTACATAAATTTCCCCTCAAGGGTTTTGGGAATTAAATATATAATTCTAAAATTAAGGGTAGTTAGTTTAATTAAAGACAAAAAAGAAAAAAAAATCGATTTTATTGAAATCCGTTCTAACAATTTCAATTGAATTTATGTCTAGGCATTGTTTAACATTACAAACAAAATGGATACTCTTTGTTTTCCCATCAACATGCATTTAAGGATACTTTACAAAAACCTAAATTTACAATTTTAATCTCATATTCTCAACTATTTCAAATACGAAATAACTTATCACTGTAAAGTTGTAATACTATTAAAAATAAAAAGATTTTATTTGAAATTTATTTTCATAGGTTGTTTTAGAGTTATAAGTAAACATTTGTATTTTTTTATGAAACATTGAGACGGAAATAGATTTTTAAGCTCTTTGGTGGGCAGAGATCTTTTTCTCATTTTTTAAAAATAATATTGTACATTATTTCCCTTATGCGCTTTGGTGTAATGTTTCTGCAACGATTTATATTATTTCATTCCACAAATCTTACTAGTTTTTAGTGAATGTCTCTATTTTAAGTTAATAGAGTCTGTGCGGTGCACTGTATCATTTATTTTATAAATATTTTGGTGGGCTTTAAAGTATTCCGAGCACCTTAAGGTGTAGAGGGACTCGATCTTTGCTTGTTTATACATGCGAGCGGGGGGAGGGGGTCAGAACCTGACAATGCGTACATAAGATAGAGAAGTGCAAGAATGGCGCAGTAATCCAGTCACCCCAAATGGACACACTAATTAAAAGTGTCGAGACGTGAATTCAAGGACTTTGGTCATCAATTTAAAAATGGTAGAGCTTTTTATAACTATAATAATTCATGTATTCACTAATAATACTTTTTTTATAATTTCACTTAAGTTTAAATTAAAAAATAATTATTTTAAACTTTAAAAAAAATTTACTTGTTTAGTAAGTTACACTAAATTTAAATTCAGTTTACAACAGTATTTATTGTTAATTATTTCGCACAATTAATTTATACCTCTACCTTAATAATCACCATCAATTTATAAATTTCATAAAAATAATGGTTATTCCCGTAAACAAACTACAAACCCAACCCACTTCGGTGGCCACATGGTTTAACGCACTACTCTCGCATTAGACTAGACGGCCGATGATGGGGAGAACGAGGTTCGAATCTCGGAAGGGTGTACTGAGAGCAATTTTTCTAAAATATTGTTCCATTCTATCTTCAAGAAAATGCGGGTACACTTCCTCAAAATATAACCTTACTAATCCCTAAAACCATTAGCGAGATTAGTGCATAAGCGTACACCCCGAACGTGTCGTAATACCAGGTGCTTATACAAAAATTACAAATAAAAGTCAAATGGCCAAAAATATGCTTACTTAATACTTGAACGCCCCCTTACCCCCCTCATAAATTCGTGCCCGATTTATGTGTATGTATAAATAACCAGAATCTATGTTATTCTTGTTTTTTGTTTTGTATTTTATTGTAATTTTTGGTTTATTTTTGTTACAGGAATACACGCATGTGCACGAGTATAATGTGGAGGTCGGATGAAATAAACATTTATAAGTCATCTGTTCGAATCAATTTTTTAATTTAAGGTAATTTATTATTATTATTATTATTATTATTATTAGCACCGTGTCTTACTACCCGTTCGGTATATACGCACTTAAGCTAATATGTAATGGTAGGGTGATTGTAAGATGAAAAGGAGGACCTACAGTTTAACGTAGACCTGTCGTTCCTCACATTCACAAGTTGTGGTTAATACACGTCTTGTCAGAGGTGAAGGAAGGGTTTGGCATTCAGATAAATCTGTGCCAGGACCGATGATCGAGCCCCCGGACCCCCAGCACAGAAGTCCGACACCTTACCCCTAGACCACCAGGTCACCTTAAGGTAATTTAGTTCAAAATAAATGACACATGTACAGTACATTACCGTAATAATAAACGCAGTGCTATCATGTTTGACTGATGTTTAAAAAAAAATACCAAGTGGATCTAACGTGAGGTAAAATAAATTAGGAACAAACTAACTTAACTTTAGAGAAAACGCAGCATTGAAGCACTGCGCAAGGTAAAATTCCAATGATGCATTTTTAAGTCCTGGAACTCTTAATTCAGAATATAAATTCGTTACTGACGTAGCTAAGGAATTGGATATATCATAACTTTATATCAAATCTTTATACGTCTACGTTCTAAGTAAACAAATTTTAACGCTCATATTAAATATTGATAGACCTCAGAGATCTTGGTGTAAGGTGCTCACCTCTGGACCCGATGTTCGTGGGTTCAAACCCAGCCGAGTCTGAGGGATTTTTCTTGAGCGATAGCCATTTATACTACAGCTTCCTTCGGAGAGGAAGTAAAACCGTCGGTCCCTTGTTGATGGCGGTATGTAACTGAACCCTGAAAGTTTTGTTAAAATACCTTTTCTGGAAAAATTGTTAAGCCCTTTCGCGCTCACTCATAGAAATTCAATATGAAAGAAAAATGGGAACCCTCACACTTCCAGAACTCTTCTAGTAAATGGGATTTGTACCAGATGGTTCAGGCAGCACTAACCAGCTGAAGGGCGGATTGCATACCCAATCCCGGGGGGACGGAAATCACATTAAACCAACCTTCGGGTTGTGGACTTAGGAAGAAGAAAAAATATGGAAGCTTATTTTTTTTTCCACCCGGGACTTAAGAGTTAGAAAGATTTTACCATAAAGCTATAATTATGTCCAATTCCTTAAATTCAATTTTAGATTATTTAATTTTAATTTTAGTGCTACATGTTCTACTGCCCGTTCAGTCGTTCCACAAATCAAACAAACTAATCTAAGTTAAAAAGGATGAAGATGTTGAATTTTAAGGAAATGTAATCGTATTCACACGAAGAAAAGATTTTAATCAAATGGTACGGTGCACAGCACAGACTTTCTCCCGCTTTTATCTTAAAATAGACATTAACTATAAAAAACTCGTAATATTTGCGAAACGAAATAATAGGGCTAGACAGACATTGGTGTAGAAACACTACACCAAAGATCATAAATGAAATAGTTTACACTGTAACTTAGTTATTCTATAGCATTAGGAATTAGGAACAATGTTACAGAAAAATTTAGCAAAGAGAAACATATTGGTTCATCAAAGAGCATTAGAATCAAATTCATTTTAAAAAAAACAGAATTAAAAAGGATATTTATATTTGATTATAACTAAGAAACTATTGGTTTTATAAAAATAGACTTCAAATAAAATATTTGTATTTTTAATAGTACTACAACTTTACAATGATAAGTCATTTAGTATCTTAAATAGTTGTGGAGAAATTATGAAAATTGGAAGATTTCCCATTTGAAAAGTACCCTTAAAGCAATTTTCATGTGAAAATGAGAACTGATATCTTGTTTACTATGATAAACATTGCCCAGATATACAATTTAATCAAAATTGTTAGAGCGAATTTTGAGAAAATCGATTTGTTCTCTTTTTGCCTTCAGTAAACTACCCTTAAACTTAGGGTTAGATAGGCCTATCTAATTCCAAAAATTCCTCGTGGGGACCTTATGAAAATCTCAGATACCAAGTTTTAGTCCAATTGGTAGAATAGTTTCAGTTCTAGCTCAAGGTACAGACAAACAGATAGACAGACGGCATTGCGAAAACCACCTTTTTGTTTCAGCGGTCATGAAACGTTTACATTTATTAAAATCTTGATTTTGATTTTTTTTTGACGATCACAATACCTTCTCTCCAAGGTGTCGAGAGAAAGTAAAAATAATAATTGACCAAAAAAAAAACACTCAGGCAACCGGGATAAAACAAAACCGCAGTCTTCCTGTTCAGAATCAAACCCGCTGTCACGTTCATAAACCTATCTGTTACATTCCACTCAGTCGAGCTGAAAATAGGCTCCCCGAGTTTTAATATGGATTAAGTTTCTTGTATGCATTACATATTTCGCTGGGAGTCTGCAAAAAGGTCACGAATACAGATTATGACCCGCCTCGGTGGCGTAGTTGGCTAACGCACTTGTCGTGTTGAGCTCGACTGCTGAGGACGGGGAGATCGAGGTTCGAATCTCGGTCGGGTGAACTGGGAGTGGTATTCCTAATCCATTAGTGTAATTAGTACTTAAAGCGTATAACCCGAACGGGTAGTAAGACGCGGTGCTAAATATTATTATTAATACAGATTATGAGAAGCGTAATTTAACCAAGAACATTGAGCATATTCTCATCTAGGATTGTTAAACCCAGCGACTAATAAAACATAACATAAAACAAATAGTTCCATACGGAATAAACAGTGCAAAAATCGAGCGCGAACTTTGTCATTATAGTAATCTAACGATGCTATAAACTTCCCCAATAATAATGGAAATCTCCCAAATTTAAATTTTTCTGAGTTCAAGTTTTTCTGAAACTAAATGAACTCTACAACCATACGATTTAATTAGGAAGGAACTTTTATACAGTTGTAAAAGTTACTGAAATCTAGCGATTCCACTATAGAAAATTGAGATTAACGGCTGGAGGTTTCGTTGTGCTGAACACATTATACCTTTCATCCGCAGAGGTTGGCACTATTTTCGCCAGCAGATGGCGGCCGCTTTCGTTTGTTATGGCTTAACTGACGCCATGAAGTTTTTACTTTGTATTGTGATCGTAAAAAAAATGAACTCTATGTTTATTTTGATAATGTTGACGTTTCATGACTGCTGAAACAAAAAGGTGGTCTTCGCAATTCCGTCTGTCTGTACCTCAGTCTAGAGCCGAAGTTATTTTACTGAGTGGGAAAAAACCTTCTATCTGAGGTTTACATAAGGACCTCCGAGGGGTTTATAGAATAAGACATCAAACCCTAAAATTAAAGGTAGTCTACTGAAGAGCAATTAGAGAAGAAATAAAATTTCTCAAAAGTCACTTGAACGATTTTGACTAAATTTTATATATAGACACTGTGTATCATTATAAATAAGATGGAAACTCTCATTTTCTTATAAAAATTAATTCGAGGGTACTTTATATTGGGGCAATTTTCCAATTTTCATCATTTCTCCACAATTATTTGAGATACGAGATAACTTATCATTGTAAATTTGTAGTACTATTAAAGATACATTTATTATATTTTATTTGAAATATATTTTTATAGAACCAATAGTTTCTGAGCTATAATCAAATATAAAATACTTTTTAATTCAGTAATTTTAAAATGAATTTGATTCTTATGCTCTTTGATGGACAAAGGTGTTTATCTTTTTTCACTTATTCTGTAACAATATTCCTAGTTCCTAATGCCATGGAGCTAGTAACAATGTATATTATTTCATTCATGATCTTTGGTGTAGTGTTTCTACAACAATGTATATACCTATTATTTCGTTTCACAAATCCTGCGTGTTTTTAGTAAATGTCTATTTTAAGATAAAAGTGAAAGTCTGTGTGGTGCACCGTAGCATTAATTTTTTTTAAGTTACAACAAAAAACATTGAAATGTTTATGTGTAGAACTATGTGATCAACAACTATCATACATCTTGTGAATGTGTGGAATGCCAGGTCACCACCGTGGTTCGGATTCCACGTTAAACTGTAGGTCCTTCATTTCATCTCACAATCACCCTACCATTACACATTAGCGTAAGTGCGTATAACCGAACGGGTAGTAAGACGCGGTGCTAATAATAATAATAACAACTATCATTTTATGCGTATAGCTTGAAGAGGTAATAAGACACGATGATACAAAAAAAAATACATGCAATATAGATTATCACCCATTTCAGTGGACGCATGATATACGGCACTACTCTCGCAATAGATTAGACTGCTGATGATGGGGAGTTCGAGGTCCGAATCTCTGTTGGGTGTACTGAGGTTTGTTTTCCCAAAAATTGTTGAGGGTACACCTCCTCTAAGTATAACCTTCCTAATCCATAAAACTACTAGCGTAATGAGTGCATAAACGTATAGCCTGAACGGGTGGTGAGATGCGATACTAAATAAAATATAGATTATTAATACCTCTAAAATAATACTGATAAAGTTAAATGCCGTCATTATTGGCCGTAGATACTATAGCTGTAGCCCCCAAGGTGGCCGCGTGGTCCAACGTACTACTCCTGCAGTAGACTAAACTGTTGGTGACGAGGTGACCGAGGTTTGAATCTCGGTCTGGTGTACTTGAGGTTAAAAAAATCTATTCTCTCTCCAAGCAAATGCTGGTACAGTTTTTATAAGTATAGCCTTCCTAATCCTTAAAACCATTAACGTAATTAGTAAATAAGTGTAAAACCAGAACCAGTAATAAAGCGTGGTGCTAAATGAATAATTAAAAATAAATAGTATGGCTGTATTTTATAAAAGTTCTTTCATTCTTTCATATTTATTACTTTGGCTTTCCCGTCATCCCTCCGAGATAATACGGGTTCATTTCCTCTAGGTTATCTTTCAAATCCTAACCCCTTAAGAATTTGTTTTTTTCAGCGCCACGTCTTACTAACCGTTTGGGTTGTACGCATATATACTAATTACCCTAATTAGTTAAGGATAAGGAAAGATAAATTTAGAGGACCTGTACCCGCATTTGCATAGAAGAAAGAGTGTGAAAACACCCTCAGTACACCAGACCGGGATTCAAACCTCAATATCCCTGTCATTGGCAGTCTAGTCTATTGCGAGAATGACGTCTTCCTTATACCGAAGCATGTGTTACTATTCTTAATGATTTTTTTATCCACTAGAAAATAAAATCGGTGGCCAGTCAGCTGTTTCTGGTTTGTGTTTCAAAGCATCTTGTGTCAACATACTTTTTCTGATAGCTTGTGAATTGATGCTCTACTCAAGCAGATTCTGTTCTAAATTGTCAGCAAACGTGAGAATTAAGTGTTATTGAGTATCAATAAGTATCTGAAGGGAGTGTACCTACTCCCGCATCGGATCTGAATCGTGTCAAGTACTCGTACATAGCGTCTTATTGCAACGAATGGTTCTGTCTTTAGACACAAGTGCCTGAGGGGAAAAAATTACCGGTGTGTTACTACAAGGGCAACAGCTCGCTAGTTGCCTGCGATAGCCGTGCTCATAATCTTCGGTCGACATTGACCCGTTTATTCGCTCCCCCTCCTACCATAAAACTTTTTTTTTCCCCAGGGCCACCCTCAAAACGATCCTCTACTACTCGGGGAAAGTGAAGTAAAGTTTCTTTATCAAACTTGCTGCCAAAATTTCATCATTATTTTCAAGAGACGTGTACGGTAAAATTTCAAAAGAAACTACGCAATATTTGAGGGGGATTATATTCCATAGGTGGTGAGTATAGTCATATCACCATAAAACTATTTTAAAGCATCCCTAAAATATTGCCCTGAGTCTTATTTTTTTTTTAATTTAAATGTCTTTATTTATTCTGGTGAAGTAAAGGTGTGATGCCTTGTACAGGATGATTCACTCCGGACTGAACACCTGTATTTTGGTAGGTACTGCTTCTTTTTATTTTTTACTATATTAGAACGTGTATTCATATTCGTAAAGGTCCTAATAAAGTAAGTTACATAGTTGTTCTTCAACCTTTATCTGTTGCTATTAAGTTGTTTAGTTATTTAGTAACTTAGTTGTGTTCAGTCCCGAATGAATCACATCTAACCAAGTTACAAAATAATTAATAATTAATAAATATTTTAAACTAAAAAGAAGTAACTCAATGAATGAAAATATGAATAGGATATTTCTTAAAAACCAAACAATAATTAGAAACATCATAAAAATCAACCAGACTCACATTCAATATTATCTCATAAACTGTTGCAAATTTCATCAAATCCATTGATCAAATAATTCTTTAACTTAATGAATAGGACTACTATAACATTAATTATATATTTATAATCTGCTCAAATAAGAGATTCCTAGTACCGTAAAATAAACAATGAATTATTGTTATATTCAGAAAATTTAGATCCACATTTGGAGCAATGCATAAGTGATTAAGGCGTTTTTTATATGACATTTCCACCATCATATCATTCGTGTTATTCATTTGGTATGATTTAATTTCTATTTTATTATTTAAAGTGCAAATGGCTATAGTTCTATTTAATGTATAAAATAAAAAAATAGTAGTAATTTACTTTTATAATAGTAATAATAATTTCCTTTAAAAATAATAATAATATAATAATAATAATAATAATAATAATAGTAAGAGTTAAGAGCTAGCTAGTGTCGCCTATGATTTCTCTAATATCTCAAACAAATTAGCAAAATTCATACTTTATCAGGATCACAACAGAAAATGCCAAGATATTTGACGATTGTTTCAATGTTTTTGAAGCTTCATAAATAGCATTCCTATAAGAAATAGCGCAACGTAAGGATTTTCTCTTTAATTAGGCCAGCTGTGCACAGCCCACGGAGCGCGGGCCACATGTGGCCCTTAACTTCACATCATTCGGCCCACAATAGGACAAGAGAGTTTAAAATTGTGTTCGAGAATCCATCCAGACCATCAAATGTTCTGGTTTTGCATCACCCGATTTCCAACTAGAGCTAATTATTGATATCTAATATAACTCTGAATTGAAGCTAGAAGTTTCAGAAGTCTCTCTACTGACTTTTTTTTTTTGTATAGCACATACTTATCTGAGGAAATGGAAGCATTAAACAATCGTGCTCTAAAAACGATAACATTATTCGAAAACCCAAACTTATGTGAACTTGATGAAACAAACCATACCAAGAGGTTCCCTTCTGACTTATGAACATTAGAGAGAGACTTGCAAATTGATGTGTCCAACATTGAGCCAGATATTGACATACTAATAAAAACAAAATGTCAGGTCTGTCATTATGCCTACTATAAATAAACAATAGTGGCGGCATATTTATGTTCTCTCTTTTATAAACATTTGTGTTCTTTCAAATATATATAGTTTTAGTGCAAACTGTGGGTTTTTTTTAAAGTATTTCTTTACAAATTAAAATTTCTATTCTGGAATCTAACAGTTATTGCTTCTGTTCTGTTTCAAACTTTTTTGAGGTATGATTTTTTTTAACCATTAGCCTACCAGAGCTAGTTCAAGGGTATTTGTGTAAGTTCTTTTTAAATACGCCTCAAACGTACGCTTTTCAAGCATTCTTTCCCCTATAATATATTGGCCTATTGGTGATATTAGGATAAAAGGGAATAGTTAGGTGGGTGATTGGCGAAATGTTGGGACGGGTGAGGGGGGAAATTACCTTGTGGCCCATCATTGATCAGTTAGAGTATAAAATTGACCTTAGGCGTTAAAAGGTTGTGTACCCTTGATTTAGGCGGTGCCTTTTAACAGGTCTTGCTTACACAAACAAGATCTCTAAATTAAACAAGGCCCTAAGATGAGAACATAGCCCCAACATTTAAGATAAGCCGTGGCGTCAACGGTTTAATGACTGCGATGAAGGCTTGTTATTCTTATTGAAGCATTTAATGACTTTATTTATTGTGAGATTGCTACACATTCCCCAAAATAAAATAAAAAACACATTTTCATAGTGGTGGTAAGGGGTATCTGCTCCAGATATTTTTTAAAAATATTGGATATCCTCAGAAGAAACTTGGTGCGGTTTTTTATGATTAATAATGGAAAATTATTTTAAATTAGCCCAGAACATTTTACGAAACACGCTTGAATATTTTTCTTTAAATTATTAACATTTATTTTTATTTAATTAATTTTTTCAACTAATATAAATTAATTTTAATGTGGTTTCCTCCATACGAACATTCCCGTAGTTACAATTATTTGTATCTTATGTGATAATATGATTTTAAATTAGCTTTAATTACAATCTTTTATTGTATACTTGACATCATAACATCCCTACTGAGTCAAAGATAGTTGTATGTGATAGCTCGCGATATTAATTGATCGTTCATTTGTAGCTGACTCTTTCCGCATATCTATCACAGATTAATCCTTAAGATATGAGTGAAGAATAACCCTGAATACGGGACGAATTCCGGATTGCTCATTGGTAAAGTATTGGTGCACGAAACCAAAAGTCCCGGGTTTGATTCCCTTGTCCAGGTGTCATTTTTCAACTGATCCAAATTAATTGAAATGTGGCCTCTTTCATATGGATATTCATGTAGGCTAATCACAATTATTATTTACAACCTGAGCGTTGATAGTAATTTATTTTTATTAGGTACATTTAGTTTCATAAACTATTTGTTCAAAGCTATCTTTGATCGTCGAAAGTCAACAAATGGCCAAAATGAATAGCGGATAATTTACACTTTAATTATTTTTAGCACCACGTATTACCTCTTTTTTGAGCAATTTACGTTGGTGTGTTAGGGATGAGGAAACTTGAATTTAGAATAAGTGTACCTGCATTTGTGTGGAGGGAGGGGAAAGTCATTTAGTAAAAATACCTTCTCAGTAAACCCCATTGGGACTCGAACTACAATCTTCCTGTAACTGGCAGTCTAGTAAACTGTGAGAATGACTTCATGCAACCACCGAAAATGGATTCGTTCAAAATTATAAAACAGAAAGATAAACATTCAAGTAGTATTTGTGTGAAAATGTGGGATTTTTCTGTGGTCAGTATGGAACTCTTGCCTCCAGAATGAATAGCCATGGGTACAAACATTACACCGATAATCTTTGAGGAAGGGATGGAAGTTTCTCTACGTATATTTAAAAAAATATATACGCTGCGTGAGTCACGCGACCTTCAAGAATCGATTTTCTCAAAGTCAAACTAACACCAACATAGGTTTGCTTAGGAATACTGTGATCTTCAAGAATCAATTGTCTCAAAGACCAACTTGCTTCGACAATAGTTTGAGTTGTAATACTGTAATGAATATGTGGTGAATAATCTTTTAGTAATGTTTAGTTTATTACTTGTACACGGGCTCGTCCTGTAATTATTAAATAATTAGGTACTAAGGCCTGATTCATGTTAGTACTTGATTATGTTGATTTGTAAACTGTGTGCTTATATAGTTTATGTTTAGAAGGTGTCCATTAAATACTCTGTTATTACAAAATATATTGCCAGGAAATATAGGCTATGAGCGAGTTAAAACTTTCCAAACTATGGATAACAGGACGCATAGGTCGGATATTAAAAGGAACTAAGCTAGTATTCACCCGGAAGAGACAATGGCCACACTGGCACTTAGTAAATCAGATCGATCATGATCAGAGGAAGGAGCTCCACTATCACGAGTCAAGGGACGCTACGGCCGGCCAGTGCTTGGAATATAGTGTCGCAGTCAACAGGATGGGGCGTTTAAGACCCCTCAATCAATTCTACCCACGACCAATCATTCTTTAGAGTCCATAGCTAAAAACCACTTCGAGAAGCACGATGGTCAACTACTGTTGGGACTATCATTCAAGCCTCCATTGTTGTGTGGAAGGAAGGGTCCAACTCGCCAACCACGTACTCCTAATCAGTAGAACATGAGATTAGAACAGAGAGGTCAACCTATGGGCCACGTACCTCCAATCAGCGGGACATATTTTAACAAGGTCAACCTATGGACCACTTACCACTAATCAGTGGAGCATTACGAGTATATTTGGACAGGGGGTCAACCTATGGGCCACGTACCACTTATCAGTGGAACATTATATTTTAACAAGGATGTCAACCAATGGACCGCTTACCACTAATCAGTGGAACATTATATTTACATCTTGTGAATGTGGGGAGTGCCAGGCCTCCACCGTGGTTCGGATTCCACGTTAAACTGTAGGTCCTTCATTTCATCTCACAATCACCCTACCATTACACATTAGCGTAAGTGCGTATAGCCCGAACGGGTAGTAAGACGCGGTGCTAATAATAATAATAATAATAATAATAATAATAAACATTATATTGACTACGTACCTCTTATCAATAGAACAATATCTTTGAACAAGGAGGTTAATCTTAGGACCACGTATCTTTTATCAGTGGAACATTATATTTGGACAGGGAGGTCAACCTATGGACCATGTACCGCTTATCAATGAGCATTATATATGAACAAAAAGATCAACCTATGGGCCACGTACCTCTAATCAGAGGAACATTATATTTGAACAAGGAATTCAACCTATGGACTATTTATATATAAAATACCACTTAATGAGACAGTTTTATAAACCAGTTTACAGTATTAGTTTCACAATTCATTCATGTGAGCTGTACATATTAAGAGCTCCTCTAACCCACCTCGGTGGTGTAGTTGGTTAACGCGCTGGTTTCATGTTGAGCTAGACTGCCGAGGACGGGGAAATCAAGGTTCGAATCTCTCTCAGGTGAACTGGGGAGGGGGGGCGTTGTTCCTAAATGGTTTTCCACTCTCCCTCCACACAAATGTGGATTCACTTCCTCTAAATTCAACTTTCCCAATTCCTAATCCACTATCGTAATTAGTACTTAGGCGTATAACCCACACGGTTATTAAGACGCGGTGCAGAATAAAAATAAAATAGAAAGAGCTCCTTTAAACAATACACACACACATATATATATAATAAATTTCGTTATTAAGCTCATTACAATAACAACCCAATAATAACAGTAAAGATAAAGCGCTCTTGCAAAATACACCACTCAAACGAAGTTGGTAAAACATTTTACATTATGTGGCAATGTTGGTCAATGTTCTCCCGTGACGTCATAGCTGATAGTGTGCGTTCGCTCTCACACTTCTACCCTCTTCCAACACTTTTGTCCACTCTCTCTCTCGTCCATTTGTTCACTCTTCTCTTTATACTTTCCCGTTTGGGGTTTGTGCATCTCGAGTTTCGAATCATTTTGAAGAGAAGTATATCATAAAAAATGCGTCGTCTTTTAGACGGAAATGAACAAAGAAAAATTATGTTTTCCTTGCCAAACGATATCCTTGAATATCAAAATAGAATACGACAGTTACATCGTTATTTGTTTGTACTAAAATTCCTAGAAAAAAAACACGTTAATGTATGTGTAGGCTCGTCCTATTTGCTTGATAGTGATACTCTTAGCTTTTCTGCCCTAGAATAAGTTAAAGTCCAATTTGCACTGGCAGTTAGAACAGTTACTAGATATGCTTTCACGTATTCATACGTCAAGTCATGTTATTTGCTGCAGATGTCACTTTTGATAGGTCTTATTAATTCTTATAAATTAATACTAAGAATTATAGTTTAATGTTATTAAAGCTGGCTGCCGAAAAATATATATTTGTATTTTTTAAAAGACGATTATCAAACAATCAGGATATCACTCTGTTTAGAATCTCTGTAGGATCAACGCGTCTTACTACTCGTCCTGGCTATACATTCATTTACACTAATGGGATAGGGTTGAGGAATATGGAATTTAGAAGAAGTGTACATGCATTAGCTTGTAGAGATAGAGCGCTGTAAACCATTTAGGAGACACTACCTCAGTACAATAAACTGATGTTAGAGCACCGACATCCCCGCCACTGAAAAATCGGACAAGACGAGAGCAATGCCTTTGTCCGCGTGCCCACTGGCGTGGTGGATAGCTTACAAATATTTAAAGATAGGACACATACAATGTTAAATATTTCAAGTCGGGGCCATATATTTATGTTAAGTAATAAAATATGACTCTACACTAACACGGCATTAAATGATGTTAAATGCCATCAAAAGGTTCTTACACTCGCTCGGGCTGGTCAGTCTGGGTGGCAGATAAGCCGTAGTGTCTGTATGTGCAACAGTTGGACTGTTCAAGCCACCGGAGATCGCTCTGACTGATCGGATCGTTTTCTGGTGTTGACGGAATTCGGCCCGCGCAGACATCGTTAAACTGAGCGTGTGTAGGTGGACTCATTCAGGCCATTCCTTCAGTCCGAGCTAGTGTCAACATGGAGTGTATCAAAAGTGATCCATTTTTTAAAGGATTTATTGAAATTTACGAAGAAAATCCATGTTTATGGAAAGTCAAATCAAAGGAATATAGTGATAAGAATATAAAGAAATTGGCTTACAAGAAACTTACTGAGAAGCAAAGCAAGTGTGTTTTTTTGCTACGTTTTAAACAGTTTTTTCTTTGATTATGTAAGCACGCATCACAACAGCTGCAATAAATGATAACAGCTCGGAATTAATTTCCCCATACATGATCCAAACGGCAACAAAATCGAAACTGAAAAAAAGTCATATTATTTGTCTGTACTTGGATGTAAATAGTTGTTTCAGTTTATCTGAACAGGCTTGAAATGTTCAAGCCAACCGGATTGTGTGTGTGTGTGTGTGTGTGTAAATTGAAGTCCGATTCAATAGCCAAGTTGGTAGCGTTTCTGACCGCTGAGTTAGGGTTCGGCCAGACTGACAAGCGTGCGAGCGAGCGAGCGCGCAAGCGACTGGGTGGCCAAACTGGCGAGCGCGCGAGCGAGCGCGTAATTAGCGGACCCTAGTTAGATTATTATTAGCACCACGTTATTGTGAGATAAAATGAAGGACCTACAGTTTAACGTGGAATCCGAACCACGGTGGCGGCCTGGCATTCCCCACATTCACAAGATTTCTTGTCAGAGGTGAAGGAAGGGTTTGGAAATAAGATAAATCTGTGCCGGGACCGAGGATTGAACCCCGGCTGCCAGCACAGAAGTCTGACACCTTACCCCTAGACCACTAGGTCACCGCCCCCCCCCCCCCCCAGTTAGAGAAGATGTATCTGTCAAACACATTTAGTACATCTCTGCTCCTCGAAAATTCTTACAGAAAATATTGTGTATTATAAAAAAGAAAAAAGTAGAAGTGCATCCAATTAATAAATTGAGAAATGCGTATGGTACTGTACTGAAGTGTTTTAAAATCAGATTTGCCGCACCAGTGGCGGAATGGTGCGTTGAACTCGATAGCTTTTACCTAGGAGGCAAAGGTTCGAATCTTGGCTCAGTGAACTGAAGGTGATTTTTAAAACTTATTTATTGTTGTGGTTTTTTCATACTCTCTCCAAACTAATGGTGATTCTTATTTGTAAAGGCCTACTTTGATTATAATATTGAAGTATTTTAACATATCGGGTTTACATATATACATTATATTATTTATGGTCTTACCAATTAAATTAGGCCATTATTATTATTATTATTATTATTATTATTAGCACCGCATCTTACTTCCCGTTCGGGTTATATGCACTTACGCTAATGTGTAATGGTAGGGTGATTGTGAGATGAAATGAAGGACCTACAGTTTAACGTGGAATCCGAACCACGGTGGCGGCCTGGCATTCCCCACATTCACAAGATGTCTTGCCAGAGGTGAAGGAAGGGTTTGGTAATCAGATAAATCTGTGCCGGGACCGAGGATTGAACCCCGGCCGCCAGCACAGAAGTCTGACACCTTACCCCTAGACCGCCAGGTCACCGGGCCATTAATAGCAAGTGTGTTAAACCTATCACTGATAGAAAAAAGTCAAAAATCATGTCAAAATGAGAAGTTTCCCCAACACTCAATGAACCAACATACAATAATATTGCCTAGCGCCTGTAAACTAGACTGTACCGGGTCGAGCGCGCGCGCTTGAAAGATAGAACTGGTTCTATTTTTCAAGCGCGCGCGCTCCACCCGGTACAGTCTAGTTTCCAGGCGCTAGACAATATTATTGTATGTTGGTTCATTGAGTGCTAGGGAAACTTCTTATTTTGACATGATATTTGACTTTTTTCTATCAGTGATAGGTTTAACACACTTTCTATTAATGGCCTAATTTAATTGGTAAGACCATAAATAATATAATGTATATATGTAAACCCGATATGTTAAAATACATCAATATTATAATCAAAGTAGGCCTTTACAAATAAGAATCACCATTAGTTTGGAGAAAGTATGAAAAAATCACAACAATAAATAAGTTTTAAAAATCACCTTCAGTTCAATGAGCCAAGATTCAAACCTTTGCCTCCTAGTCAAAAGCTATCGAGTGCAACGCACCATTCCGCCACTGGTGCTGCTAATCTGATTTTAAAACACTTCAGTACAGTACCATACACATTTCTCAATTTATTAATTGGATGCACTTCTACTTTTTTCTTTTTTATATTATTATTATTAGCACCGCGTCTTACTACCCGTTCGGGTTATACGCACTTACGTTAATGTGTAATGGTAGGGAGGGTGATTGAGAGATGGAATGGAGGACCTACAGTTTAACGTGGAATCCGAACCACGGTGGAGGCCTGGCATTCCCCACATTCACAAGATGTCTTGTCAGAGGTGAAGGAAGGGTTTGTAAATCAGATAAAACTGTGCCGGGACCGAGGATTGAACCCCGGCCGCCAGCATAGAAGTCTGACACCTTACCCCTAGACCACCAGGTCACCCTTCTTTTTTATAAATACACAATATTTTCTGTAAAAATTTTCGAGGAACAGAGATGTACCAAGTGTCTTTGACAGAGACATTTTCTCTGATGAACTAGGGTCTGCTAATTACGCGCTCGCGCGCTCGCTCGCTCGCTCGCCAGTTTGGCCACCCAGTCGCTTGCGCGCTCGCTCGCTCGCTCGCTCGCACGCTTGTCAGTCTGGCCGAACCCGTACCCTTAAAAGTCCTAAGTTTGATTGCTGGCATGGCTGGTAAACTGATCATGGATACGATTGGGGCTTTTCTTATCATAGTGCGTAATTGATGGCATAGGGAGTGGATGTTGTATCTCTTAAAAAATTAAGTTAATTTATAAACCATGCGTTGATAAAATCAGTTGGTTCAGAAAATGAATGTTAAATACCCTTAAGAACCAATTTCCTCTCACCGCAAACTTGTAGCTTGGGTAGGATGGATGGTGAAATCGACAGATGGGTGAATGAATCTCGGAGAGTATTAGGGTGTTTGTGGACTATTACAAAGAATGAAGTAGTATCGAAAGAGGCAAAGTTGGTATATATAAAAGTGTGTTAATGCCAACATTGTTTTAAGAATGTGAAGCGTGAGTTTGTCAGGAGCAAGGTGAATGCGTTTGTAAGGATATATATATATATATAAAAATGTATGTAGAAAAACTCGTATGCACAGTGTTAGTAATGAATGGGTGTTGAAGGAGTGCGGTTTGAAAGGTAATCAAATAGGACAATGTAAAATAAGCGTGTTGTGCAGGTTGAGAGGATGAGTGTGGTTCGAATGACGAAGCACGGTTTTAATTGTTTTAGACGAATGTGTGAAAGAGAGAAATATAAAGAATAAAAAATCATATTTGACTCGATGTATGGATGCTGTTGAAGCAAAGGGAGTATATGCAAGAATAGGGAAGTGTTGAGAAAGTTAGTGAGTTTGGATTAAGTAGGAGTTATTTTTCGTTGAGATATGGCACAGTTTCTTACCTACCCCGTAGGCAACTATGATTATGTATGTACTTATGTAATGTATGTATGTATGTATGTATGTATTTATGTTATGTATGTATGTATGTATGTATGTATGTATGTATGTATGTATGTATGTATGTATGTATGTTTTTATGTATATATGTATGTTTTTATGTATGTATGTATGTATGTATTTATGTATGTATATATGTATGTATGTATGTATGTATGTATGTATGTATGTATGTATGTATAAAATGAAAAAAATTATTTCACTTATCCCAATTATTCAGAATACAGAAAACCGCACTTCGGTTAGAATTCTGGTTCGAGAGTAATCGTGTACCTAATATCCCTGCTAATTACCATTGATCTGGACTCTTTATATAAATTAAAAATAAGATTTAACATTTGCACTGTTGCACCCACAGGATTACCCCTTTTTTTTAGCAACATCCTCAATACCTTTGATCTTTTTAAAATGTATATTTCTCAATTTTTTTTAAATAATACAAGCGTTAATCAAATATCATGAGTAAACGTTTTTCAAAGAGTGTAGTTGCTGTATCGTAACAAAGAAGCAGTGGTCGTCCCTTAAAGAACATTTGTCATCATAGTCCGATCCCTCGACCTTGGTTTCGTAACATCAGAATTCAAGGGGGAGTCTGAAACGCGCAAAACAATTTTCTAAAAAGAGATCATCAAAACAACAACAAAAGCAATAAAAGGAAACCAATAACGATTGATAAAACATTCCCTAAAGATAAGAGCGAATAAAGGTCTAATAATAAACATTTAAGACAAACATAGACAGAAGAAAGTAAATAAATACTAATCTATCCGCAAAGAAAGGCACGCGGAAATTAAACGAATCGAGTATGGTATGTTGGAAATGTGGGTTTGAATCCCAGTGGGGTGCGATGAAGGTGATTTTACTCTTAAGTTTCACACCCTTTCTCCACGAAAATGTGGCTACTCATCTGGGCTAAACGCAATTAAATACTCTATTTGAGCGAGGATGATAAATATGGAATTTAGAGGAAACGTATCCACATTTTCAAAAATACAAATATGTACTTACTCTATGGTATTATGAACTTTTCCACACTTACAAAAATGCACCACCCAAAACTATTCTGGGATAATTCCATCCAGTTCACCTCATTACACTCTATCTATTTCAGGTCCATTCTAATGTTATCTTCCCATCTGCATCCAGGTCTTGCCAGTCAATACCTTAGACGTGGCTCTATTATTATTATTATTATTATTATTATTATTATTATTATTATTATTATTATTAGCACCGCGTCTTACTACCCGTTCGGGTTATACGCACTTACGCTAATGTGTAATGGTAGGGTGATTGTGAGATGAAATGAAGGACCTACAGTTTAACGTGGAATCCGAACCACGGTGGCGACCTGGCATTCCCCACATTCACAAGATGTCTTGTCAGAGGTGAAGAAAGGGTTTGACAATCAGATAAATCTTTGCCGGGACCGAGGATTGAACCCCGACCGCCAGCATAGAAGTCTTGACACCTTACCCCTAGACCACCAGGTCACCAGACGTGGCTCTAGTTTATTTCGTTCGTGATGCATGTCCTGCACATGAGATTTGATTACCTTCATAATGTATGATTACAGAGTATGCAATTCATCATTATGGACCTCTTCTACTCTCTTAATCCCTCCTTGGATCTAATATCTTCCTAAGAACCTTGTTTGCAAACGCCAGAAATTTCTTCTCGTTATGTAAGATAAGAGACCAAGTTTCACATCCATGTTAATAACCGGCGAAACTAATGTTTTGTATATTTTAAGTTTTACATTTCTTGATAACAGGCAAGAACTTACTGACCAATTAAATAGCATGCATTTTCCGATTGTATTATATATACATTTACACAGCTCTACTATAACACATAAGACCCACTTCAGCAGTGAACAGGTAAAACACACACAAAAAAAAAAGCCAAAGAAAAAATTCATATAAACATATATAACTTTTGAACCTTTTTCCGAGTTTTAGTCATGTTTGTGCTCCAGTAATGTGGAGATGCTTAACATTTATAGGAAGTGCTCAAAATGGCCATCTTCGGCCTGAATGCAAGCATTGTAATGCAATATATTTTCGAAAGAGTGTGGCGTTCTACGCCACCATAACTGTTGGCTTGTATTCAGGCCAAAGGTGCTCATTTCAAGTACTTCCTATAATGTTAGCAACTCAACATTACTGTAGTATAAATATGACTATAAATAAGAAACGAGGTCAAATGTTTGTATGAAATTTTGTCCCTCCTGTCCACCACTGAAGGAGGACCCACATGTTACGGTACTCTCTCTCTCTCTCTCTCTCTCTCTCTCTCTCTCTCTCTCTCTATATATATATATATATATATATATATATAATCATCCCTAATATGTGTGTATATATATATATATATATATACACACACACACACACACACACTATAAACCAGGAGCTCCAAAATGTTATGGAAGAATTGTCAGATCTTAAAGTAAGCACATGACCCCACACATATTTTTGATTTTAATTAAATATATTATGTTGATTTTTTAATTTGGAAAGCTAATAATTATTTAAAATCAAAATCATGAATGTCCATTATTTAAATTTAATTTTAAAACAAATAATAATAATACAAGGGTACTTTCTAACATCAACTATTTACATTACAAAATTAGTTTAGCCTCAATAGTATATTGTAAAAGATAAAAACAGTGGTAGTCCATAATTTGGTAGCCCCTGGTCGGACATATTGCGTTATGAAGATTTTCAATTTCGGTCGTTACAATAAGCGAGATAAAAGTAGAACAATGAATTTCGATTCTCTTTTCAAGAGTCGAAACGTTGACAAATAAAAAACAAACAATGTAATGGGAATTCCCGCTATGGCCTTGTTGTTATTTCTACGCTTTGTAAAATGTCACATTATGTGCTTCTTTCCAATCAACTACAGCAGCCCTCAGTGACGATCAATCACAAAATTATGGGGGCTATATCTGTGAGTTTTCTAATAACGATTTTAAAATAATCATCATCTATCAAAGTGATTACTTAAATTTTATTTGCGGCATTTCCTTAATTTAACACACAAACAACATTACTAGCTCCTGGCATTCAAGCAAAAACCGGAAGTGATATATTATTTTTAATTTTTTGTTGGTATATATTATTCTTAAAACATGTCTTACTACTCATTAGGGCATTTAATTATGCTAATAGAGTAGGGATGAGGAAGTTAAAATTTAGAGTTAATATAGCAGTGAAAGTAAAGTTAAAAACAATTTTTAAAAAACGCCTTCATAATATTATACCTGACCAGAGTTCGAACCCCAACCTCCTTATCTACAGCAAACCAGAATATATGAACTCTTACATTTTTCTCGCGTGCCCTCCGATGCTGGTTACAATAAATTGAATGGGTCGATTTACAAATGAATTTGACATACTTTTTTTAATAGTAAATTGAACTATCAACAATTACTTTAAGGGAATACATTAATAAGGTAGCTTGGAATAAATGCACCCACATTAGATTGGACAGGGATTGGACCAAAATCTCATTGTTAAATCATATCTATAACTAACATCATCCTCAGTACCCCCAGCCAAGATTCAAACCTCGATTTCTCAATCTTCGGCTATTCAATCGATTGCGAGCTTGACACTTTAGATCATCTGAGAACCGACACGGGTAATTGTGTTATTTATAGTTATTTTTAAAATGTTGATTTAAATTTTATTTGTGCTGCGTACAACCTGAACAGATAATAAGACACGTTGCCACAGAAAAAAAAATTAAATACGGGGAACACAAATAAACTAACTTAGACCAAGACAAAACCTTTTTCAAGCTTCTGCCAAGAAATTGGTACATGGATTCTAATAACGCTCACTTATTTTGGGAACACCTCAAGGGGTAAAAATAAAGATGCTTAAGTCCTCGGTTCGTAGAATCTTTCGAATAATACGAGGGTATTCGAGAGATTTAGGATTCGTAGAAATCACAACAACAAAATCTCACATACAATAATAAATACCATGACTTCAAATAACAATTTTAAGCAAATTGATAAAAGTAATCATATAGATATTATAGACTTGTGTAATTGGAGTATAAACAAAATCACAAAAAAAAGGACAATATTGAATTAATTTAATTACTTACAAACATAATGTTCTCTTTGTTTTTTATGACGTACCGTATTAGATTTGACAAACCAAATATAATTGGACAATGTACCAACCTTTAAACATTTAAAAAAATTACATTTTAAATACTTTTTAACTTAGGAATCAAAAATTGTATATTTTTAAAGGTTCAAGGATCCGAAAGAAAATTTAAGATATGGATTAGAGAAATATAGGATTTATTCCATGTCTAGATAAAACCAACAAACCTGTACGTTGTATTTTACCTTGCCAATAATTAACAACGAGAACGATCTGTAAAATAAAGTTAGTAATTATGCGAATACATTTTAAATTATGTTTTTGAGTTTATTCTTATGTTCTCTTAGTAGTATAACTTTTGGCTCTGATCTTGGGTAGTAATAAAACATAATTGAAACGCCAAACCATCAAAATATTCAGAGAAGTTCCTCTAGGCTGAAAGTACAAGGTCGTCGAATACGAGTACAAATCTTGGAGACCTTGGCTCTATTCCTAACCGCCCCCAAAATGTTGTAATTGTTGCGTGCGTGAGTTCTGGTTACCAGTTTCTACAATAACTGGATTTATTTTTCCGAAATTATTGTTGCTATGAAAATTACAAAAAACAATTACCTTTTTTTGCGTTCCCTTCTATCTCACTTTAATATTTTTAATAGTGTTTATAAAGGTTTAGGAGGGTGTCCTGGTGGTCTAGGGGTAAGGTGTCGGACTTCTGTACTGGGGTCCAGGGCTCAATCCTCGGTCCCGGCACAAATTTATCTGATTACCAAACCCTTCCTTCACCTCTGACAAGACGTGTATTAATCACAACTTGTGAATGTGGGGGATACCAGGCCTCCACCGTGGTTCGGATCTCACGTTAAACTGTAGGTACTCCATTTAATCTCACAATCACCCTACCATCACACATTAGCGTAAGTGCGTATAACCCGAACGGGTAGTAAGACGCTATATAATAATAATAATAATAATAATAATAATAATAATAAACAATAATAATATTAATAATAATAATAATAATAATAATAATAATAATAATATAAAGGTTTAGGCAGTTCGGAATTTATGGGCTTAATTTACCCTGAAATGTAATGTATTTATTAGTAGAACAATAATCTGATCCTCATAAAAATATCCTTTTAAAATAACTTATCTAAAATAATAGGATATCCAACAATGATAAAACATAGCTACATTTATATTCTGAAAATTAAAATATGCCATCTGGACACGAGAATCGAATTCTGGACCTTTGGGTTAGTACGCCCATGCTCTACCCACTGAGCTATCCAGGGTGCGCCCCGAGTCCAGGGTCATTCTTCACTTATATTTTAAGGCAGAGAGTCTATGATGGAGTCTATGTTGGAGTCTATGATGGAGTCTATTTAAAGTGATCCCTCACTAAATGCATACATAATAGCTTCGGCTATTTGATTATTAATAACTACATTTACCTTAAAACTGCCACAATTGTCATCATCTGTCCAAAGTGAAGCTGAAGAGAACGTGGCATGACGTTTGCATGCATGAAAGTACTAAGAACAATTTTTAAAGGCAGACATCTAAAAAAAGTTTCTAGATTTACTTTCACGTACCTACTCATACGTCAAGTCATGTGATCTGCAGCGGTCACTTTTGTTACAGTAGCCCCATGGCTTCTTTGGTGCTGACTGACAGCTCACAGCTGTTAGGTATATACCTAAATTTTGACTGTCAAAAGTGACAGCTGCTAAACACATGTTTTTGCAGATCATATGGTTCGGCGTAGGGATACATAATTTGGTCTGGTAGCTTTTCAAAGCCGTCAGAAGTCAGCTGTGAGCTGTTATTATTATTATTATTATTAGCACCGCGTCTTACTACCCATTCGGTTATACGCACTTACGCTAATGTGTAATGGTAGGGTGATTGTGAGATGAAATGGAGGACCTACAGTTTAACGTGGAATCCGAACCACGGTGGAGACCTGGCATTCCTCACATTCACAAGATGACTTGTCAGAGGTGAAGGAAGGGTTTGGTAATCAGATAAATCTTTGCCGGGACCGAGGATTGAACCCCGGCCGCCAGCATAGAAGTCTGACACCTTACCCCTAGACCACCAGGTCACCCCTGTGAGCTGTTAGTCAGCACCAAAGAAGCCATGGGGCTGCTGTATATATTATCAATGCCTGAAAATAAAATAATAAAATACTACTAATTTTGACCAATAAAAGTTTGTATTTTCTAAAATAAAGGGCACTTCCTATGAGAATTTGACATTTATTTATAAATTTATTTTTTAAGATTTCTTCTATAAAACTTCTAAATTTGTGCGGGTTAGCGTGCTCGTTTACACTGACTGAGTACATTGGGATGTGTTGTATACAAGTGACTTACCATCTTCCCTCCAGAGAATTTCACTAAACACTACCTTCATCTTTCGGTTCCATTGGATGAGATAGTTTTATAATCACTAATATTCTGAGACCAGTACCGCTAAAGCGGGCTACTACTTCTGACAGGGCTAATCCAACGCCAGCGTGTTCGACTAGGGTGCCTGAATCAGACCTAGGAGTCAAGGACTCGAGCTCAAATCCTGACAAGATGTACAGGGAGCTGCTTTGCTACAAAGGGATTTTTACCAACAAAAGTGGTCACAAGGTTTAAGGCGTCAGTATTCAATAAGATGGTCAAGGTGTTGAATCTCAGCCGGGTGCGTTGGATGTGGATTCTCCGCATTTAATTTAGTACCGTAGGTTTCCCATCCTATTTACACAATAATTCCGTACACTTCCTCTAAACTACCTTATTCATCCCTCCCCAAAGAATAAACGGTTACCTTATTCGGTAGCCGAATGGTCTAAGGTGTCAATCTCGTGCTAGACTAGGCTGCCGATGACAGGAGATTGGCATTCGAATCTCGGTCAGGAGTATTGTGGGTGGTTTTTTCCTAAATGATTTTAATTCTTTCTCCACGTAAATGCTGGTACACTTCCTCTAAACTCAACCTTCATCATCCCTAACTCATTGAAGTAGCTATTACATATGCGTAAACCTAAACAGGTAGTAAGACGCGGTGCTAAAAGAGATACTTTTTATTTATTTATTTTTTCTCCGGGGAAACCCGCCTCGGTGGCGTAGTTGTCTAACGCGCTTGTCGTGTTGAGATCGACTGCTGAGGACGGGGAGATCGAGGTTCGAATCTCAGTCGAGTGAACTGGGGGTGGTTTTTCCTAAACGGTTTTCCACTCTCTCTCCACGCAAATGTGGGTTCACTTCCTCTAATTCAATCTTCCCAATTCATAATCCATTAGCGTAATTAGTACTTAAAGCGTATAACCCGAACGGGTAGTAAGACGTGGTGCTAAATATTATTATTATTTCTCCGAGGAAGCGCTTTTGTAACTTATTGAATTTTCTTCTCAACCCCAAACCCACTAAAGCAACTCGTCAATAACCTTTACGATGAATGCGACGATAAAAAATTAAAACTCAAAGCAAAAGCAGTTAGAACGAACTTATTATGTCAAACAAGACAAGTGTATGGACCTATTGGTTTTCAATAGACTCCATCTTAAGCTTATCTTCATTCTAGCAGTGTCGGGGACAATAGTGTCCTTTCTGCCAGCGAACCGCCCAGCACTTGTCTGTATTGTGTACAAAGGAAACAGTACTTGCTTGTTGAGGAGGTTAATATTCAATACAAATTACAACTAGAGCAGGTCAACCGACAACCAATCATATACAGAGCATCCCAATAAACTGTACACACTTTGAATGTTAGTATCAAACATAGAAATGGGGAATAAAACAAAAATGATAGGGGGAGCTTTAGATGCAGGCCTCTACCTGTGCGTTCAGTAGTTTAGTAGTGTTACATTCCGTCAGAGGGTTTCATAACAAAGTAAATGAAAATAGCGAAGCCGCGCTTATCGTTTTGAGCAATGTAAGTGGAATCTTAAGTCTTATTGGAAAACGAAGAATGTCATTTAGGTGCAAACACGTTGGAGAAGTGAATCTGAAACATCGCCACCAACACGGGTAATAATTGCAAAATTGCGTGACAAGTTTGAGGCTGATGGAATAGTACAAAATTTAAACAAGGGATGGTTAAGAAGACAGAGAACGTCATCGGGTAATATAAGTGTTGCAGCAGTGATAAAGACACTAACACCTCGAAAAATAAAACAATGTTCTCATGTAAGTGGTGTTTGTAAATCCAGTGTTGATCGCATTTTGCGGCGTGTGAAATGTAAGCCGTACGTACATTCAAAGACTACCCCATGTAATGAATGAGGACGATCCACATAGGTGGTTTTTGCACATGTGTGAAGAAAGAGAAGATTTTCAAGACTTAATGGTTTCACCTAATGAAGACACCTTTGAACTTAATGGTGCTATTAATCGACATAACTGTTTGTCCTGAGCTGGCAAAAATCTACGCATAATAGAACAACAAGTAGTTAAACTATCAGATATATCGGTGAGGTACGGTTGCTCTTCTATAGGATGGTAAGGTCATTTTTCTTTGAAGCGACTGTCCCAGGCCTCACCTCACCTCAATGTTGCAAGACAACGTCTTACCTCTTCTTATTGACCTGTTTTGGAAAGAGTAATGATACTTTCAGTAGGAACAACATAACACCTAGGTAGATTTTCTGATGTCACTTTCCTCGGGAGATGGATGGGAATGAGAGTAATTGTTGAGTATCCACCTCGATCTCCTGACTTATCACTACTGGAATTTTTACCTGTGGTGTACTCTAAAGAATATTGTGTACAAAATAAAACCAAGAACACAGCAGGACATGAAAAACTAAATTAAATATGCCTGTGTTGCTATTCCGCTAGAAACAATACAACTATACGTCTCTCTGTTTCACATCATTGCCAACGGATGTATTGGTGCGGATGGTGGTCATTTTGAACACGTGTAGCTTTGATATAACAAACACATCAACAAGATGACGTCTGTTCTTTTTACTTGGTATATTTTATGGTAATAAAATGTGTATAATTTTCATTGGGATACTCTGTATATTATAGTTGGGTCAAATATACAAATCCAAGTCTTTATTTTATCTACGAATCCCACATAATGAATTCGAATTCAAATCTTGGGAAAAATTATGAACAAACGAAGAAATATAAATATAATGGAAAGATAGAAAATAGAAATAGCATAGGTGTAATTAGGCAGTAATGGGCCCGTGGCAAAACTTTCATGGTAGGTGGTACTCCCCACCCCCGAAGAAAATAAATTAGAAACTAACCAAAAATGTGCAGTATTTAACAACGGTTTGAACTATTGCAATTATCTTCAAAATTATTATGTAAATTAATTGCAAAATTGTTAAGTAAATTATTTATTGGTAGAAATACTTTTTTTTTTGTTATTTGTTTGTATCTTCTTAAATATTTATTTTACAGAAATATATATATATACAGAAAGATTTTTTTTTATAGTAGGAAATTATGGTCATTTAAGTGATTATTGAGTAATTTTTGATTGAATAATGAGATCTTTACGGAACAAAAAGAGGCTCAAAAGACAAAAATTTCCAGATTAATTTTGAGTGGGTGTGCTTGCACATTGGGCCCTATTTTGGGTGTGGGCCTGCGGCATTTTTACCATCTATTCCACCCTATAGTTACGACCCTTAAAAATAGTGACTAAATGTTAACATCTTTTGCTATAATCCATTAATTTGTTACGCTAATACATTCAGTTAAATGCTAAATTATTAACTGTTTAGAGTCAGGTTGTTAAGTTTGTACTAGTATTATAATAAGTCTAAAACACTAATAAGGTAAGAGGTATTAAAGCTAGAGAACAAATCAAAACTAAAACTTTGAAGAAAATATATATTTTTTAAATATTTGGGTTTCGAATCCGATATATTCTCGAATCCTCTGAGCTAGAATATCCTTAAGGATTCAAGGTATTTCAGGGCTCAAGTATTCGAAGGTCTCATCCCTAATATGTGTAGATATATTTCCCAAATGTATGTGTATGTGGTGGGGAAGAGAGGTGAATGGGTGAGGAGGAATTTCAATAGTTGCCAATTAATTAATGTAGTCCGAGCTTTTATCTCATTCGGTGGTGCATTTGCCTACTAAATTAAGGTTCAATTTTTTACACGAACAAAAATGGTATCATTGATTAAGTTGGGAGCTTTCACTTCACAGTGATATAAAGGCAGCTAGATAACTTGGTGTTTTGTCTGTTCTATAATTAAATTAATTCTTAAATCTCATCAAACCATTTCGTCTTTAGCCCTGGATATAAACAGACATAACAGACATATCTGTAAGATTTTTTTTTAGTTCGGGGGCACATGAAATGTCAAGATCCCTCATAATCTCAAGGTCGAAAATGTTTACTATTACAATACTTTACATGAGAAAGTAAAAATGGCGTTTCATCAGATGAACACAAGAGTAAATTTATCTATTTTTTCAAGACCATCTATTACGCACATTAGTTACGTCATAAATGCTTTTAATAAATAGATACCCGTCTCGGTGGCGTAGTTGGCTAACGCGCTTGTCGTGTTGAGCTCGACTGCTGAGGATGGGGGAGATCGAGGTTCGAATCTCGGTCGAGCGAACTGGGGGTGGTTTTTTCCTAAATTGTTTTTACACTCTTCCTCCACGCAAATGCGGGTTCACTTACTCTAATTAAACCTTACCAATTCCTAATCCATTAACGTAATTAGTACTTAAAGCGTATAACCCGAATGGGTAGTAAGACGCGGAGCTAAATAATAATAATAATAATAATAATAATAAAATAATAATAATAAACAGATCAATACTTATAAGCATGCACGTCAACTTCTCTTCCAAAAAGTGAGGGAAAATAGAGCAAGGGCAATCAAATCGTAACGATGTGCAAACAAACTTAATAATTGGTATTATAACTGTAGGCCTATCAATTATTTAATTACTGGTATTTTTGTACGATGTTTTAATTTATGACGTTTGTTCTGCGAGTCATGATACCGGTACACTTTTTTTATTTTTACAATCACCGCTAATATAGTCTAATGCGAGAATGACACGTTATACCAAGCGACCGTTGACGCAGATAATAAGTTTTTCGATCATGCATTGAATCGAACCAGTTACCCTAAGTTCAGTTGGCAGACACGCTACCGACTAAAATAAGAATTTCTAGTCATTTAACACGAATACTTCTGCAGATGATTTATTCTAAGACAATACACTTCTATTAGACTTGATTATCTTTGACGGGAAGGTCAAGGTTCGAATATCGGCCGATCCTGATTTGTGTTAGACTCATTCAGATCCTGATCTGTGGGAACCTGGCTCCAATGTTAGACTCATTCAGTCTGGCGTACTGGTGACATGGGGTGTCAGGGCTTGAGTCCTGGCCAGGGGAAATGAAAGGGGGTTTCCTAAATGGTTTCCCTCACTCCTTAAACAAATATGGTACATTTTATCTAAATGATACATTCCTCATGGCTACTCCACTAGGCCGATAAAAAATGTGGATAGTCTGGAAGGGGGGACGCGGTGGGGAAAAACCCAACTAATACCAACAATGGGGCTGGGTTTCCATGGTCTTTTATCTCGGTAGTTTCACCAACTCCCTACAAGTTAATGGGGGTGCATTTTATACATAGTACGTGCGCTCTCCATCCTTACCGCTTAGAGTAAAAGGAATAACAACGTTGTTTTATATTATATCTTATTTTTCATTGCTTCTCACTATCCGTTTGGGCTGCACACATATAACTATATTATTATTATTATTATTAGCACCTCGTCTTACTACCCGTTCGGGTTATACACACTTACGCTAATGTGTAATGGTAGGGTGATTGTGAGATGAAATGAAGGACCTACAGTTTAACGTGGAATCCGAACCACGGTGGAGGCCTGGCACTCCCCACTATTCACAAGATGTCTTGTCAGAAGTGAAGGAAGGGCTTGGTAATCAGATAAATATGTGCCGTGATATAACTATATTAATTACACAAATGTGATAGGGATGATATAGATAGAATTTTTAAAATGTATCCGCATTTGTTTGGATGTAGAGTAGGAAACAATTTAGAGGGGAAAAAACACCCTCAGTGTACCCTATCGGGATTCAAACCCCGATCTCACTCTCACTGACTCAAGTGACTCGTTAGAGTGTGCATCCAACATTTCGGATAACGATGGTGTTAAACGTAATAATTTAAAAAAACTAATCTTAAACTAACGTGGTTTCAGCTAATTTCTGGGCGGTATGGTGGAAAGCCTGGAAGCGTCCGCTTCTTCGAGGAGTCTCGAACTGGAACTGGACAACTCTCCAGAGTGCGAGGTTTGGATCCCGGACAGCAAAAAGGACGGCCGATTGGAGGATGAATACATCTTAGGAGATATCGTTGGTCGGTGAGTTTTAAAATTGAGGGATAAATATTTTCAATATTTTGATTTAGTTTTTTTTCTTCACGATTTCATATTTAACGAAATTTTTTTATATCGTTAGTTCGGATAAAGTTTAGTTAACATAAATTAGTTTTAATTTAATTTTTAAATTTAAAGTATTATTTTATTTCAAATTGACATTTATATATTTAGTTTTCCAACACCAACATAGCTCAGTAGGTATAATAAGGCAGGAGTAAGCAACTTGTCGATTTTGCGGCAGTTTTAAGTCTGACAAAATACTTTTGGCAGTCCAAACTTTCACAACAAACAATTTGCTTTTAGCTTTTGAAGTATGAATATAACCGTTTGTATGCTTAATTTTTGTGGAAGTGGCGTCTGTAGTTCACTTAAAAATGATTTTCGAACGAGAACTACTAAAATATTTCAAAATTAAAATAATGAACCAGTCGAAACAAGGGCGGTTAATTACGTCATGCAAACCATCATCGGCTTTGTTAATGCGCTGTTTACAAAATAAAAACTTCATTTCGATACTAATATATTTTATGGCTTTTTTTCTAAGTTATAAAAACCATACGTTCGGGTTATACGCACTTAAACTAATGTGTAATGGTAGGGTGATTGTGAGATGAAATGGAGGACCTAAGATTTAACGTGGAATCCGAACCACGGTGGAGGCCTGGCATTCCACACATTCACAAGTTGTGATTAATATACGTCTTGTCAGAGGTGAAGGAAGAGTTTGGCAATCAAATAAATATGTGCCGGGACCGAGGATTGAGCCCCGGACCCCTAGCAAAGAAGTCTGACACCTTACCCCTTGACCACCAGGTCACCGTTGTGTGCAATTAAAGACACCAAGTTCTGAAACATATTTAACTATCTTGGCTATCAAAATAAAACAACATGTTTCAAGCTAATATGGAGAAGTTTCTGATTTTAATATTCATTTAGGTGTATTGTATTTTCCCCCTTTGAGGTGTTAGTTACTTTCAATGTTTTTACTTTAGGTTACTGAAGTTAATATTGCCAAAGTACTTTGAAAATTTAAATAAATTTTCCATTTAAAATTAAGTCATTTTAAAAATATTTACAATTTTATTTGAACTATTCATTACATTTAATAATATTCAACAAGTTTTGATTATTAAATACTCCCTAATAAAAGTAAATACGAGGCGGCACGCTAGACAAGTTCAAAATTCAGCTAGTCTCTAAGTGGCACACTGGTCGGAAAAGTTTCGCCATCACAATCCTATAACGTGTATGGCTACTTAGGCCTAACCAAGAGTCCCTAATTCCATTCCTGATTTGTACAAAAAATAATCGTCAAGGTATTGTCCATTGGGGTATAATCGGTCCAGATATTTTGTTCTAAATTAGTTTGTAACTTTGTTTTTAACCACGTCTTACTACTCGCCCTGGATATCCTAATTATTTGGTGCAGATACGAGAAAGGTAGAAGTGGGATAAAATGTACCTGTCTTTTCATGAGGATTGGGCCTGAAACATTTAGGGAAATCACCCTCATTACACCTGGTCAGGATTTGAACCTTTATCTCACCGTCATCGACAAACCAGACTAGAGGAACATGATGTTTTAACCACGTGCCCAACGGTGCAAGTGTCATTAAGTTTTGATTTGTTACCATTAGTTGGTTTATAAAGTGCTCGTTCAATACCCCTATTTTTTTTTTAAAACCACTCATTTCACTTTGTTTGTAGCGGATTGGTTGAAAATTTAGGAATACTCCTTTTCACGACAATCTGCGTCTAAAATATCTCAAATATCGGATTCCTCAAATAGAATTAGGGTGGTTATTCTGAGAGAATGAGTCGAAGCGGAAGAGAAATATGGGCTGGTATTAAAGAGGAGTGTTAGATAGAGAAGGGGGAATACAAAGAGTCGGTGAATAGAGGAAGAAGAGAGATCGATGATCATTCTATTATTGCCACTATGGATTTGCTTCAATTTTGCAACAAAATCCGCTTCTGAGAAAGATACGATTGAGTGTAGTATTTCAACTGCAGGCGATGGGAAATTTGAGTTAATATTAGCGTCAAATACACCCCACATGCATATTTTATCTTTTTGCTTCATGTCTTAGTTCTCGTCTGGGCTATACCTAATTAATTACATTAATTGAGTAGGAAGTTGTTGTAGGAATGTAAAACTCAGAATATACAAAACAATATTTTACCAATTGTTCTCTATGTGTGTGAAACATGGTCTCTTACCTTAAGTGATGAAAACAAATTTAGAATGTTCTAAAACAAGGTGCTTAGGAAGATATTTGGCTCAAAAAGTAATGAGGCTTCTGGGGAGTGAAGGGGGTAACATAATGATGAGTTACATACCCTCTATTCATCACAAGATCTTTTAGATCAATCAAGTCTCACATATTATGATGAGCAGGACATGAAGTGGGAATTAGAAATTGTAGAACCGTGTTCGTGGTACTTACTGGCAAATACAATGGGAAAAGACCATTGGGAAGACCTAGACGTAGATAGGAAAGTAACATTAAAATTAACCTTAAAGAGGTTGACTGGATATAACTAGTTCAAAATAGGGATAGGTGGCGTACATTTGTAAGTGTGGCAATGAACTTTTGAATTCCAAATGTCATAGAGTAAGTAAATTAAGTAAGGTTGAAGTTCGAATTTCATTCGGATATAGTGTGCTGTTTTCCCCTAAATATTTTTCTTTCCACTTTCCCCTAGAAGCAACTGTTTATAAATTTCCTTTAAATTTTACCTTCCTTGTCTTTACCTCGTTTGATAGATATGCAGATATCCCGCACGGGTTGTAAGACGCGAAGCACGAGTTTATCGCTTTACATTTATAGTTTTTTATTTGAGTATTTGTAGTTATAAATAAATTACTGGATCAGACAATATGCTTCTCAGTTTTAGCAACGTAACGAGCAGAGAGACATCCTCGCACTCAATTTGCTCTCGTGACGTCTCAGTCTGTCTGGATAATCCGATTCAAAGAGCAAGAGAGAGCATTTATAGGATTAGCGTTTCTAAAGCTTTTCGTTGGAGTAGCTACGCCATGAATAAGCCTTTTAACTTGATCAACTCAAGAACAATCTAGAAAATGATGCTGTTGCACAACCAACTTCTCCTTCAACTGCATAAGAGCCGGTGCGCACGCGATTTAAATACCACGTTCATTCAGTCAGATTTGCTGCGAACGGGGAGTTTGGGACTCAAATCCCAGTGGGGTGTACTAAGAGTTTTTTTATTTTCCTCAATGGTGTCACACTGCTCTTCAACGCAAATGCGATTTCATTTCTTCTAAATTCTATCGTATACTCGTCCCTATCTCATTAGTGTAATTATGTGGGAAACCTGTACGGGCAGGTAGACGTTTTAACACACAAATATTTAGTGATTACTTTCATAAAAACATAATACAAAAATTAAGTTTCAGAGAAAAGGGAGCATTATTATTATTTAGCACCGTGTCTTACTTGCCGTTAGGGCTATACGCTAATACAAATTACACGCTAATAATATATTAGCAATAGGGAAGGATGAATATAAAGGAAGTGAACCTACAATTGCGTGGAGGATGTGGAAAACTATTTTGGAAAAATTACCCCCAGTTTCACCCAAGCGAGATTAGAATCTCGATCTTTCCATTCTTGGCAGTCTATCTCAGCACGATACTAGTGCGTTAGCTAACTACGAGTATGCTATCGTGGCGGGTGAAAAGATAAAAAAAAGAGTTTATTTCAAACCATGCAATTCATTGTGCTGCTGTAAGTTGTAGCTCAAAGATCTCTTTGAAACTAATATCTTATTTTAAAAGTAATCAACCAGTCTGATTTGATAATATTTGGAAAAAGGTGACCTGGTGGTCTAGGGGTAAGGTGTCAGACTTCTATGCTGGCGGCCGGGGTTCAATCCTCGGTCCCGGCACAGATTTATCTGATTTCAAACCTTCCTTCACCTCTGACAAGACATCTTGTGAAAGTGGGGAATGCCAGGCCACCACCGTGGTTCGGATTCCACGTTAAACTGTAGGTCCTCCATTTCATCTCACAATCACCCTACCATTACACATTAGCGTAAGTGCGTATAACCCGAACGGGTTGTAAGACGCGGTGCTAATAATAATAATAATAATATTTGGAAAACAACACAATCTCATACTCCACTAAAATCATTAGAAATGTAAAGGGTTCAACAAGTAAACACGTAATTATTTATTACGCCCCAAACAATACTAACAAAAATATTCTCCTTTATGATGCACCCATGCAAAATAACCTTACATTTATAAAGAATTTATCACAGCGGACATTAAGTATCTGATATCAAATTTATGCGAAATCACTTTACAAACAAAAAAGAGGTGATATCAAAATGGCATTACATGTGTATTAATTATGCTAATAGTATAGGGATCTGAAAGGTCTGTTTTAGATTAAATGTACCTGCATTTACCCAGAACCCACTTTAGTGGTCGCATGGTCCAAGAAGAAGTCACCCACACATTAGACTAGACTGCCGATGATGGGGATATTAGAATATTAGGGTCGGGTTTATTGAGGGTGTTTTTCCCTGTATGACTTTTCACCCTCATTCCACGCAAGTGTTGGTACACTTCTTCTAAATTCAACCTCACTTATCCCCAAATCAATAGCGTAATTAGTAGGCATGCGTATAACCTGGATGGTTATAAAACGTGGTGCAAAAAATACTTGGAGCCAGTGGGAAATTGCTGATGTATTTAGAAAACTCAGTACACCCTGATTGAATTTGAACCCCGGCCTCTCCGACATCACTTTAGACATTTTTGGTCACGTGACCACCAACGAGGTGCACCAGAGATTAACTCAAGATTCATGTTACTGTTAAGAATTTGTAGCTCTACTAAATTTTAACTCTTCAATGATACTGCCATCTGTTAAAGATTCATTTTGATTTACAGCAGAATTCACTCCCACTTCATTTGAAATTAATGATTTAGAAACGGGACTTATTGGGGCCAGGCCAGAAATGGATCACATCCGACAAATTTTGTAAAGTGTGTGCACTAAATTTGTGTCCGTACCAGCGATTGTTTTCTTACCGTTAATATATATATCGTTTCGTTGGGACTGATGAAACTAAAACGGTTTTAGAGTACCGGTGATTATGTACAAATAAGCTTGCATTTCTTCTTCATCAGAACAAGAAATACCGCTGTTTAAATCATAAGGTGGATCGTAGTCACCATCACTATCATTACCACCATAGGTTTTTTTTAGCACCGTGTCTTACTACCTGTTTGGGTAAACACTTTGTACTAATCACGCTAATAGTTTTGGGGATTAGAAAGGTTATATTTAAAGGAATTGTAACTGCATTTACATGGAGGAATAGTGAAAAATCATTTTGGAAAAATCACTCTCAGTACACCCGACCGGAATTCGAGCCTGGTTCTCCCCGTTTTCAGCAGTCTAGTCTACTGCGAGAGTGACGTGTTAAATAATTCGGCCACCAAAGCGGGTATCCGGTATGTTAAGCTTACGTTTTTTTTTATCAAGCTTTTTGAGAAATCTGTCAAAGAAACAATTTTTTTACAATAAAGAATTTTAATAGATCATATTCATTAAGCAATAGTTTATGTTTTAGGTTAGGATCAAATCATAAACAAAATCCGAGAAATGAAGTAACTGTCGACACTGATTTCACATTATTATGGTAAAGATCATTATAATAATTAAAAGTATACAGTCAATTACCTGTTTAAGGAATTTTATGTATAAAAGATGGCATTAAAAACTGTATTAACATTCATAACTTATACACATTGATTTAAAATCTCGTCGGTGACCTGGTGGTCTAGGGGTAAGGTGTCAGACTTCTATGCTGGCGGCCGGGGTTCAATCCTCGGTCCCGGCAAAGATTTATCTGATTACCAAACCCTTCCTTCACCTCTGACAAGACATCTTGTGAATGTGGGGAATGCCAGGCCTCCACCGTGGTTCGGATTCCACGTTAAACTGTAGGTCCTCCATTTCATCTCACAATCACCCTACCATTACACATTAGCGTAAGTGCGTATAACTCGAAGGGTAGTAAGACGCGGTGCTAATTATAATAATAATAATAATAATAATAATAATAATAATAATAATAATAATAATAATAATTTAAAATCTCAAAACACCTCATCAGACATTCCACTGTTAACTGGTGAGAAGAATGGTCCTGTTTGCTAAGCAGAACAAGCGTATCTCAAAACCAAGGTTACTAATGCTAAGGAAAATACTGAGCTCTGTGGGTCAAAATAATAAGCCAGTAAATCATATAACAGAAATATGACTGACTATATTGTTTAGGAAATCATGATACTGCTATGTTGCTTAGAATTTCAATAAAATTTTGAAATATGGGATAATTCATTTGCGTTTTTTGTCATTCTATAAATAACATATAACTATTTCGCCTAGGAAGTATATAAAGTTACTGCTAAAGATTAATGAGGTAAGAAAGACGTAGTATTAAAAATAAAAATGAAAATAGAAAAAAAACCATTAGATACGCCTTTTTGACTTTTGGTCTACCCTTACTAACAAGTCATAGAAACTTGAGAAACCCACCTTTTCAACTTACAAATATTAACGTGAGGATACTTAATAATCCTGTGATACGTTTAGAACAGTCCAGTGTGGAAGTTGAATGCCGCATTTTGCCACGGGCCCCATAACTCTAACCTCATTTTTACTTTCTCGCTATCTTACAGGTAGAGAAAGTATTGTGATCGTCAAAAAAAAACTCAAGATTTTGATGAATCTTGACGTTTCATGACCCCCCGAAATTGAAAAGGTTGTTTTTGAATTTCCGTCTGTCTGTACCTCGGACTAGAGCCTAAACCATTTTACCGATTGGGCTAAAATTCGGTATCTAGGGTTTACATAGGACTACCTTGAGGGGTTTTTGGTATTGGATATCCAATACTAAAATTAAGGGTAGTTTACTGAAGGGAAAACAGAGAAAAAGTAGATTTTAACAAAATCGGCTCTAACGATATTGATTAAATTTCATTTCTAAACATTTCTAAATATTCTAAACAAAATGGATACTCTCAATATTTTGGCAAAATGACTTTAAGGGCTCCGGTCTGATAGTAAATTATCTTTTTTTTATAATATCTCCTAAACTAGTTGAGATATGAAATTACTTATCATTATAAATATGTAGGTCGATTTATAATACAAATATTTTATTCAAAACATATTTTTTATAAAACCAATAACTTTCAAGCTATACGCAAATTTATATATTTTTTAACTTTTCGAACACAAAAAGTAAAGTATTGCGACAGTTAAAAAAAATCTAACCTGAAATGTTGATGGAAGTCGACGTCTCATGAGCCCCCGAATCCAAAAAAGTGGTCCTTGCAATTTCGTCTGTTTGTGTGTATGTTTAAACTTAAGATTGAGTAGTTTAATAAAGAACGAAAAGAGAAAAAATCGATTTTCTCAAAATCGGCTCTAACGATTTTGATTAAAATTCGTATCTAGGCGTTTATTAAGATTATAAATAAACTGACTATTTCATTTTCCCATGAAAATGACTTTTAGGGTACTTTACAGATGCAGAAACTTCCGTATCTCCACAACTATTTGAGATACTAAATAACTTTTCATTGAAAAATTAAGTACTATTAAAAATAAAAACTTTTATATAAAATAGGAAGACCTGGTGGTCTAGGTGTAAGGTGTTGAACTTCTGTGCTGGGGTCCGGGGTTCAATCCTTGGTCCCGGCACAGATTTATCTGATTGCCAAACTCTTCCTTCACCTCTGACAAGACGTGTATTAATCACAACTTGTGAATGTGGGAATGCAAGGCCTCCACCGTGGTTTGGATTCCACGTTAAACTTTAGGTCCTCCATTTCATCTCACAATCACCCTACCATTACACATTAGCGTAAGTGCGTATAACCCGAACGGGTAGTAAGACGTGGTGCTAATATTATTATTATTATTATTATTATTATTATTTAGCACCGCGTCTTACTACCCGTTCGGGTTATACGCTTTAAGTACTAATTACGCTAATGGATTGGGAATTGGGAAGGTTGAATTAGAGGAAGTGAACCCGCATTTGCGTGGAGGAAGAGTGGAAAACCATTTAGGAAAAACCACCCCCAGTCCACCCGACCGAGATTCGAACCTCGATCTCCTCGTCCTCGGCGGTCGAGCTCAACACGACTAGCGCGTTAGCCAACTACGCCACCGAGGCGGGTGTGGTGCTAAGAATAATAATATATGAAATATACTTTTTTAAACCAATAGTTTATGATTTATTGGCAAATAAATTAATACAATTTTGTAAGCTTTAGTTGTAAAGAGATACTTCCTAAGTTTTAACGCAATAATTCTCCAGAGTAATTAAATATAAGTAAGTCTCTCAAAAAGTGTATGTTGTTTTTCCTTAAACCTCTTAGGAAAAATGTTTGTACAACAATGATCTATCTCCTTCATTTTAGACTTAATAGTCAATATTTACATTTTTTATTGGTCAAAATTTATAAATGAAGAATTTAATAGCAATGCGATTGCATAAAAATTTGCAAAACCTAATAAAATGTCGAAAACTTTATCCGGAAGTTGAAATACGAAGTGCTGACCCTTGTAGACCCAATATTGATCTTTTTTTTATCGGTCCAAGCATACAAATGAGGACATTAATTCTTTAAAAACAAAATTATAAAATTTAAAACCGGACTTAAAACATTTTTACGTAAATATGGTGCAATTTATGCTTGGGTTTGTTAGTGTATATTATTTCGTTTCACATAATATATTACGAGTTTTGTGTAAATATCTCAATTTTTAAACAATAGAGCTAGAAAGTCCGTGCGGAGTTCCGTACCATTTATTTATTTTACAGCAGAAAGTCATGCCGCAACCTCACCACAAGGGAATAAAAATAAATGTATTCTTTATTTACTTATTTTCCGACACTAGTTCTATTAAATCTGGTTTGAATTGCAAAGGTAAGAATAATGAATACCCAAACTACGTAGGAGAAAATAAATATTGATAAAATAGTACTACTAAGAAAAAATAATGATTTTCGAATAGGTTGACATTAGATAGTTTCAACAAATGTTTGAAAAAAAAAACTTCCGCTAGCTGTCACCACCTCTCCTACCGCAGACCAGGTATAGCTTCATAGAATATAAGAAAAGTAAAGTTCTGAAATGATTTACAACCAATTGCATTGTAAATTTATTGTTCCAAATTAAGAAGTCAAGATAATAAATGTACAATGATACCTGATAAGTTATAGTATCACATTATTATCACTGTGCATTTTAATATCTCGACGCATCACGCGGGGCAACTAATTGCAATGCAGATGTGTATTATTTCAGAACTATAATCTTTCTAATATTCTTATAATGTTAAACTCTTCTTTCAAAAATAAAAGTATTTTAACTTAGTTATGGAAGAAAATATTTCACAAATTTTTCATGTACACAGTTTAGTAGGAAGTTTATTTAAACAGTTCATACCGGTGGATAAGTGGTATAAGTGTCAAGCTAATTATATTTGGCTAGTCGGTGGTGGGTTGATTATTATTCCAATCTCACCCGGGTTTACTGAGTTAAAAAAATGTTTCCCGCTCACCCCCACGCAAATGCGAATACATTTCCTATAATATTTTATTTTCTTAATCCTTACCACACTAACGCAATTAATGTATATGCGTATAGGTAGGGTAATGGGACGTATCGAAAAACTACAACAAATATAGCACATAATTTTATTTTGCACGGCGTATTACCACCCATCCTCACAAGCCACATTTAATTTAACTAATGGGGTAGTGAAGAGGAATGTATAATTCAAAGGAAATGTACCCACATCTGCATGAAGGCGGAGTGGAATATAATTTGGGAAAAGTCACTATCAGTACACCTGGTGGCATTCAAACCTTTATTACCCCCGAACCTGCCCCCCACCCCTCTAGTAACCACCACTGGGAAACTATATTAAATGAGACTCACACCCACTTAGATGACCACATGGCCTAAGGCGTCTCGCAATAGACTAGACTGCCGATGACGGAGAAATTGGGCCTCGATACCAGTCGTGTGTATTGAGGGTGTTTAATCTTAGATGATTTTCCACTCTCTTTCCAGACAAATGCGGGAACACACTCTCTAAGCTCAGCCTTCCTCATTCCTGCCATATTGGAGTAATTAGTACATAGGCGTCTAATCCAAACGGGTAGTAAGATGTGGTGGTAAATAAAAGAAACTCATGCCTTTGTCCTAATGCCCACCAACACGGGTCATTGTTGATGTTAATCTTTATAAAAAGAGTCCCGAGATCCTAGCGTTCTAGGCCCTCTAGATAAATTGGGCACCCCTGGATCCGACGTCAGTTTTCACACTTTTTACAAGGACGACCACTAAGTTTAAGCACGACTTGTAGATAAATCAACAATATTCTATATTTGTCGTTCACACACACACTTTCCACACCCAAATTTACATTAGTAGCTAACTGCGCAAAATTATTCAATTCTTTGGGAATTTTTTTCTTTTCGTTATCTGTATTTTAATATTCCTCCGGCAGATTTACACTAATGGGGTAGGGGTGATGAAGAAAGAATCGGGTGTAAGTGTACCAGCATTCATTTGGAAAGTGAATGGGGAAACAATTTGAGAGAAACTATCTTAGTGCCCTACTCAACCTGAATACAAGCCCCGACTTCCTGAGTCATCAGAAAACCAGATAAGACAAGTCCACGTGTTTTGAAACAATGCCCTTGTCAACAACCGTAAAGTCTTACCCATCACTTATTAAGAGCATTTTGTCGACCTCGGTGCTCTTGGTGTGAAGTGATCGTCTCAAGACCTGATGTTTGTGGGTTCAAAACCAGCCGGGGCAACGGATTTTTACTGAGAGATACCTTTCCCAGAAAAATCGGTAGACCCTTTCGCTCTTGCTCATATAAATTCGCGTATTCTGATATAATCAGTTGATCAGAAAGTGTTCGTTAAATACCTCATGTAAATAAAAACTAAAATAAAATAACACTTTTTTTTGTGAGAAAAATACTGTGCTCTCCCTTCCAAATTATTTGTATTGTTACATAAAAAAGTTTTCCCACATTTATTGAAGTTTTAGGGCTTTTGTAGTAAAATTTTAATAAAAACGCCAAAGTGATTTATATAACCATGAACATAACGTGTAAAGTTTCCAACAATATTTGCTGTAGAACTATTAACTTTTAAGTTTCAAAAAACAAAGCAATTATAATTTTACAACCAAACATAAAATCAATTAATGTTTACGTTAAAATTAAACAAAATTTAGTAGCTGCAGCCTTAATCAACGTAGCTGTCATCCTTAACTATGAGCATGTGGTTTAAATGTCAATCTCACCTGATGTGGGGGTTGGGGGGAAGTGGGAGGGATTAGGATTGAAATACCAGTTGGTTGAACTGAGTTTTTTTTTCTTAAATGGTTTTTCCCTCTTCCACCAGGTAAGAGTTTGTAAATTTCCTCTAAAATTCTACCTTCCTCATCCCTTCCCTCATCAATGTTTAAACGCGGATAGCCCGAACGTGTAGTAAAACGTTGTGCTGACAAAACTGATTTTTCAACAAAAAGAACCCCGTGTATTTTTCTTTCAGCTTTGAGTTTTAAAGTGTCTATGATTCTTTAAGATGTTTAATCAGCATTTTCTTACGTCACCACAAAGTGTGAAACAAAACACTTTCCCCTTTTGTTCGAAGTTTGAGTAAGAATAGCACCGCGCCATCCCCCCCCCCCTCTCCTCCCGTAAGTTCGTTTTTCATAGTTTTTTCTATGGAATCAGATAAAATACTTGTAATAAAACAGACAAATTTATTGGAAAATTCTGGTCGTGAGAATCATAGCATAGGTATTAAATAAAAACAAAATTTTGAAAAGGACTTGAGGGAGCTCACGGAGTTTTTGAACTACACACAACATAAAAATGTTTCGTAATCTTTACTCGTATTTTGCTACATGTTTCTTTTCCACTGTTTTATCTCATAACAAGCTCGTGAATTATGGAAGCTCATACGTACTAACTTAGGAATAAAAAGTCAAGTCTATTTTGACAATGAGTCAGCTTTATTGGTTTGCAGGTACACAAGAGTTGGAAATAATTGCATCAATAGACTTTCAAAGACAGTAATAAAACTTCAGTAGTTTTTTAACTAGCAACATAGCAAACTAATACAAAAGTTAGTTAATGGCATACTTTTAAAACCAGTTTTATAATCGTAATCACACAAATAAAAAAAACCTATCACCATTATACCTCCATTACAAAATAATATAAGTTATTAAATGGATTCGTGGCAGTCTCAAAACTAATAGTATTATTATTATTATTAGCACCGCGTCTTACTACCCGTTCGGGTTATACGCACTTACGCTAATGTGTAATGGTAGGGTGATCGTGAGATGAAATGAAGGACCTACAGTTTAGCGTGGAATCCGAACCACGGTGGCGGCCTGGCATTCCACACATTCACGAGATATCTTGTCAGAGGTGTAGGAAGGGTTTGGAAATCAGATAAATCTGTGCCGGGACCGAGGATTGAACCCCGGCCGCCAGCACAGAAGTCTGACACCTTACCCCTAGACCACCAGGTCACCAACTAATAGTAAAACAAACAATTTGTATTGTTGGAAACTTTTATTTTATTTTCTAATTTGACCACACGAACTAAGTATTGCATTCTTATCTGAAAGACCTAGGTTCAACCTATACTGAGTCCCTATTGTGTTTTCACAACCTCCCCTCAGGAGAATGTTACCTCGTTTACTTTAAAAAAAATCACTTTATTTATAATGTTTTCCTAGTCAGATCACCATATTAAGATCATTAACAGGAAATTCATGAATGTACTATTATTTTGTAGCATGTATACGCCAAATCATGTGTTTTGCACCCGTCTCTTATGACAGATGGTGATATTTTTTACAGCCTAAGTTTAATAGAGGGATTTGATATTTTTTACATTTGTAATAGTTTTTTATTTTCTAAAAAAATGTTCCATGTTGTTCTTACTTTGGTTTGAGTAATTGATTAACTATTGGCAGTAAGAGAGTAAGAATGTCATATTTTCTTTATGTGCTACACATTAGAGTAGGCCTATTAATACGGCCCAGTTTTCATAGGAGCTAGAAAAGTTAACATATAAAGGTTCACGTATTCATACGTAAAGTCATGGGATTTAGAGCTGTCACTTTTAATTAATATTATAACACCTTTAAAATAACACTAATAAAATAATAAAATATTAGCAATGTTGACAGCAGAAAATGTTTGTATTTTCTAAAAGTCTGTTCTTACTAACATCTCACTATAAAATTTATTTAGCTCCTATTATTATGTGCCTTAACAAATTGAAGCTCTCGTGAATAGGTCATAAGAGTTGAGACGGAAGGGCAGCAGAACGAAATAGACATCTTCGCGTCCAGAACCAAGACCATTTGCGTTGCCATGGAAACGACCATGTTTCAATCACGCCCCGTTCCCACCATCTATTTGTTTTCTCTGATGACACTTGGTCTTAGAGGATGAAGAATTTCGAGAAGAAAAAAATGTAAAGGTCGGTGGTGAAAGGTACGACTAAGAAACTCTGAGGGTGAGCTTGATCAAAAGTATTAGACTCATATTTTCTGTTTTACTGGTGACGGAGATCGGGGTTTGAATCTCTTCCGTGTGTGGATAGTTTTTTACTTTAAATGGTTTACTACTCCCCCAACGTGCAAATTCAGGTAAATTTCCTCTATTTTATACCATCCTCATCCCTGCCATAGCGTAATTATACGGATAGTAAGACGTGGAGTACTCAACCATATATTAATACGCGAATGAAGTAGTGGTGAGGAAGGTAGAGCTTAGAGGAAATGTACCCGTAATTGTGCGAAGGGAGGAATTTAGTCCAAGTACCCACCAATGCTGATAGCACATACAAACATAATTATTTCACCCAAATGCTGTAAAGTAGTCAACTATAATCTCTCCGACAAAAATATAATCTTATTTGACAATTTCAAAATATTACTAGGTCAAATTTCATACGACAAGCTATGTGTTACGCTCCTGTGACGTTTTACATATAGTTTTTGCAATATACTAGATTACGAGTGGTCGAGGTTCGTAACCAGGTCGGGTGAGCTGAAAGGGTTTTTCTATAAAAGATTTATTCAAAAGTGTGATTCGCCCATCCCTCACACTAATGCGGCTGCACTTATAAACAACCTTGTTGATGCCTATCACTTAGTTTAATCCGCTAATAGACCTTGTGTTTACCTAAAAAAAAAATCTAACCATTCGGCTACGTAATCGCATCTGCTCTACCACATTAAGTTTTATTGACAGCGTTTTGAAAGCGTTTACAATCACCAGTCCCGATGCGCTAGTTTAAATTCCCATAACGGGCTTTCCAGTGAAAGCATAGACATAAATGACCAAGTTTTATGATGTCATAAAATATTACCTATGCTTTGTGAGTAATGTGGTCGTACAAGTGACCCAGTTATGAAGTGGACCACATATGGAAATAATAGGTGATATACTAGTCTATCCAGCGTAGGGATGCCGATAAAGTGACAGCATCTAGCAAAAGCTACCAGATCTAATCTCATGTATCCAATCTCCAAACCATATGATCTGCAGGACCATAATGTTGAGTTAATGTCACTTTTGGCATCAAAACTTTCACAACAAACCATTTGTTTTTATTTTTATAAGCTGTTTTAACTTTATTGAAACACAAACATATAAATATAATCGTTTGGATGTTTTTTTTATTGTGAAAACGATGTTTGGCGTTCAATTAAAAATGCGTTATAAATCAGAGCTTCCAGAAGGTTGCCTTCTCTTCATAAATAAATATGTTGAACTTGACTAAATGACTGAGGTTGATGACATCATACAAACCGTAGTTGGTTGTGTTCATGCGCATGTGTTTAAAAAAAGTTTAATTTTGAAACCAATATTTTTAATAGCTCTTTCTCTATGTTATACTTTTTTTGTATAAATTATGATGGCCGGATATCAGAAGATACAAGTGTGAATATATTAAATTTTTTATTATATAGTTTAATGCACTATAACATATTTTGTTGCTACAACCACAAAATAAATAATATAATAGTTTTATTAGTATTTTTTGTTCTTTCAATTAGTTTCAAAAAAGACGGTTATAGAATATTTCTTAGGGAAATATATTAGAATCGTTTGATAACACTTTCAATTGATAATATAGTATTACTAATTAAATATTAATGATTTACACTTAGGTTAACATTAGTGACTTTCAACCAATGTTTACAATACAAATCTTCTGTTAGCTGTCATTTATCACCACTCCAGCCATGGATGGACTGTACCAACCACAGCGCAGCAGTTATCAGTGGGCGTCGTCATGTCTGCCCACACTTTTAGTGTTTGGGCTTATTTAACACCATATGAATAGGAAATATTTAGTATTTGGAAAGCTATTTACAAAAGTGAGGAATTAACTATTCAAAATCTATTTCGGAACTTTTCATTTCTAAATCTAAAACGTCAAGAGATGTCTTTCAGCAGTGTTTACCGGAGCTCTACCGAATAGATTTTTATAATTCTAATTTTTAAATAAAATCTTATATACTTATGATGTTCCCGATAGTTTAGAATTTCAAAAATATTGAAAGGGTAACTCACAATTTCAAAAAACAACAATTTCTTTCATTAGTAATTTATTGAGTTGAACCAAATCGATTTTAATTTCTTTTTTTGAATAAAATCATTTACACCGGGGATGTTTTCATGTATAACAGTTTCCAGCCTTTGGGCTGGTTCAGTTTTTTTATTCAAGTCAGACTGTATATTTTTCACTACTGGCTTCCTAGGCCTGTCGTAGCTTCATATGCCTTATAATCTAACTTAAGACTAGGACAGACACAACATCCAACCCTTGGCCGTTAATTTATCAATGTGAAAGGGCAAACCCATATTTTCATCATTGATAATTTTTCGGCAATGTCAGGAATCGAAACTGAGAACCTCTGCTCAGTTGGGAAACACGCTACCGACTGAGCTAACGCTACACCGAGTATCATTAAATAAAAATGTACAAATTTTCAATAACGAGGCTGCAATCCCTGAATAATGTACGTAAGTCGATACGCTAGTAAGACAGGGATTACAATGTGTTAAAATTGTGAAGTTATTTAAAAAAAAAAATTGAGCTGTAGATTTGCACAAAAAAAAACCTTTTTTTACTCTGAGTTTTCCTACACTTGTATTTATGTACAGTACATTACATGCTTGGGTACGAATCCTTATATAATTTTGGCTCTAAGTAAAATAAATATAATTTTTTAGTACACGCGTTTTATTAATAAGCATGATTGATGTATGCAATAAAACTACTTATAAATATAAAATTCTACGAAAATGGGCCAAACCGTTTATTAATTAGAGAATTATACGTTTTTGTAAATAAAAAACATATTGTTTTATATAGGTACGTTTAACATGTACATTTTTATTGTATACCATTCCATAAATCTTTTGGAAAAACCTCTTAGTATACTTAGTTGGTATTTGAACTCCAAAGCTCCCCCTCCCCCTTCCTCTCCCCGTACCTCTCCCCTCACCTCCCCCCACCCGTCACTACCAAACCCTCACTCAAGTAGCCTACGCCTAATTGTCTGAAGTGAATATTTTCCAATCACATCGGTGGACATGTGGACTAAATGTCAAGCTCGTCTATACTGGTTTGACAGTGATGGAGAGCTTGGGGCTTGAACCCAGGTCAGATGTATTGAAAGGTTTTTTTTTCCTAAATGGTTTCACATTCTCCCTCCACGCAAATGCAAGTAAGACATACATACGTCTCTTCTAAAGTCTAAACTCAATCTCGCTCACCCTTAACAAAATAGCGTAATTAAAATGTTTATACTCCGGAGGGGTATTGATACTTTGAGGGAAGGGGGGAGGTCGGAAGAATATTTTTCCTTTTTACTCTAAATACGTGTGAACATTGTTGATTTGATAAATATATCGGTTAAATGATACTACGAATCCATAAAGATCTCTCCTATGGATAGAGTCGCTAAAGTTGCATAGTAATAATAATATTAAGGGCGTGTCTAGGCAAAACCCGTATCTCAGTTTTTGGAAATATTAGCCATTACCAATGTACCGTTGCGTAGATGGACGAATGTGTTAATAGTATATCTTTTTTTTAGAGGCTCTTTCCATGTCCCGAAGAGATTATGATGGGTATAGTGACTATAAGTGTGGGGAGGCAATGAAGATTAAAACCTAATTCACCTAAATAACCAAACCCTGGTGACCATGGGAAATATTTCCCTTCGAGAAAAATCCTCCGGTGGTACTACACCGGTCTATGACCCCCCAACGGTTTAAAACTTTGGCTCACTAAAAATCCGCAGCACCCAAATCGGTGGTCGCATGTTTTAACGCGTCACAATCGTGTCAGATTATATTGCTGGTGACGGTAGATCTAGGCTCGAACTCCGGTCAGGTGTACTGGTGGGGATATTTCTTAACTGGTCTCCCACTCCTCCTTTTAACATACGGGCCATTTATCCCAAAGTTCTACCTTCCTTATACTTAACTATTACTATAATACACGTGTATAACCTGAACGGGTACTAAGACGCACTGATGAATAAAAAATAGCTCCGCTACAATGATTACTTTCTCTCCTCCCTCGCCAGTGTGATGCAATCCACGCGTGGTATGAGATCATGTCGAAGGATCGTATACATCACGATACACAGGTGATTCTCAGTCACTTTTCCCTTTCAAATCCTTGTCTCTCTTTCTCTATCTTCATGTACATCTGGTCGCCCTACCTCGACCTTCTACTCAGAGTTTTGACCCAAATGTCGACTGCATTGTTCGCCGTCTGCCCGCGGGATCCTAGCCCAACCCAACCTTGTCCGCTTTCCCCGGGCTGCACTATTGCGCAATGACCCCTGAAAAGTACTCTCCGCCCTTAATATTTCATTCACCACGCTACAGGGACAACGAATGCATAGTACAAAATTACGCAATCTCGGCCAGATGTTATCTTACCGCAAAGCTGTCCCCGCGGATACTGTAGCGCAGTGGTTCCCAACAACTTCTAATAAAGCTGGCCGACCTCGGCGGCCTTGGGGGTTAAGCGCTCGCCTCAGGACTCGATATTCTTGGGTTCAAACTCATGCTGGGTCAACATATTTTTTTTAGCGGTAAAAATTTGCAGAACAACTTCTTTCGGAAAGGAAAAAAAGCCGTCGGTTTGCATATCGATTGTGACACGTAAACTAACCCTGGAAAGTATGTGAAAATACCTTTTCCGGCAAAATTGGTAAGCCTTTTCGTTCTTGCTCATAAAAATTCTCGTGTACTGATATAATCAGTCGATTTAGAAAGCGCAAGTTAAATACCTCAAAGAAATAAATAAGCCTAGTTAAATAAATAATAAGGTTGGGCTTACTTTATACTCATACATAATACGTACATAGCTAATAAATAATGAATAGTGCTTATCACGTAAAGCGTAAGAATTTGAAACACATTATTTTCAATTACGGCTTTTATAATCGATACATAGTGCACAACGCATAATGTTGGTTAAACTTTTACTTAGTATGCGTTATTCATGTACATGAGCATTGACAAGCCTTGTGTCAGCCCCCCTCCCCACCCCCTCCTCTACAAACATTGGGTAGTATCCTTACCTATAAAATAAAAATATTGAAGAGGCCTACCTATCATTTTTAATAATTGTTGACAAACAAAATAGCATGTTCTTCTTCATCCAAGTTTCCACTATGTTGTTACTATACATAACGACAAAGAAAGGCACACAAATAGTACGACCCGTAAAAAATAAACCTCCTTCAAATATCTTCAAAAGTCACCGAAGCTTTAAAATTCTAACCTGTCAAGATCTCCGGACCCTCTCTCAGTTGAGACCCCCCTTTCCACTTTCAAAGAGCTTCCACATTAATTATGTTTGACACAACTCAGTTGATAGTGTCCTGATCACATAAATAAGTTTTTTGGGTTCGATTCCCGGTATGGTAGGAAAATTTATTATTAATTTATTGGGGGTTTCCCCTTTCACAAGTCGTTTCAGAAAGTACACTTTAAATATTTCAAATAAAAAAAACTGATTTTTTGAATCAATTAAGAACTAATACTTTTAATTTAACTGGAAAACTCAGAAAGTAAAATAGAACCATATTAAAACCTTAACTTGCCTGACAGATAGGTTACAGCACTACACTGCGGCCTTACACCATTATAAAGAAAAAATTATAGTTTAATCTTGACTGGGACCTTAAACACTCTAACTATGGTGTCGGTAATTCATCCTTACAGAAAAACCTGTTGCAGCGCTCATCTTAGTAAGACTGATATAATTAATAAAAGTAATTATTTCTGATTTTAACATCTCCTTTGACTTTCACCGTCTTGCCCTCGGGCTGTTGAAACTGGCGATATAAACAGTCTTGTTTTTCCCACGCGCACCACACCAACAAGTGAAAACGAGTTTTAAAAAACAAGTCTACATGTATAACTTGTTAACAGGAGAATAATTTATTTGTACCAATTACAAGGTTAATTCAATACCGGTCTTGTATGTGATAATACGAATTAATTAAATATACATGCGTTTTGGACGCTTTAGTTGAAGACTTACAATAAAGCTTGGCTCGGCTTGATTTTTAAACCTGTAGTAGTTAGGACAGAAAAAACGGGAACTAAAAATTATGTACCAGTGGTCGCTGGTCACGTGGTTTGATGTGTCAGGCTCGTAATAGACTGAATTACGGGTAATGGGGATTTGGAATACCATCCGAGTGCCCTGGGGGAGGGGGTGATTTTCCGTGTGTGATTTAACACTTTGGTCATATCTCCCCCCCCCCATATATTTTCATTAGGTAGTGCATTTTTTTTACTAAATAGTTTCTGAAAACAAAGATTTGTCGAGGCAAATAGAAGCACAATAAAAATACTGAACATAATGAATTATCATAAACCTTTGTTGGATGTATTTTTCCAGTAAAATGATATCACCACCTCTCTCTGGATGAAATCTGATGCGTTTACTATGAATAATTACCTTCCACCTAAAATTAAGTGAGAAATAACACATGTGTTAAACAAATCGGAACAAAAAGTAAGCCATCATCTGGATGATTAAAACCCAGGCTATATACATAAATTTAATATAAGCTATGTAGGGACAAACTGGACTCGAAACACACACCCTCAAGTTCCTTTAAATACAACCATAGCTAATACCAAGTTGCAACTTCCTCTCTTTCTTGGTTTTGTATTTTGTAGATTTTACATCTACAAACATAACCACAAACATACAAATATACTTTCTATTTTATTTAGATGATTATAATGTAGTTTTGTATTCCTCGTCAATGCTTATGTAAGTAGCTTATCGGAGTCTTGTAAAATTAATAGATTCTACAGTGTAACCCCAGAAAATTATTGACGTTTTGTATTGGATGACTTTTCCCAGAGCCATGCCTTACACCCCTTTTGCCTTCGCCCATCCCCTTCAGCTCCCCTTAAAAAATAATCCGGTCATAACTCTGCCCCACCTCGTTAACTTACTACTCTTGCTGAGTGAGAGATACATTTCCAACTGATACATTTATGTATCTAGCCAATAATTAAACCCAACGCTTTTGTGTTAGTAGGCAGACAAACTGCTGACTTGCTAAGATGTCGTGCAAGCTTGGTGGTAGGCTAGACTTATTAATCCTAACTTAAATGATTTATCAAATCTATCTTATATTTATCCACCACCTCAACTAATTACACGGTCACTAAAAGATACTGATTGACACCAGCGCAGATAACTTATGAGTAACCTTGTTTCGAGTCCAGTTTGTCCCTATATAGCTTGAGTAGAGTAAAGTTTCGTTTTCGGTCGGAATTTATCACAAGAAGACGTCTCAACCTTAGAGACAAATACATTCAACAAGATTGATATCTTCAACCAGGTACTTGTAGCTTGTTAAACATATTTTAATTAATAGGGGAGGTTTAAAAGTCCCTCCTTCCCATTTTTTTTTCCTGTCGTGGGTTTTGGCTGTTGTGTCATATTAAGTGACGGTAGTAATCTGATAGCGAGCATATCGTGCCTAAAAGTCAGAGACGGCGCCCTGCCAAGTTACTCGGCGAGGAGTTTAGATCAGTTGAGCTGGGTAATCAATTAACACGGCTATACGACCCCCCCTTGGCGTATCAAGGTCAAGTGAGTGAACCTCTCATCACGGCTCTCTGGAGACAGTGCTTGGAATATATTTACCATACCGACCCGACATCGCCAGACAAGGACGCGCGCCGTCACCAAGCTCGATCCACGACTAGTCTAGGCAGGGGCAGGTTCCATCCCTTTTATACTAGATTGATTTCTCGTCCTATATAATTACTCAGCTCTCCCTTCACGCAAATACGGGTACATAATCTCTAAATTATACATTTATCTTCCTTACCCCCTTATTGTACAGTGCATATGTGAATAGCCCGAGGAGTGGTACACACATAAAAAAAAAGTAGAGTCACGGAAATATACACACATTCTTTGAACATTCAGTTTTAAAAGAATAGCATTTTAAACATTTTAATTTGAATTAAATGGTACTTATTCTTAAGTTTAGAACCTAAATTATTTTGTTAATCTTTTTAAACTTTTGAGCTATCAATCAGAGACCTACTTCAGTGGCCGAATGGTCTAAGTCATCACTCTAATGTTAAAGACTGGCCTGATGAAGACGGGGAGATTGGGGTTCAAATCCTGGTTGGGTCAACTAAGGGTGGTTTTTCCCAAATGTTTTCCCACTCTTCTTCCACGAAAATGCTGGAAGATTACCTCTAAAATGCGATCATTCCTCATCCCTACTCCATTAGAGTGTTTAAAATATATGCGCCTAGCCTGAAAGGTAGTAAGACACCATAGTAAAAAAAAAAAAAAAAGCAAAGCGCACTTATTGGCTGAATTTCAGCTTACTGTAAAACTGAAGGTTTTCTTAAGTTAAACGAGCCCTCCAATCACTGAGAACCACACCGTATTGTCTCCCCACGTCTCATTACTGTTCGGCTACATGCTTATGTACTAAGTAGGGTAGAATTTTAGAGGAAATGAACCAAATCTATCTTTACGCCTTCTCGTATGTGATAGCAAATTGGCGGTGAAAGTACCTATAACAAATAAATACTTTTTTGTGCTAAAACACAAGTTTTGTAGTTTTATCGCAAATACACTTTATGGGTATTAAAAATATTTTCTTATATTATAAAATTTTCGATTTGGCAACATCTTCAAACCTATGGTGGGAATGTGCAAATATTTTATTTTAAATATCATTCATAAAATAATTCATTCTTATCGTTATAACGATTTTTCCATGCCTCTAATAAAAACTTAAACTGAACCACATATTTCAAATAAAACACCCAAATACTTTGCCAGAAAATGTTTTAATTTGGCTTGCAATAAATCATCAAAATTGGTGGCTGCATCGTCTAACGCGTCACTCCATCATTAAATTGTATTGCCGCTGTCGGGAGATTGGGATTTAAATCCTGGTGGGGTGTACTGAGGGTGATTTTTTTTTTCTAAACTGTTTTCAAATATCCGTTCACTAAAATGTGGATAATACTACCTTCTTCATCCATAAACGAATAGTCCAAACGGGTACTTTATACACCAAACAAAAATCAATGATACGTGTTTAACTTCTCTCTCGGGTTACCTGAAGATCTTTGTGATAGGACGAATCCATCTCAATTACTAAAATTGTTTGAAATCTACCTAGGATTAACCGAAACTCCTCTAAAGTTATACAGTTAGCTCCTCAAGCCACTTCAAAAGGGACAAGCTTATCTTTATTAACTTCAACGAATCTGCTTGTCGGATAGAGAAAGCTTCACTGGTAATACGTGACCCGAAGGTTGCCTTCTGAGTAACATTGTATTTTTTAGATTACATGTATTTAACACACGTAACTTTTTTTACAAAACAGAATTAAAAGTCTATGAAGTACTGAGCGGAAAAATGGGCTAGTTTACTAACTTTACTATCACACGTAAGAAAAATTAATTTTAAAATTTAAGTCAGTAAAACAAGTGAACATATTGTTTATTTGAAATATTATTTCTAAAACACTGATGCCGGTCACGCAATCATTCAGTTTTAACATGATTGCATTAGTGTTTTAAAAACAATATTTCAATCTACCACATTTTTGTACTTGTTTTACAGAATTTATTTTTAAAATTTAATAAAAAGTTAATAACTGATTTTACTCGCTTACTACTTAATGAATTTTAATTCGGTTTCGAAGAATATTATATGTTGTCAAATATCTAGGATATAAAATTGTGCCTCATGAATATAAAATAATAATAATAATAATAATAATATTTAGCACTGCGTCTTACTACCCGTTCGGGTTATACGCTTTAAGTATTAATTACGTTAATGGATTAGGAATTGGGAAGGTTTAATTAGAGGAAGTGAACCCGCATTTGCGTGGAGGTAGAGTGGAAAACCATTTAGGAAAAACCACCCCCAGTTTACCCCACCGAGATTCGAACCTCGATCTCCCCGTCCTCATGAATATAAAAGATGTTCTTTAAATTAAACTATGCTATTAATATTACTAGTAGTTTTGTGAACAGTAGACCATTCTCCTTCTTGTTATTAAGATTTATTTTTGAGTTTCTAGTTGAAATATCAACTATACATAATTTCTCCTTTGAATTTGAGTTGATATATTTTTCCTTGGCGATCAAGTCAGAGAAAAAACAAATTAATATTATATCCAACAATATGATTTATACATAACTTGATTGGTTGTGTTGAATTTTAAATTAAACTCACTTGAGATGAGCTATTTAACGAAAAACCTTTTGAAACGGACAGACAGATTGAAAAACTAAGAGAAACCATAATTCGACTTTTGTCAAAGAGTATCCTGCCATATTTCATTAAAATTGGTCCACGCATTAGGAGTTATCACAGAACAAACAAAAAGATTTCATTTAATAATCATGACCATAATAATTGACCGGGTGAAGTGAGGATTAGGTTTTAACTTTACAATTTGGCTTTACGTCTGTCTGGATCTTTGTTCCGCGTGGACCAATATTAACGAAATTTTACAGGGACATTCTCTGAGATTAGGACTATATATATATATATATTATATATATAAACAGAAAAGTCCTAACTCACTGACTGATTCATCAACGTCCAGCTCAAACCCTTGGACCTAGAAAGTTGAAATTTTGCACAGAGGATCCCTTTATGATGTAGGCAAGGAATAAGGCCGGATTTTTTGAAATTCACACAAGATAGGGAATAAAGAGGATTTATATTATCGCTTTAAAGTCACCTTATTTCCGTAACTATAATTATTAGAGACTTCAAATTTGTCATGTAAGTAGGCAATTATAATCACTAATAAGTGTTTTCAGGATTTTCCGAAATTCCCACGGGATAGGGAATAAAGAGGATTTATATTTTATCCTTAAAGTTTCCTTATTTCTTATTAGATCAACGACCAGCCCAAATCTTTGGACCTAGAAAGCTGAAATTTTGCATAGAGGTTCCCTTTATGAATAAATACTATTAACCCCCTGTGAATAACAACCTAAGTAATTTTACCCTGAGTTTCTGGATTTTACAATAGGTGTCACGCGAGTCATTTAAAAAAAAAAGAGTGAAAACGCGAACGAAGTCACGGGTAACAGTTAGTCTGGTATAAACTACTAATATAGCAGGGATAAATATCCATGTTGTCAACGAGCATCATCTGTTTTCTATTATTACATCGATTAGCAAAGCATTAACAAATAAAAACACACAAGCGTTTATGACTTCATGTAAATCACAAATACAATGTTGATGTGAAACAGAGAACGTCAAAAGTTTGCAGATGTTTCTAAATGTGACATAGGCCGCGTGCTATGTTTATTATTATTATTATTATTTCACCGCGTCTTACTACCCATTCGGGTTATACGCACTTACGCTAATGTGTAATGGTAGGGTGATTGTGAGATGAAATGGAGGACCTACAGTTTAACGTGGAATCCGAACCACGGTGGAGGCCTGGCATTCCCCACAATCACAAGATGTCTTGTCAGAGGTGAAGGAAGGGTTTGGTAATCAGATAAAGCTGTGCCGGGACCGAGGATTGAACCCCGGCCGCCAGCACAGAAGTCTGACACTTTACCCATAGACCACCAGGTCACCCACGTTATGTTTATTATTATTATTTATTATTTAGCACCGTGTCTTACTACCCGTTCGTATTGTACGCTTAAGTACTAATTACACTAATGGATTAGGAATTGTGAAGGTTGAATTAAAGGAAGTGAACCCGCATTTGCGTGGAGGGAGAGTGGAAAACCATTTAGGAAAAACCACCCCCAGTTCACCCGACCGAGATTCGAACCTCGATCTCCCGTCCTCAGCAGTCGGTCTCAACACGACAAGCGCGTTAGCCAACTACGCCACAGAGGCGGGTGGCGTGCTATGGGCAGCGAACTCCGAACAGTCAATCCTCAAATTTTAATTTCTAATACACTCTGTGGCGGAATATTCATCTAAAGTGTGGCCTGGTAGACAAACCCGGTTTTGTCTTTACTTTCTTTAAACCCCTCGAAAAGAGATCTTTAAAATAATTAAATTGATATCTTGATAAATGTTGACGTTTCATGACACCCTAAAACAGAAAGTCGCAATGTCGTCTGTTTATGTTTACAATAGGGCTAAAAGAGAGAGGAAAAAAAAATTCTCCAAATCTCCTCTAACGATTTTGATTAAATTTTGAATCCAGTGAAAAAAAATGGCAATCTTCATTTTACCATGAAAATTACATTGAAGACACATGAAATAAGCGGACCTATCCAATTTTGATTATATTACGAAACTATTTGAGGTAAGAAAAAACTTATCATTGTTAAGGTGTATTACTATTATAAATAAATAAAAATTATTTGAAATGTATTTTTTTCATAAAACCAATAATGTCTTAGCTATAAGCAAATATATAGAAGTAAAATGTGATATTGAGTTTTATGATCTTTGGTGGAAAGAGATATTCATATTTTTTCATATAGCATGTATTATCTAGTAAATATAAATACAAAGTTTCTATTTTGACAAAATAATTGTTCTTATAATATTGTGTATGATATCACGAAAAGTAATAGTCGACTCCATCACTCTCCTTGGGATATTTTTTTCTTTTCCATCCCCATTACTTTCATTATAAGTAAAAATATACAAAAGTAAAATGTCTAAGTATCGATACTTTCCCACACCCCGCGGTGGGACCTGAATATCAGCTCTGTCCATCCTGCTCTTGCTCGCACACATTATCATTGTAACCAGTAATTAATAATCATCACCTCGGTCATCTGATCACACATGTCGACTTGTGTTAACTAGTTTTATTGATGTACCCGCGTATACATAACTAAACCAACGTTGATCAACTTAACACTGACAGATTGACGTCCCCTATATGATGCGATGTAAACATGCACCCGTATCCGGATCTGTGTCTGTGGCGGAGTGCTACCCAATAGGTCAATATTCGATAGTCCCATTTTCTTAGGAAGGGCCTAGTTGGCCTCGTGGTATAGTGAGTGGCAGAGCCCCTGCTGATGATCCAGATGTCCCAGGCTTGATTCCCGGCCGGTACCAATGGATTGTTCTTTAAAGAGGAATAATTTCCATAGTCATCAGTGTTTAGTTAATTAGTCTCAAGTTAAGTTAAGATCTTCATTGGCTCCACCCTTCATATTACGTTAACCATTAACCTCAACTCATCTCATTGGGACATGGAAAGAGCCTACACGAAAAAGATGTACGATTAGTACATTCGGGCGTTCCCTGGGCAAATTTACAGTGCATTAATATTGGATAGTCTTCCCCAAACTGGGCAACAGAGTGATGTAGCCCAGACACGCTTTTGTTTTTATTATTATTATTATTATTATTATACATTGTTTTATTAAATATTTTTTAATAATAGCAAACTTTATTGCAAATTTGCCCTTGGTTATGTAGGCGTCATATCCCTTCTCGTGCTTCTCGTAATCCAAAATTATTTTCTCTCAATAGCTCCTATAAGGTAAGCCCTAAAGGTCGTTGTATCCATAGCGCCAATTTAGATTCGTCAAATTCGACTTCTATTATAAAAGAAAAGCTAAACTTAGAAAGTTATTTAAGGAAATCCCATTTCAATAATTTATCACGTAGAGGTTCTGCCTATAATATTTAAATTTACAATATTATGATTTACTTTTTGCATATTTGTATTTTTACTGCTTTTAACCACTCTTTAGCTATTTGTTATTATTGCTATTTTTTATTCTTATCATTATTAATTACTATTTTTTTGTAACTATTCATAATTATATAACATTATTTAGCAATTTTTGTTTATCTTATTTTCTCATGTAAATATATGTATTTGTAAGGTACTTGTCTACTTTCAGTGCTGGCCTGTTATAGGTCCTACGACTGTTGCCGCACTATAAAAAGAAGATATTTATTATTATTATTATTATTATTATTAATTAGTTAGTAGTAGTAGTAGTAGTAGTAGTTAGTAGTAGTAGTAATAGTAGTAGTAATAGTAATATAGGAAGGGCCGGACCTTGACAGCAAGAAAAATTAGTAGATCTACTTCCACGTTTTCACTTGTCAAGTAATGTTATCTGCTTCTGTCGCTTTTTAAATATATTATCCGTTCAAGCTATTGCGTTTTTGATGCATTTGGTACACGACCATTGTTCAAGCCCCCAAATATTAAGCACATAAGAGTTTACCTTTCACTTATTTCTATGCCCATAGATGGGTTTTAAACTCAATCATTGCAATATAGTCACGGTTCGTGTATAGGCATTGCGAAACTGCAACACCCCCTATTTCCACTTGATATTATCGATAACATTTAATATAATGAGTCCTTTTTTCTTTAATTCTTTCTTCATTTTGTGGTACATATATATTCCTTAAGCTTATAGTCAGTACTTCAGTAGCCATCGCCCAGTTTATGAAAAAGATACAAAATTTTGTTTGGAACTGTGCGTTTCACGGTGCCGGCGACGTGGTGTTTGACTGTTGTGTGCATGCGCACATAGGACGAGTGTGGGGAGGAAGGCGGGACTGCTAGGTAGAGAGAGCATTGTTGCTCTCACAGTGCCGGCTCTGGCGTGATGGAGGAAGGGAGTTTTTTTTTTTTTTGCTCAGTGTGAGTTGTGTTTAAAAACCGTGTACCATATTCTTGAATGTGATAAAGTATAGAAAAGTGTAGAATTAGATTATTATTCTGCTTCCAGATATTTTATCTGATTAATTTTTTTTCGTGTCTTTTATTCAACAGAAAGACTAAATGCACTTTCAGTACTTTCATTAGTGAAAAATTTCCGCAATTGTCATCCAGAGATCAAGGAGAAAATTATTGAACTTTTTGCGAAAATTAAAACAAGAAGAATGGATTTCATTTTTTAATGAATAGATCAAGCTTGAACTGTAACAATTTAAGTTAAAGTAAGTAAAAAAGTTTTGTTTTTTTTGTTAAGATTTTATTAAGTTCCTGAATAAATTTTCTTTTTATACATGTTTTTTTTCCTTTTACACAATTTTAAAACAAAGGCTAAAAAATTTCTGAAGCAGCACCCCCACTAATTTTAGCTACGAGCCGCGACTGTTGCAATACAATACTCAGACTTGTGGCCGAGAGGTCCTAGAAGTTAAAATGCGGAACATAAAAATGAAATGTAATCATGTTGGATTTGAATTTTATTTAGTAATCAGCAGAAATACCCTGCATTCCCCGGAATAGCCACGCATGGTATCGCGTAACTACCCCGAAGAACGCTTTTATTTACGTCAAACAGACAGAAAAAAAAACTCTTCATTTTATGTATACCAAATCAGTTTTTGGTAGATTAAAAAAAAAGCTAGTCAATTTAAAATGTGTGTTTCGAGTTGAACATGTTTGTGCATAGGGGCTACCAGTTTTAAAATTTTGACCACTGTGTTCGATAGATATTGTGCAATGCTCATGACACACAGACAGATGTACTTATTTTGTTTTCTTTTCCATTCTCTCTTTCTCTCTTTTTTTTACATTCTTACATATACATGTACACACTTCTATATTAAATTCCTAGCTCCAGTTTAAGTCTTCTTTCTTTTTTCATTCTTGGCTGTGTCCCAAATAAAGTGAAAATAATCATCATCAGTCATTTGTGTGTGGAAAGATAAAGAGGAAACCATGCAGCCATAATTACTTGTTATGACTGCCATTATCTGCGATATCAAAATGACGCGGCATAATTGCAACTGGAATATTATCGCGGAATCTCTTTCGGCTTGTCGAGCATTTGAAACCACATTGGAGCAATGTTTGCACACACTCGTTATCTCGTGTTTACTGCCGGCAACAAAATACCCTTTTACACCCTTTCATGTACCATTGTATCGACTCAGATAAGAACACAGCTTAAAGTGTATGTTATAGTAGGATCTATGTTTAGTCACAAGTGTGGGAAGGGATCTATTTTTCATTGTTAAGCTTAGATAAAAAAAGTTTTAATATTTTATCACCACTCTTACTGTTTGTTTGTGTTATACGTATATATGATAATTACTCTAATGGGGTATGGATGAGGAAGGAAGAATTTTATAGTTAATATACCCGCATTTGCGTGGATGGAGGGTAGGAAACTTTATTAGGTAAAACCACCCTCAATAAACCTGACTGGATTCGAGCCTCAATCTCCCCGCCATCAGCAAACCAGTCTAATAAAAGAGTGACGCGTCAGGTCATTCGGCCACTGAAGCGGGTGTGAATTTATTATTCTATATTATTTTTTAATAACTTACATTTTCAAAACATAAGGTTATACTAGTAAACGACCTACCAACTAGCTTAATCTATTGCCAGTATCACGTTCAACTTGACATTTACGGTAATGTAAGATCTGAGAGGCCATGGTTCGAATCCTTGCTGGATGCATGGATATTTTTTCCACAGTGTAATTTATTATTCTTGTGAACTCTAGATGAATACTCGTGTATTTATTTATAGCTACTCCCCATACTTAACCATGTATGATATAGTTTAAGACTCTGATAGTGATTAAGGGGTTCAATAAAGCTTAATTATTTTTAAAATCTGGTTTTCATTGGGAAACCATTTGTATACCCCGAATAAAAAATTGTGTTCTAAAATAAACAAAGTCATCTTCTGTAATCCTTTCCCAAACTTTCTGAGTTGCGGACCGGTTTTTCAGTCAGTTTTCCTCTTGACCCCACAAACATTTAATAATAATTTAAATAATTTTAAAACTATTCAAAAATGTTTTTTTTTATCGATTTAGATTGTAAAAAAACCTTTATTTGTACATGGTAATGTAGGTATAATGCAGGTTAAAACAAGTTTTTTTTGGCAGGCTTAGTATATTTATTTACTAAACAAATACTAGAAGCAAATAAATAAGCCTATGAGAAAAGTGATGCTGTTTTGATTCACACAAAAACTTCAGTTTTATAAACTTAACACACCTTCTTGGATAGTGGCATTCAAAAGTAGTGATATTGTTTTTACATCCAACACATCTCTTTGAATGTTACAACGCGAAAACACGCGGTTTGGTGATGCCGCTTGGACCCTCAGGTAAAGTTTAATAAGAGATGCCATTGCTCGTGCTCAATCGCTTCTTAATCAAACCCTTTTTTTACCATTTGATACACTTTTTAATAAAAAATCATTAAGTGAATCGTTCGCCTTTGTGGTCTAGTGGTTATAGTTCCTGGCTACCGATGCAGAGATACCGGTTCGATCCTTCATGCTTACAGATTTTCTGTGAAGGCTGGGTCAAGAATGGACTCAACTCAGCTTCGCGAGGACAAATGATTAGCTACTTGAATGAAGAGGTAGAAGCTACGTTCTATAAAACTGAGATACACGGCCGGAAGGTTCGTTGTGCTGATGGCATGACACCCTTTATCCGCAGAAGTTGTCAGTATCTTCACCAACAGACGGTGGCCACTAGTTTGGTATGGCTCAATTGCCACCTCGTACCATGAAGTTTTGTTTTTTAAATAAATTGAAAATTTCTTCCCCTGTTATTCTTGCTGAAAGAGATTTGCAAAATAAAAATTCTTAATGTGTCGTATCTTTATGACCATATCTTAGGAAACACATTCAATTAGCATTGTCTGTCTGGTATGTCTTCACTTTCATATACATTTTTTTTTTTAAATTGACACTATCAAATTTGGCTTGTGACAGTTTTCCCGCAGAGTTTGTCACACACTGTCCGTTCCGTATCGATCGTTGACACCTTCGTGATTTGGGCACAAATAGTTAACCATTCACACGTTTATTACATTCTCTACGAACTGGTATTTCTTTTTCGTGACCTGTGTCGGGTCATGAGCCACCATTTTGGAAACACTGTCCCATAATATATTCTTTAGTATATAAAATATATATTATTTTTTTACGTTTTAATGATTAATTAGTAAAACCTCAATAGACATCTATAAATATGTTAAAGTTGATTAAAAAAAACGTTAATGCCAATGGAGGTCCTCAGTTAATGTTTGTTTTAAAACTAAAGTTTGCTAGCCATGAGGGTAAAGGTGATTTATTTAAGTCCCTCTTCATTATTCTGTGTCCTAAAAGAGATTCAAATTGCTTTTTATCTCAAACGGGCAATAAAGTACATAGTATTCCTCCAAAATGTTTAAAATCACTTAAAGGATTTAATGACATATTTAAGTTTTCTTTGGTTATTTATTTTTTTCTACTTTATGTATTCATGAAAGTATTTTATTTTAAAATTAACTTTATTTTCATGGCATTTATTAAATTTTTCTCATTTTAAAGTACTTAAAACTTTTTAATTTTTTAATCAGAACTCCTCTCCCCAACATCTTCCTTCCATACAATTAATTAAAAATATTATATGAGTAATTTACAAAATAAACCAAAGTCAAGTTACTTCTTACCTGAGCAGGTGGGCACGTGGACTAAATGTCAATATTATACAGTCTGTATGATTTTTGGTGGCGGGGATGTCTAGGTTCGAATCCCAGCCGAGTGTATTGAAGTGGTTTTTTTCTAAATGGGTTTTTCTTTTCTCTCGCCACGTAAATTCGAGTACATTTGCTCTAGAGTATACCCTCCACGTCTCTACTCAGTGTAATCAAATGTTTGTAGCACGGACGGTAGTAAGAAGTCTATGTTCGAATCTTGGTCGGGTGTACGAGGGTGGTTTTTTCAAAATAGTTTTCCACTCTTCATACACACAAATGCGGGTACACTTCATCTAAATATAACCTTTCTGATCCCTAAAACCACTAGCGTAATTAGTACGTACATAAGTATACTACCCGAACAAGTGGTAAAACGCTGTGCTAAAAAACAAAAAAAGTTATTTCTAATGTTAACGATCAATTTAAATAGTGTATTTACTTTACAACACTAAACAACAAAATAAGCGACTATAATATTATGTCAACGCAAATAAAACAGTCCTACAAGTGGGCAGGGCATACCCATATCTGTGTAGAGGGAGAGTGGAAAACAATCTGAGAACATTTTCTTTTTAATTATTGATTTTCTTTTTTATTTGACTTTTCTTAAGTTTAAGTGATTTAGTAGAATTAAAGAAACCGACTAAAAACCAAGTAAATTAAAACTAAAACGAACCCATCATGTTTTTACTTTATATATCCTATTCAAATTGTAATTAACCCACCATTGGCTACATGTACAGAGGCGTCAGTCTCGTCTAGTCTGGTTTTGTCAGTGATTAAGAGATCGGGGCTCAAATCCCGACCAGTTGTATACTGAAAAGTTTTTATATTGAATGGTTTCCCCACTTTGCCCTGTACAAATACGGGTGCATTTCCTCTAAACTCCACTTACCTCATTTATACCGCATTAGTGTAAAAATGAGGATTGCCTGAACGGTTGGTAATAAGTAGCGCACAAAAATGTATATTTATTCAAATTTAAATAAATGCATTACTTCATTGAAATATTGTTATCGTTTTTGCAAATATTGTTATGCCCCTTTAGATGAAACAGGAAACGAATAATTTTTCCTAATGTATCCATTAAATTGTGATATTGTTCATGTTGAAAAACATTCTTAAGTGTATGCCTTTCTTTTCGGAAGAAGAAAGAAGGCATGACTAACAAAATAATCTCGTAAATCTATGCAGAGTCACATTACCAAGGATATTATTCGAATACCAAGAAGTGCTGATTTCATTCTCAATGTATGTGTGTGTGTGTGTGTGTTCTTTGGTGTAATGGTATGTAAGATGTATGAGTATGTATGTATGTATGTATGTATGTATGTATGAAGTATGTATGTAATGTATTTATGTATGTATGTAGATATGTATGTATGTATGTATTATGTATGTATGAATGTATGTATGTATGTATGTATGTATGTATTATTAAGTATGTATTATGTAATGTATGAGTTATGTATGTATGTATGTATGTATGTATGTATGTATGTATGTATGTATGTATGTATGTATGTATGTATGTATGTATGTATGTATGTATGTATGTATGTATGTATGTATGTATGTATGTATGTATGTATGTATGTATGTATGTATGTATGTATGTATGTATGTATGTATGTATGTATGTATGTATGTATGTATGTATTGATGTAGTGTATGTATGTATTATGTACAGTAGCCCCATGGCTTCTTTGGTGCTAACTGGCAGCTCACAGCTGACTTCTGACAGTCAACATTTAGGTATATACCTAAATTTTGACTGTCAGAAGTGACAGCTGCTAAACACATGTTTTTTGCAGATCATATAGTTCAGCATAGGGATACATAATTTGGTCTGGTAACTTTTCAAAGCCGTCAGCTGTCAGTCAGCACCAAAGAAGCCATGGGGCTAGTGTATGTATGTACTGTACATCCTACTTAAGTTGTATTTCATCCATAACACTGGGTACGTGGACCAAGTCTAACCCAGTTCATCAGTGATAGGTATATAGAATTCAAATCTCGACCAGGTATAATGAGGTGTTTTTTTCTTAAACGGTTTCCCACTCTACCTCTCACAAAACTAATACATTTCCTTTAAACTCTACCTTCCTTATTTTTACCCCTTCCGAAAAGAAAGTTATACACTAAAGAGTGTCTTACAATAAAAATAATTTTGTTGTTCAATGGCTAATTTTGATAACTATCCGTCTCCTAGTTAATTTAAAGAGGCATAGCAATAGCAGAAAAAAGACGTAGCTCACATTCGGTGCCGGGTCAGTGACTAAACATGAGCGGTCCATAATTAACAAGTCTATTGACCAGTTCTATTTCCTCCATCACCCGCTTCAATGGCCGAACTGTCTAAGGCGTCATTCTCGTTTTAGACTGGCCTGCCAATGACGGGAAGATTGGTGTTCAAGTCCCGATTGGGTCTACTAGGATGGCTTTCTCTAATGTTTTGTCAACCTCCTTCCAAGCAAATGCGGGTATTTACTATAAAATTCTTCCTTGATCATCCCGATCCCATTAGAGTAGTTATCATATATGCGTGTAACCTGAACAGGAAGTTAGACGTGGTGATAAATAAAATAATAAATACTTCCTCCATGCCATAGGCAGGTGAATGATAGTTGGGGCAAGGAGGTAGTTAAAGTAAATTAAAACTGTCTTTTGTTTATAAATTCAGAAGAGGTGGCATAGACATTCCTATTAAGAGCCCATCTCCCAAATAACCGGGAAACTAGATAAACAATCATGTCAAACTATAAATCGCATTGAGGTGCGGTTTTCTAATTCTTCACTTGACGATAGCAAAATATAGACCAGTTTAATAGTTTATCTAATTTTAAAATGAATGTTTCTCAATTTATTGGGTTTAAAAAAAATAGTTAACAATTCCACTGGTGAACTATTTAAAAAAAATAGAATATAGACAACCACACCATGATAAGACGTCTGGTTATAGATGTATTGCTGTATCACCTCTTGAGTTAGGTGCTATGGGTTAATGGTTGGAAGGGGGTTCTTAAGGTGGGAATCTAGGGAAGGGAGTTAAGGACAGTGTTTTTGCAGTTTGTATAGCAAAAAGGTTTTTGACCAAAATAAATCAAATATAATCCTGGTAGGAACATAAGAGTTTAATGTTCTTCACGTGGTGACTTAGACAGTTCTTGAAGGGTCAAGGGTGTTACTGGAATTTGATGACAACTTTTTTATTGACTCAAAAAGTTTCTCATCTAACAAGCTATGCTCAGACAGATGTTACTCGATTATTTGATATCGTTTGGCCAAAAAAAGTTTCTATATAAAAACTGCGAACACTGCCTTTTCCGCTTCTGCTCTTCCTAAGCGTGCACCGCAATACTAATTATTATTATTATCATTAGCACCACTCTTACTACCCATTCGGGTTATACGCACTTACGTAATGTGAAATGGTAGGTGATGGAGATGACAATGAGGACCTCGTTTAACGTGGGATCCGAACCACGGTGGAGGCCTGGCATTCCCAATTCACAAGCTGTGATTAATAAGCGTCTTCTCAGAGGTGAAGGAAGGTTTGGCAATCGATAAATCTGTGCCGGGACCGAGGATTGAATCCCGGACCCCAGCTTAGAGTTCAACACCTTACCCATAGACCGCCAGGTCACCCGCAACACTAATGACTGAGGCATGGATAAAAATCTGAAACTAAAAATAAAAGTATGTAATGTTTCACATGGTAAAACAATTCTTAAAAGTCACTAATTTACTGAGTATAAGTATTCACTTACACTAGGCAAGCATTATCAGCCATTAAAAATTACTAACTAACTATACAAACACGAAACCGAAAATAAACTGGCACTGACATTTTTAAAAGAGACCTATGAAAGTCATTGAGATTTGAGATTTTTTTTTAAGTTTAACATTTTTTTTAACGAACTTGTCTATATAAGGTAAGGTTTGAAAACGGCTAGCTTAGAACAAATACAGTAGTATTAGCGTGACAGAGGGTGAGAAAATCACTGCTTAAATAAATTTGTAAATGTACCTTTAGCCTAGCTGGGTGTGAACCATTAACTCCCTCTCAAGGCATACAAATGGATTGCGAGATTAACGCTTCGAAAGCTCGTCGCTTTGAGTGTGGTTCAGCTAAATACATATTAATAAGGTAAATACACGTATATATGGACCCATATACTAAGACGTCAGCCTCATCTGGTCAGATTAACCGGTGACCGGGAGGTCAGGGCTCGAATCATGACTGAGTAAACTGAGTGTGTTTTAATTCTAAGTGATTCACTTATTTTCCTCTACATGGCTGGGTTACTTTTTTAAATCTTAAATTATACTTCCTTCATCGGTATCTCATTAGTGTAATTAAACGCGAATATCAACGAAGTGTAAAAATACGAAACAAAGGGTTGGCTTTACCAGGAGCCGTGGTTCTTAGACGTCCCACGAGACATGACAGCTATGCGGGATAGCCTGGACCCCATTGTTCACAACGCGTATTCCTGAAATCTCAAGAACTGCAACTCAACTATGCCACAATTAGTTAGTTATTATTTATAAGGTTTCTCTGAACTCATTTTTTATTGCTACCACCGATATTACCGACAACTTGAACGCCTCATCTACGGGGTAAAATTTAGCCATTCGATTGTTTATTAGAGAACTAAGCTTCATAACAATAGATTGCAAGTTTGAACAATGCATATAACTTAAAATTAAATTGTTAATTAAACCAAATTTAGTCAAATAATTTAACAAAACTTGTTCTTTAAAATATTAACTAATAAAACACTAAAACTTTACTTTTAATGCTCTTCGTCTTACTACCTATCAACAATATCCTCGTATTTACATTAATGGGATAAGGACGAGGAAATGTAGTGGTATTTGCATGACGGGAGAGTAGAAAACCATTTATGAAATCTACCTCAGAATACCCGACCAAGATTCTAGCGTTGACATTGTCCCCCATAAACCAGACAAGACTAGACTGATGCCCTTGTCCAGTGTGTGCCTCAGAATGGATTCTTCAGATAAAATATGAAACTAATAACATTTTCAAACTTTCTTGGACACTGGATTTAATATAAAACTACTATAATGAACTGCTTCAAAATTAACACTTCCAAATCGCAGACACCTGCATCTACGATCATAGGGTTTTGAAGACAACACTCTCATAACACACTGGACTGCTGGTTGACAGGGAGATTGGGTTTCGAACCCCTGTTCGAATATATTAAGGGTTTTGTTTTTTTAAACAGTATCTCACTCTGTCTTCACGAAAATGATGGTATATCTCCTTTAAATTCTACCTCCCTCATCATTACCCCATTAGTGTAAGTATGTGGTTAGCTCATATGGGTAGTAAAACGAGGTGCAAAAGAATTCAAATTTCAGACACATCCATGGACAAAATCTGTAGTATTAATCCTCGATGTAGAAGCCACTAACGAGTCTATCGCAAGCGGCAAAGCTTAATGTAGGGAAGTTATTTCTGTTTTTAAATAAAACTTTTTTTTGTCAAAATAATGTAAATATTTCTTCAATACAACCATATAGATTAATTTTATTCACATAGTGACCTCAACATTTCCTGAATGTCTATCATGGGTGTCCTGGAATTTATGGCTTTCCTCTTCAGTCAAAAAGTTTATCATCTAATGCCGCTATTCTCATGACAGATATTCAATAACTGTTGATATCACCATGTGAAGAAAATTAAACTCTATGTTTGTACTGAAGCGATATTTAATTTATTTTATCCAAAAACAAGTTTTGCTATTAAAACTGCAAAAACCCTGACCTTTCCTCGCGTTTCCCTTATCCCCACAACTAAAGCTTTAAGAGAATAATGAATTGTCACATTACTTACTCCACATATGCATACATATATCAGATTAGGGCGAGCCAAGGCTAGCTTTTTTTTTAGGGAAAATGTTACAAAAGGATTCATTTACATTGGTGGCTGAGACCTTGGTACAAGTGTATAGGAATACAGGAAGATAGTTTTTTGACCCATTATATAGTGAAAATATTACAATCGTGAGATAGTTCTTTGAATTGTGGTGCACCACTGACATTTTGCAGTGGACAAGCTGTATAAGCACTAGATTCGCATTGGACTTGCAGGCAGGTCTAATAGAATCCAACGGTAATGAAGTTTATTTCCTATAAAACTTTAGTTCACTCGTTAATAATCCAGATAGATATTTACTAGGGATTATTAGAAAATAAATGTTTAATTTGAAAATATTACGGTAAATTTTCTTATTAAGTTCAGTTAAATTAATTAATGTGTAGCCGACTTTAATAGCCGAATGGTTTAAGGCATCACTCTCAGTTTAGATTGACCTTCTGATGAAAGGAAAATCTGGGTTTGAATCCGGGTCAGTTACTACTGAGAGTAAATTTTCATAAATGGTTTCTCAATCTCCTTCCACGCGAATACTAAAATGCTTCCTTCCTCATCCGTACCCCACTATAGTAATTATCATATAAGCATACAACCTGAGCAGGTAGTAAGAGGGGGCGATAAAAAGATCTGTGTCTCAAACTGATACGTGATAGTTGTCCATAGGGTCAGTCATGATACTGGAATCAAAGTGAAAAATGGAAACTTGATCCCGAAAATCAAATCTGGGACTTTCAGTAAACCCGGTAGGGCATTGACCCTCACTGATAAAGGCTCCGGGTTCGATTTCCGTGTCCAAGTTAAGTATTTAGGCCTGATCCCGTGGACATGCGTCACGTATCAGTTTGCGATACATATAAATCGATCAATAATTATTTATTGGCAGCATTAAAGCCAGATAAGAGTCGCCATGGCTGTGATTGTGAATAGCACCGAGGTGCCGACACTTTTTACAGCTGCCACATACATACTATACCGTCAATACAACTAGTGAAAGGTGGCACTTGATATGAGACTAAGCAGAATGCCTCAATGGTAGAACATTGATGCTCAAAGTCTCAGCTCATGAGTTCAAATCTCGTACGTGTTCATATTTTTCACTTTGTATTTTCAGGTTCATTTTCAGGAACAAAAGTTATGTAGTTGAATATTGGGGCAAAGGGATGTATTTATAAAGGCTTTGACTATAATATTGAAGTATTAACATGTCTGGCCTACGGTATACCGAAGGACCCCGAACTTTTGCGTTTAACCACCAAGTGCTTTAGTCGATACGTGAGTCTTAGAAGAGAGCTAGAATTGCTGTCATTGCTTTATTTATCTCATTTGATAATGTTTTTGGTTTTAATATCCTCAGGACCAATTAAATTTATATATAATCTTTGAAAATTGGGTTAACTCTACTTTATTATTTCTATTTAAATAGCCTGAAAATTTTCTGAGGACAATTTACCATCTCAAATGTCTAGGTAACGTATATGTTTGCAGTTTGAGAAAATGAAACACAGGGTTAATATGTTTTCTCGCAATGAAACAATTTTTGATCAGTCGACCAAGCAGTGATATCTGAATATATATTTAGGGGGCGGTGCTATTTTCTGTTGCAGCGGTGGTTCCTCCACGGTCTACAGGTGTCTACACAAGGGAAAAACAGAATGGGCCTGCAAGTCTTCAAGAAGGTACGGTAACAATTTCACAAGACTCTCTCCTCTCTCTCTCTCTTTATATATATATATATATATATATAATAAATCAAAATGCGTCAATAGTTATTCTACAAGTGTGTCTGACCTACTGATAATATAGATTTAAAAGTTTCAGTAGGTTTTGTTAAGAATAATCTCATCAAAGTGACATAACATATTTCTTAGGTGGATGTATATCAAACTATAATTGATAACTTTTCAAAATACAGAAAAGGATAAAGCTATCATGGATAGTTGAGTGAGTTAATTAATATGGGGCACATGTTGTCATTTTATGTGTATTCATTGAATGTCAAAAATACATGATCAATTTCTCATGATTTTATTTTTAATGTATATGTGTAAACATTTTATTTGGTAACTGTTAATTTACTGGATTAGTCAAAATTTTATTCGTCATATTACAGCTATCATCCAATTGAGCTATTTTTTTTTTGTACACAAGCGTATAACCCAAACATGTAGTATGGTATTGGAAATTGCTTACTTTTAGTGATAAACGTCATACTGCATGCCCAAGCTTAGAGCATCTTACACTTATTTAAGTATATGCTACTATATAGGTGAATATTGAAATAATTGCTCCAAAAAATGCGTAGAAAATTAGAAAACGCTGCGTTTGAAATCTCAAACACCAAACCTTAGGAAAACTACATTGAAAGTACTGGAAAGCTACAACTTTAAACCATTCTCCGGACTTCGTAACATAACGTCCCTCCTTCCCAGGGTAACAAAATGTATGCAACGAAAGAAATAACACCTTACACCTTTTGGCATTGACTTAAGTGCGGGTGACACTTGGGAGCTGTTCTTATCGCAGTCATTTGTAACTTGTACTGTCAGAAAAAGTTATCTCTCGCTAATTACTACACGTTCGGGTTGTACGCCTATTTACTAATTATGCTAATGGGTTAGGGTTAAGTGAGGTTGAATTTAGAAAAAATTATATCCACATTTGCGTAGAGGTAGAATGGAAAACCATTTTGTAAAAACCGCCCTATGTACACCCTATGGGGATTAGAGCCCCGATCTCTCTGTCATCGGAAGTCTACTCTATTACGAGAGTGACGCCATAGAGCATATTGTTGCCACCAAAGTGGGTTATAACCCTATATAAATAAATCGAAGCGTTCGTTTACGGAAGTGGTCATTTTAAGACATGTGATATGCAAGGGAAAAGGAAGAGGATTACCATTTACGAGCCTGTACTCAAAGATAAGCTCCCTTTTTTTTACAAATAATTCGTCAAGGTTTATTTTTTAAAAGGGTTCTTCAGACCACGTTATATTGTGACGTCGTTTGTTGCTTTGTTACACCTGTGTAGAAAGCGACGTTTATAAACGTCACTCGTGCCTTATATAGAAACACAAGCCAACCTTGACTGTCGTGATTAAAGACACGACTAGGGCAATATTATTGTTGTGACAAGTGTACGAGGTCTAATAGCAATAATTGCTATAGTCTAATCTACATTTATAAGGTCTTTCAGAATTATTTTTTAAATTGTGTGTTGAAAATATGTTACTTATTACTATAAAAAAAGGACGGCTACAGATCACATAACCTGACGTATGAATACGTGAAAGTAGATAAAAAAACATTCTATGAAATTGAACTGTAAAACGACCAAACTCTAATGCCGACATGTTTGCCCTAGAGATAGACACGCCTGACTCCGAATCAACCTGTGGACCTTCACCTGGGAGTGAGGTTTGGTATCAGTTTATGAAATCCGTATGAGATCAATTTTTAATCGAGTTTAATTGGAAAGTAAATCTCCTATGAGATAAATTTCAAAGTATCGTGGCATTTTATATTTGCCTTTAAAATATAAATAGTAATTAATTTAGTTTTCTTGCAACCTCTGATTATCATAAATTGTCATAAATGTATTTACCAATATAATACTGAACTTAAGAATAGTAATACATCAATTACTAAACATAGTTTATATCGCCAGTAAATAATAAGCGAAAGGATGTGCTTCGTTGGCCGCATTGTATAAGGCGTTACTCTCGCAATAAATAGACTACCGATGATGGGGATATTGGAGCTCCAATCCTGGTCGTATGTACTGAGGTGTTTTTTTTTTCTAAATGGTTTTCCACTCTCCCTCTATGAAAATGCGGGTATACTTCCTTTAAATTAAACCTTTCTCGCACCTAACACACTGGCGTACTTAGTACATGTGCGTATAACCCGAATGGGTAGTAAGATGTGGGGTTATAAAAGAGCCACATTAGAGTTTACGCTAACTAAACGTCAGGCTCTTCTGGTATATCTTGAAGGGGAGGTTGTGGTTTGAATCTTGGCCGAGTGCATTGAGGGTAGGTTTTTTTCTAAATTGTTTTCCCCTCTTCCTCCAAGTAAATCCATGTACACTTCCTCTAAATTCTACTTTTTTAATCCCTACCTCAGCAGATTTATTAAATGCGTGTATAGCCGGGGGGGGGGGGGGGGGGAATTAAAAATCAACAAAATATATAACCATCAGATGAGTAATAAAAGTTGTACAATGATACGTGAGGCTGGGGTTTGATCTCCGGCCGAGTCTACTGATGGTTGATTTAGCACACCAAATATTTGTTTCATATTTTCTCCAGGTGAAGCCTGTTCACCCTCTTCACCCTGTGATATAGGGGATACTGGATAGCTCAATTAGCAGAGTGGTTGGCTTAAAGTCGAATGACCAGAGTTTAAATCCCTGTTTGGGTGTAATTGGTTCTCTATTAACACAGCCACTTTGCCAGAATATCATCTGGAATAACGTGTTTGTTTAAAAGGTTGTTTTTTTTCGTGCTTCGATATTAACAAATAAATTACCTGCTTCGGCGGACACATGGTCTAAGGCGTCACTCTCGTGTTAGACTAGACTGCCGATTACAGGGATATCGGAGTTCGAATCCCGGTTGGGTGTACTGAGAGTGGATTTTCCTAAATCTTATCTACTCTCCCTCCTCTTAATTAAACCTACCCATCCCTAGCTTATTAGCTTAATTAGCCCATATGCGTATTACCTGAACAGGTAGTAAGATGCGGCACCTAAAAAAATATTTAAAATTAATTGTTGTTTATTTGGTAAATTGTTCTTTGTTTACAGGGGAGGTTGAGCAGAAAGTTGGTTCAAACAGAGATAGGAATTCTTCTCAAACTCAGACACCCAAACATTGTGAGTATACGTAGATATTAATAAGTTGTGTACACCATCTGAAATAAAATTTATTTAGAGCAAGCCTTGTTCATAAATTCATGATCACCAAATAATTATTTCAAAGTTTGTTGCGTTATAATGGAATTAAGAATAATAGGTCGTAAGTTATAGGTTGTTTGTATTATTTAAAAAAATATATTACGAACAATTGATGTAAATTTGTAACTAAAATATTATTAAAGAATTTTAACTAGCTATACATTTGTTGAAAAACTAATCCACAAGTAGTTATTTCAATAAATTTTTTTTTTAAGTAATCATGGTGAAGCGTCGCATTACAACATACACTCAATAATTCTAGTCATATTAACTTACCAGTAAGTTTACTTAATTAATGATTCATAATTTTTAGGGGATTAAGGATAGGGGAAATAGAAGGTAGAAGGTAAGAAAGGAACAAAGGCTAGTTAAGTGTACAAAATATATACATTATGCTAATCAGATAATTTTTTTAAGAGGACTGCATAATAAAGCGCATAGAAGAGTTGCATACGTTTAAAAATTCCGGATTATTTATGAAGTGGTGTAATATTTGTTAATATTGTTTTCCCCGAAATGTAGGCCAAAGTCCTGACCAGCTAAAAGTTTAAAATATAAGCTTAAATAATATTTTTTAAATGTGTGATAACTTAAATAAAACCCTATAAAACAATCACATATTATCTTTAAATATTTTGTTGTGACCCTTTCAAAACAATTTTATTTGGTAGAGGAAGGCTAAATATAGGTTTTTGACCTTTTACTTTTATCTCGCAAGTACAAATTTTCGCGTAAATTTTCGTTGAATTATCTTATTAAATTTTAAACTTAAAATTTTAACTTTTTAACTTTATTGATAATTTACGCCTACATTTTGTTGAAAATAATATTTTTAAATATCATACAACTTCTTAAATAGTGCGGGATTTCCAAACGTCTCCCGCGCGTCTCAATACTTTACCAAACATCACTCTTAAGTTATTGATAGCACGTTTCCAGATCCAACTCAGGGAAGTATTCGAGACAGACGATGAGATACAACTGGTGTTGGAACTCGTGACCGGCGGGGAACTGTTCGAGAGAATCGTCGAGCAGGGGCAATTCAGCGAGAAAGACGCCGCCGGAGCTGTCAAACAAATATTGTCTGCCTTGAAGGTAGGGAACAAATAACAGTAGAATATCCTCACACCTGTAAATCTTATGGAAATATCTGTTCTAATGCATCAAAACAACTACAATCCTAATGAGTGTAACACAAGGTGAGGAGGAGGAAAGGGGGGGGGGGAGGTGATAAAGTCATAGCTTCCTCCTAACTATCCACTATATAAAAAAAGAGCAGATAATTTCGATCATTGCGAGATTGATAAACCCTATTATCGAACGGCCATGGATGAAAGAACGGGGTGTTAAACTGGCCTGCTGATGATGAGATCAGGGTTCAAATCCAGGTTGGATTTACTGAGAGTAGTTTTTACAAAATAATGTATTAAATAGCAAAGCTATTGTTTATTGATTACAGTTATAGTCGCATCTAGATATTATATTCTTTAAATTGAGAAACTACACCTGGACACGGGAATCGAACCAAAAGTCCCGGGTTCAAATCCCATGTCCAGGTGTCATTTTTCAATTTAAATAATATTTTCCTAAATAGTTTCCCACTCTTCTTCCAAGCAAATGCAGGTAGATTACCTCTAAAATATCTCCTGCCTTATCCCTAGCCTTTAAAATAATAATCATAGCAATATAGCTTGATTTTTGTTAGAAGAACAGCCTAAAAAATCAAACATTTCCTTGCGGCCAGCATTGATAAAACTTTGCTATACTATTTATGTTATTTTATAGGTATTGATAATGTATATCAAAAGTGAGAACTGCGGATAACATGACTTGATGTATGAATATATTAAAATTGTTTTAGCAACTTTATTAATTATAAGAGGTGACCTGGCGGTCTAGGGGTAAAGTGTCAGACTTCTATGCTGGCGGCCGGGGTTCAATCCTCTGTCCCGGAAAAGATTTATCTGATTACCAAACACTTCCTTCACCTCTGACAAGACATCTTGTGAATGTGGGGAATGCCAGGCCTCCACCGTGGTTCGGATTCCACGTTAAACTGTAGGTCCTCCATTTCATCTCACAATCACCCTACCATTACACATTAGCGTAAGTGCGTATAACCCGAATGGGTAGTAAGACGCGGTGCTAATAATAATAATAGTAATTACAAGTACTGTTCTAGTGTACAGCTTGAATTCTGAGCAAGTTTATTTTTAATCTATTCTTTTCTTCTCCTTTTGATAGTTGTTGATATTTCGATTCCTAAATTGTATTGTAGTTTGTTATTTGTATGCAGTACATTTTGTATTATTATACAAAATATATTTTTATCCCCTCTTTCACTCTTAAATGGCTCAATGGTTCTTGCTACCATGCCTTTTTACGTGAGGTTTGTGGTTAGTGAAAAAAATGCTTTGATTTTGCGGCCACCATGAAATTGTCGTGTGTCTAATCTAATCCACCCCAGTCTACAAAATTCAGCCATCTGTAAGGAGTAGAATGATGCAGAGTTTGTGTCTGTGGGAGTTTTCTACTTTGGAGGCTAGCGAGTGAGGATGGCGGGCAGTTGGAGTGGTCTCTAGAAATTTTATAATGGATTTGTCACCGTCCCTTACCTATGCCCACCATGCTATATGTTTGTGTATAATATATAATATAATTATATATTTATTATATAAAAATATTAATAAGTTGAACTTTGTGCGTGAATATATAGATTATGTGAATGGATATAATTATAATCATAAAGACAATGTATAGCCTATTACTAAAATGAATACGCTATTTTTGATAGTACGTAACCTTACATGAAATCCATTCATCCCTTAATTAATTAACATTTGAAATGCCCATTTCTTAAGACGCCTATTCTTTGCTTTTCTTTAGTATTGGAGTCCATTTCTATGGTTATTTCTGCAATTACAAGGCACTTGTAAACAAAGTTATCCACCGGCACTTAAAATAAGATAGCCACACGATTTTATAAAACAAATATATTAGTACTGTTTAGTGATTAGTGCTGCAACAATAGGACAGTAAAAAAATGTATTAATTCGAGTTAGATACCCGTTTTTGATTTATTTTAAATAGGATAATCAACAGGCGTTTGTACTACATTAATGTTGAATAGGTTTCAATAACTGCCATAGTACTACACCTATAATATTAATATTGATGAATACTTTATTTAGCCCCTTTGTTGACTAGAAAGCTATAGTGGGCATCGGATAACCCTTTCAAATTACTTAGCAAAGGCTTCACAATCTTTTATCAAAAATAGTTTTTTATTTAAATAGTTTATTTAGTAAAACGTTATCAGTAAATCACTCCACTTGCAGGGAATTATAGTAGACACCATGCTAGACACTACAGTAGACACTATGGATTAAACTATAGTAGACACCATGCTAGACACTATAGTATATACTATAGTAATATTGCTACTCTCCCTAGTATCTTCACTCGCAAGGGGTGGTGCACAGAGATCTGAAGCCAGAGAACCTCCTATACGAGACCGAGTATGAGAACTCCAAACTGAAACTAGCAGACTTTGGACTCAGCAAGTTCCTCAAGAATGGCAGCTACACCATGAACACCTTGTGCGGCACTGTGGGCTATTGTGGTGAGTGTGGGGCAAAGGGGTAAGAATTCATTCTACTAACTAGGGGGTAATCTGCGGGGAACGAAACACCATACTTGATACACACTTGATAATAGAGAAACGACTTTTTTTTTTCGTCTCCATACTGTTTCTATAATAATATTTAAGATATATATATATATAAGATAGACGACATAGTCCACCAGGACTTTGTTAATGATGCGGTACTTTAGGCCACATAGTCGACCTCGGTGGTCTTGGGGTAAAGTGCTTGCCTCAGGATCCGATGTTTGTGGGTTCAAAACCCAGCTGGCGTTGATGGATTTTTTTGAGTGATAAAAATCTGTAGCACAATTTTCTTTAGAGGGAGATAAAGCCATTGGCCCCATGTTGATTGTGGCATGTAAAATAACCCTTGAAGATATGTGAAAATGCCTCTGAGGAAAAATTGGTAGGTCGTTTTGCTCTCGCTCATAGAAATCCCTATGTGCGAGATATAATCAATCTGTTCAGAAAGTGCACGTTAAACACCTTAATTAAATAAATAATATAATTTAGGCCAAGCGGTGGTTACCCGCTTTGTTTACTGATATATTTTACACAGTAAATTACTAAACAAATACTTTAACTAATTTATAAGAATTTTAATCAATTAAAATAAGGTAAAAAGAGGATAAAGTTTATTTCTTTAAAAGTTAATTCAGTGCAATGGATTTTAATTAAACCGGTCTCTCTAAATAAAGCTAAGCACAATATTCGTTTTATAAGTGCACCACATATTGATATCCGTCAAGACTAAGCAAATATTTTCACTTATCGGTGGATAATGATGAAGATAACATTTTTTTAATGAAATATTCCTCCATTTACGTAGATGGTGAGTAGAAAAATAAAAAAAATGACGGCTACAGATCACATAACCTGATGTATGAATACGTGAAAGTAGATCAAGAAACGTTATATGAAATTGGACTGTAAAACGACAAAACGCTAATTCCGACATGTTTGGATTAGAGATAGGCACGCCTGACTCCGAATCAACCTGTGGACCTTCACCTGGGAGTGAGGTTTGGTGTCAATTTATGAAATCCGTATGAGATTAATTCATTATTCATTACTTTATTAGCATTAATTAACTCATTTCAATAAAAACTAACATCTATTAATGGACAATGACATTCGTATTGTCTTGTCTGTTTTATGGTGATGGAGAGGTTGGGGTTTGATTCCCACCCAGATAAAGCGAGGTGGTTTCTCTCTCTCTCTCTGTTCCTCCCACTCAAATGTGAGAACATGTCATATATACTATACTTTTTTTTTCATAGTTTATTTTGGTAAAAAAAAAACTGTGAATACCTGGGAGGGATTCAAACTCCGATCTCTCCATGATCAGGCAACCAGACAATAAGGTCGGTGACTTGATCTGCATGGCCACCGATGTGGCCGTTCATTCTGCCCTGCTGTCCTATTCATAGTTAGACACACTATTCATGCATCAAACCTGTGTTTATCTCCAATTTCTGTCATTAATATTTTTCTTTCATATGTTTCAGCCCCTGAAATTCTGCTTAATAAAGAATATGACTTATCAGTGGACCTTTGGAGTGTTGGAGTAGTCATGTACATAATGTGAGTGTTAAAATTGTCCTATGAGGTACAAAATATACAAATTAATTACTCATGTTTGTGTGTCAATTGAGATTATTTTTAAAATAAAATTGTTGTAAATTGACTAATCTATGAAAACACACTCAATGTGCCACCATGATACCAATCTATGATGTTTTATCTTGGTCTGGTTAACCATCCAGTAGACAGGGTATTCAAAGTTTATAAAATCAACTCCTCTGGGCATGTTGGTGCTTACTATAAATCTACCAATTAGCTGTATCGCCCTTATTTCAGGGTGCCAACCTAATAAAACATATTATAGCTAAAATTACATATTTTGAAATATATCATGATGATGTTCAACGTTAACACACTATACAATTCAAACAAACCTTTCTTAACACAAGGCTTCCTTTAAGAAACTTACAGTTACCTACTGGATTTTTTAGACTCTTATGTTGTTATCTAGTGTATGCCTAAATTTGGGAAAAAAAATAACAAGTTAATTTATTGGCTAGCAAAAATTAGCATACAACAGTAGGCCATAATTATTAATTTATTTTGTGCACCCCTCTTTCTTATTACCCTTGTGAACTATCTGCATATCTACACTAATGGAGTGTTAATGAGGAAGTTAAAATATAGTGCAAATGTACACATATTTTCATTTACATTTAGGTAAAACGAATTTTAGTATTTTTAACCGGGATCCAAACCTGTGTATGGATCCCAGCCTTTTATAAGAGTGTTGCCTTAAACCATGTGACTATGGAGGCAGGTAGCATTAAAATTGTTACAGCTCTGAATAGGTTAGTAGAATATAACTCAAATAATAATGTTTTATTTCGAATTCAATATTTGAAAAGGGTGTAGCCTGCAGGTATTATTATAAAGTATTGATGCACAGAGCAAACTTTTCCGGTTTCATTTCCTATAATTTGGGTATTTTGGAAAATTTCTGATAGTAATATTTAAATACAATTTAATAATAGTAGAATAATTGGTGTAATCCACTAAATCCTAGTCTACATACTCCATAGCTATATACCATTCATGTCCTATTCACATGTCAGATGTAGAAATGGTATAATTCTCCGCCCAAATAAATTAACCAAAAGAAAGAAACTTGAGCAACTTGAGCAACCAACATTTTTACATTTTAATTTGATTATTTAAATAATATATCATTAATATATATTTATAAGAGGTTTTAGGAATTAACTTTAAAGATGGCTTGGTGAAATCACGTTAGAAAAATAATGGCAACAAATTTCTTTGATTCGATTGATAATTTAATCTCAATTATCATACATTATCAGGATTGTGTGTCAATATTCTTTATAAAGTGTTGATTAATTTATCAAACTTTCTACAAACAAACCAAACTTTGTCCAACCCAACCAAGACAAGTTATTATATCTTGGTTGATGTCTGATGTATCCTAAACTTTTCAGTTTTAACTATTTTATTTAAACAATACTTTAGTATAAGAAAAATTGTTCATGGTTTTAACTTATTGAACTACTTATCACTCGCATGTGTGGGCACTTGGACTAAAGTTTAAGCTCTTTAAGTCCTGTTTGCTTGTGACAATAAGGGTAGTACTCATGTCACAGGTGTTATGAACTTTTTATTCATAACACAATATTGTGAGTACATTTTCTCTAAATTATACCATTGTTACCCTTGCCTTATAAGTGTAATTAAATACAGATAGACCCGCTTCAGTGGCCGCATGGTATAACACGCTACTCTCACAGTAGTCTAGACTGCCGATGATGGAGAGATTGAGGTGTGAATCTCGTTCAGGTGTACTGAGGGGTGGAGGGGAAGGGGGGTGTTGTTCCAAAATAGTTTTCCACTCTCCCTTCACGCAAATGCGGGTACACTTCCTTATAACTTCCAAATACCTAAAACCATTATTGTAATTAGTACACAAGTGTATAGCCCGAACGGGTAGTAAGACACGGTGCTAAAAAAAGTACAAATAGTTTGAACCTGTAAGATGAGGAGTTCATGAAAAAAACTTGTATTTTGATGTACTATTATATTTTAAGAGTCATAAAAACTATGGAAATATTTCATAAAAATATATATATATATTTTTTATCAAGTTAATTTCTTTTAGGTTGTGTGGCTATGAACCATTTTGGGATGATGCAGGTGAAATAGGAATGTGCAAGCGAGTGGTTGAAGGAGAGTTTGAGTTTTCCTCTCCGTGGTGGGACGACATTTCGGACAGTGCCAAGGATCTTATCTCGCAGGTGAGTGTGTTAAAATAAAGAAAAACACTCTCTTATTTTGACTCATTCTGAGAGGTGCATAAAATGTTCGTTCACTTCTTCAAAATGTGAGCTAGTACATTAGATATTTTTCCTTTGTTTATAGATGCCCTAGATTCTTACTGATATCAAACAAATCGATCTTAATATCACAATTTTCGATACATCGACTCTTAGACCTCAAATGCCAACAAATGAAAATAGTGGCATTCAAATGAAACAGCTGTATCCATATTTGGGTGATTTTATATTGTGATCATTATTAGTTATTTATCCGTTTTCTTTTGGTGCTGGCACATTGAAAATATACTCAACATGACTTTTGAAATACAATGATCTTGTGAAAGTGAATAATATCGGTTTTACTTAAGTATGATTATTTTAAAAATATTTACACTGTATATTATATACAGTGTAAATATTTACACTGAATATATATATATATATTTTTTTTCAACCCCGTTACTGTAGGCTATATAAATACAATTTTAAAAATGTATGATTATAAGGGTACGGCCAGACTGGGCAAACATGCAAGTGACTAAAAAATAAAATAAAACACATTGGTTGTAATGAATGAAAGTTGGCCTGACTGGGCGAGCGCGCTCGAGCCGAGACAGTCTAGTTTACAGGCGCTAGGCAATATTATTGTATGTTGGTTCATTGAGTGGTAGGAACACTTCTCAATTTTACATTTTTATTACTATCGATAGGTTTAGCACACTTTCTACTAACGGCCTAATTTAATTGGTAAGATCAAAAACCATACCTATATATATATATGTAAAACTGATATGTTAAAATACTTCAATAGTATAATCAAGTAGGCCTTTACAATTAAGAATCGCCACTAGCGTGGATAAAGGATGGGAAAACCATAACAATAAATAACTTGTCAAAAACCACTCTCAGTTCACTGAGCCAAGATTCAAACCTTTGCCTCCTCATCAACTACTATCGAGAGCTATCTGCTAATCGCGCACTCGCTTGCTTGCTCGCCAGTTTGGCCATGTAGTTGTGCAGTCTCTTACTCGCATGCTTGTCAGTCTGGCCAAACCCTTAACTCGAATAAGGGCCAAGACACTGTGCCATTGTCTGAATTTAGGGAGAAGCATTGCTGTCCCAAGTTATTGCGAGAGTTTAAGATCCAAAGCTCGGAATCCTGCCCAGGTGTACATGTAGTAATTTAACCATCTGTAGTTGTTAATTCCCTGACTCGTTTGTTGACAGTTGTTACAGCTTGAACCTAGCAGTCGACCGACGGCATCAGAGGCGTTGGAACATCCTTGGGTGAAAGGAGAAACTCCTAGGTGTACCAACATGGCCAATGTGGTCAAGAGGCTTAGAGAATTTAATGCCAAGAGAAAGTTCAGGGTATGTGACTGCAACATCCTTTGGAATTAACGTCGGAGTATATAACATTCTTTGAATCTGGACCTATATTTAAATAGGGTGCGGGGGGGGGTTGCTCCTTTATTAGTTATGATGATATTTCCCATTCGGAAATAAGTGATATTTACCAGTAATAAGTATAACTATTGTTTTTAACCTATTCATTACTTTATTAGCATTAATTAACTCATTTCAATAAAAACTAACATCTATTAATGGACAATGACATTCGTATTGTCTTGTCTGTTTTCTGGTGATGGAGAGGTTGGGGTTTGATTCCCACCCAGATAAAGCGAGGTGGTTTCTCTCTCTCTCTGTTCCTCCCACTCAAATGTGAGAACATGTCATATATACTATACTTTTTTTTTCATAGTTTATTCATCATTCATTGCATTGTATTGAATCTATTTAAACTTAAGGCTGAAGAAAGCGGTAAAATTTTAACTAAGAAAATTACATCATTACAAAAGCTACAACTATGAATGATGATAAATTGAACCACGGTTTGAACTAGATTAGCAATAAATGTAGCTTGAGTGCTCCTCTTGGTCGGGCTCAGCCCCTTATATAACCTCCTGTGGGTCATGTCTCAATGGACCATTCATCACATAGTTAGAGTTGAGCCCATTTTTCAAAATTTTGAGAAGGTTCCTGAAGCTATCCATTTCTCTCACAATCTTCCCACTATACTGGTAACCACTCAAACGGAAGGGAATGCCATGCATGGTTTGTGGTTACAGTAAACCCTCGACTTAAGCGATTAATTCGTTCTGAAGGTTTCCACGCAAGTTAAAAATTTGTGTAGGTTGAATAGTGCTTTAAATATTATGTACTATTGTATTAATGACATATATTTCTTTTTCAAAGCAAAAGATAATTATTATAGCTAAACAAGTTCAGCCTATGAAAATAAAATGTTGAGAAAACTACTTGTGCTCAATGTAGAAACAAACACTATGGCGATTACACTACCAGTTGTGCATCAGCTTACTAGGAATATCATCTCTTATGTATAAAGTGACACTTGATAGATGACATTGCTAATTGTTGTCAAATACACGTAGCTAGATTCTGTTTAAGCTGAGAACTTACTGCATCCTAATTTTTCACAAGATTCCTGTTAAAAAATGTGCCTCTCAACGCATGTAAAAAAAATGTTGTATTTTTAAGTGTTTTAATTGTGTAGGTGGCTTTAGATCTAATCAACTGTAATCCACATTGTTGTGTCTTTCCAGGCCGCCACCCATGCAGTGCTGGCAACTCGTAGAGCCATGTACCTCATTTCCCCGGAGAGGCGGCTCACGAAAGGGTTGACCAGCCCTCAATGTTAACATTTAATTTGCTTTTAAAATAACTGAATGTTTTACTAATACAAGGCTATAATCACTCTTTTAAGATATTGATATCAATATTGTCTGTCTTCCCATGTTCACATTTGTAGTCTATCTGAAACATTACAAAAATACATTCCTGATTTAGTTGTTTGTTAACTAATTAATTTTTGAGTATATGTTATGATGATCAATGGTACGTATATAGGCTATTTTTAGACTTGATAAAAATGAATGAGAATATAATTACATTTAACAAAGACAATGAGTAATAATTTGTCATACGGCAAGCTTCCTAAAGTGAAGAACTCTCATAATTAGATATCAAAAATAAAAAAATAAAATCATCAGGAAGTTGAAGGTCGGAAATTAGTTTGCATTGATGAAATCAATATACTTATTCCTCCTAGACCATGTCTGCCAGCGGCTTACCAGTTACCACTGCACCTTTCACAGACTTAGTAATAAAGACAACCATGTGTAATTCTCCCCTCTACGCTTCTAAGCTAGACTTGACCAATAGGTATTTGTAGTCATGGGCATGTGTAAAAATGGGTTGTGTAGGGGGAGATGGGTCCTGGCCTAGTCGAAACTCTAAGCAAACCCTACGGTAGGTGCCCTAACCACAACAATCATAATATTTTTTAAATAAAGCTAAAAATAACTATTTGTGAATCCTAATAGAATCTTGGACAATTTTGAAATACATCATTATATCACTGCTTGGACAACTCACAGCCTATGACTTAAGTAAGGTATAAAATTTATCTGAGAAACACTTTGTGACAAGATAGACATAGCATTGCTAAGGACAGGTTTAGTCTGTCATATTTTTTGAAGTTATACTTCTTTAGGCGCGTAATGAAAAAATGATGAGAGTGAAATTTTAAGATGCGCGCGCATCACTGTAACACAAAAGTAACAGATTGAATGAAGTTAAACCGCTTATTAAGTCTCGAAAAAAAAAAGCTACCAACAAAATAGAAATAGAACCTCTGTTAGTCGCGCATGTTGGTACGCTCATAGAAAAATGTATACTATGTTATTCCTTTCTCTATGGTACGCTCGTCGCCTCTGATCACTGTTTTCATATATATAATATTTATCCACATGTTTCTAATTTCTACATTCACAACACGTGTTTTAGTTTCATACAAGTGCGAATTATATATGTGCTAATAAATTATATTCAGTAGTGATTTAAATTGAATATTTTGATTAATATTATTTACTATTCGTAAATATTAGTGAAAAAAATTGTGCTTATAGACTTTTTCAAGTGCTCCAATATAATTGAGGTTAACTATCCGTATGTATTATTTATTGATATAAATAAAAATATTATTATTTAACATAATTAATACTAGATATTATTAAATTATTATTTATTTTTTAATGATGCCAAAGAAGTATAATTTCTCACGCGCGTACATAAGTACACACCCATTTTTTTATGTATGAAACATATTTATTTTATCAATATATATATTTTTATAAAAGAATTGACATCATATTTGATTTAAAAGAATATGTATTATAATATTTCAACACATTGTCTTCAAAGTGCATACATGTGATTACAAAAATCGATGCCAATTTATGTGAAAAATATTTATGAACAGATGATAAAACTTTTTTAAATGTAGTCACCAAAGTGTTTATATTGGTTAAAAGGAATAACACACTCATACTATAGCCTTGCTTGTGTCATAATTATAATAAAACTTTTCTCTATACTTTACAGCTAAAATTTTAATTGCCTTGAAAGTTCGGGTTAATCTTTCCGTTTTGCCATTTTCTTTGATAAAATTTTAAAGCATATTCTATAATTTATATATTTTTTATGAGATTTGTAAAATATATTATTTTATAAAAGATCCTTGATGGATCATCAAAATTACGTTGTATTTCTTTTATCAAAGAAATATGACAGTGTAAAACTGCCCTAAGTGTTCATTGGGACTTGAATGTGGAGTGTGATGCAGATTTTTTCAATGTTTGCAAGATGAGAATCTTTCATTTTGTAATCTACTCATGTGTAGTATAAGTTAGTCTGTGTTAGTGTTCAGTGTATTACAACACTAATTACTTTCTTGAAATTTTTTCCACAAAAAATATTATCCTTGGTCTGGGAGCGATAAATATATTGGGAAAACATACATGTTCTATTACAGGCCTAAAGGAATTATTATTATTTTTAGAAGAAAATTGAAAAACACGTTTAGCGTGTTAAAAAAAATCACTGATTTATTAATTATGATATGGTGGCTATAAACATTATTTTTATGGTTTCCCATTATAATGTTCTAATATAATTACAAAATAAATTAAAGAGAAATTTAGTTTGTTGTGATGTATAATTTAAAATTAAATCTGTGTTTATAATTACAACAATTGTGTATGTACATTGTACAGTATTTTTTGAGTAAATATAGTATGCATACTATTTATCTGGAAATGTTATATTTTTATATAGGTAGTTAATAAATATTTGCATCAATGATTCCATTCATTATTTAGAAAATATAATGTGTAGTAGATACATAATGAATGTATGTTTATCCAAGCTGTATTGTTAATATTTGTGCATATAATTTACATTAGTTTTCAAATGTATTAATTATTTATTCAAATATCTATATGTTGCTTACTGCATTGAGTTTTATTTGTCAACTGAACAAACAATCTTCTTCTTTTCATTATTATATAAACACGGATAAGCCTACCATAGATAACTCTAAAAAAAATCGTTATTTTATTAATGAATCTGCATTTTGTTTATATCTACAAGAATAGTTTGTATTTCGTCCTCTTTGGATAACAACATCCATCCTTTGTCCTTTTTCTTTTACAAATGAGAATGATGGTTGCAACAAAAAGAGACTTTTGAGGCCTGTTACACAGATGGCTTTTCTGCCCCCATCGCATCCCCCTCGACTGCTGAAATAACAATAAAATGAAATCAAAGAAAATACGCGAGGTCATCCAGATAATTTTCTCGGAGCAGCTTGCAATATTATAGGATCTCTTCTTTGTTAATGCTTTAAAAATTCAAAAGTGGGCTAAACAGATTGGATATTTGTTTTGTGTGCTTAACCTATGCTTGGTTTTGAATATTACGAAACCCAATATTATGAGAAAGTCATTTCTATTGACTATTGACTATTGACTATTGACTATTGACTTACTTCATCTCTGGATGTCACTTCATTCACACTGAAAGGTTGCAGTCTTACCTTGACGTACTATGCTATGGCCCTATCTTATAAGCTGTGCCATAGTGGAGCTATGCAAAGTAAGCATGCTACCTTTCAAAGTAAACAAACGGTATATCTTCAGAGTGTTTTTCCCCAATTCTTCAAATGCTGTTTCAACACATCAAGAATACCCAAATTGCCAGCAACGAGCTTAGCTTCAGAGAGATTGGTTAGTTTACAAAGATTTTTTTGTTAGTACAAATATCGTAATACATGTGCGGCATTGTATATATAATAATAATATAATAATAATAATAATAATAATAATAATATAATAATAATAATAATAATAATATAATAATAATAATAATTTTAGCACCGCGTCTTACTACCCGTTCGGATGAGATATGCTTTAAGTACTAATTATGCTAATGGATTAGGAATTGGGAAGGTTGAATTAGAGGAAGTGAACCCGCATTTGCGTGGGGGAGAGTGGAAAACCATTTAGGAAAAACCACCCCCAGTTCATCCGACCGAGATTCGAACCTAGATCTCCTCGTCCTCAGCAGTCAAGCTCAACACGACCGACAAGCGCGTTAGCCAACTACGCCACAGAGGCAGGGTTGCTGCATTGTAAATTTATGAGTAAGGGGCTCCCATCCAGCTCGGGCAGGTGTTACTCTGGTATATCTCCATCATAGGGCTTGTTTACAATAAGCTTGAATTTTCTGAGCCTATTAAGCTGTTGATTTTTATCCCGAGCTTCTATTAAAGGCTTGAACTTGAAATTTGAGTACTCACACACCCCTAATGTGTAATGTTTGGGGAAATGTTTATATGAACCAAGGCCGTAGCCAACCAATAATTTATGGGGAGTTTGGTGGGCACATCCCCCAATTGCAGAAGTCTATAAAAAATTATAAATATTAAACACCTCTAGAAACCTCTGAAGTGCTTTTAATGGTAACACAGCCCCCTAATTTGTAATTTGTATTTGTACCTTAATTTAAATATGGTTTGAATCATAAATAAAGCCATAATATATATTTTGTTCATCTGCCCTCTCCCCCCACTCCCCCGACTACAGCCTTGATATGAACAAAGATAGTACTTCAATAGCTAAGAAGAGCATTTGAATGACTGCATAAATGATCAGTTTGATTGATTACCCGTGAAATATAATCAGAAAATACCCCTTTCTGATAGTTCTGTAATGTACTGTAATAACATTGAAATAACATGATAAATATACTATCATTAATAATACTTTGGAGGAATCAAAATCTGCTATGAAATAGCATTACAGCAGTAATTCCCCCACATCACCGTCTCCTTGTCAGTTCTCCATTGAAAGGGTGCAATAAATAAACGGCGCATTGAATGCGAGAGGGACTTTTGCATTTCATCTTTAGTAAGTTTAATTTTTCCTTCTCCATCGTGTAATCTACACAAACATGTAAGAACGAGGAATTATCCAGTATCTGCATATCTTCCCAAATCATATGGATAAATCGCGATAGATTTTTATGTTAGGCCTAGTAATATCGGGTAATGATGGTGATTTTTTTTTTTTTGTAGAGGGAAGGATTGGACTATCAAAAACATTAAAATAGTGGAAGGGGTGGTTCTCCATTATACGGTGGATTGCGGGGGTGTTGTTACATGTCCTGAGTCATGCGTGGGGACATGATCCCCCCCACTGATTATTTTTTATTAAACGGAGTATTTCCCTAAAAGCTGTCTGAAGTAATCTGCTCCTGTACAACTTTTTGAAATTGGATTTATCTATAAGCTTGTTACACAATATGCCGTTAAATGTAACAACTATCTGTGTCGTATCGGTACGTTTGGTGATGAATGAAAGTAAATGTCCCTAATTTTGATAAGCAAACCAATCCATAGATAAAGGAGAAAAGGAAGCAAACATCCATAATGGTAGTGTATGAAACTCTGCATAGTCTGCGCACTACATACAGTGTCGCCAACTCTAATTACCAAAGTATCACTAGATTTTATCAAAATTATAGTTCCCGCTAGATTTAACCTAATTAAAGCTAGATTTCCAGAATCTTAAAAAACCTAAAAAAAACTTAGTGTTTGATTGTCAATAGTGGAGTAATAGAATGCTGATATAAATTATGGGATCGTCAATTTATGTTTCCTGATCTCAGATGCAGCATATCTAATTTGTTATGTATGGCGGTCACACACCATCAAAACAAACTAGATAGTTTTCACTATATCGATTTTTTCCGAGTTGTTTCATAATGTTTGTGAAACAATAATTTAAAGCTAAATGATATGAAATGCTATAATTGTACATTCAGTTTACCCTAAACAGTATCGGTAATACATACTTTGATGGAATACAACAGTGGCAGCTCATGACTAAGAAATTAGGTGGTGCACAATTCAAATATTATAAAATATGGTATGTAGTATATACACTTTTAATATATCGTACCTATCTATATTTACATATCGTTTAACTTAGGCTAATATTTCACACAAGTACGGGGGGTTGTGAAGCTTCAAAACAAATATAGGATTCGACTTTTAAAAGAAAAATTCATATTATATAATTACGAAGTTTTGAAGGTAAAAATATTGACAGCTAAAAATATACCAAATTTTTAGTCAGTTACTGACATTTTGAGCTGTTATTTACAGTAAATTACAAATTAACATTAATTTGAAAAAAAAAAAACAAAAAAAACTACACTATTACAATCTTTTACTTTGCTGGCACAATCATAAATAATTAAACAATTTAGAATAAAACAATCACATAATAAATGAAAACATTATTTACAAAACACCCAACAATTTAATCTTAAACGCCTCAAGCTACTTTAAATAAAAACGTGAAATACAGAGGATGTATCAAAGGCTTCCATCCTGATGTAGAAAAATAGAAAAACAATGCTCTATAGTCTAAAAAGAGTGTGTGTAATCATAGTGTTGAGGAAAACTACATTATTTCAGAATTATAAACAACACTCCCACGTAGACGGGATACAATTATTATTATTTGTAGTCTCATAAATGTAAACACATAGCTATGTATCACCCGCTCCCTTCTATCTATAGAACAAGACGACTAGGCCTAGTTTATATTCATGCATAATTCTTAACTAATAGCGAATAGTGTATAGTGTATAGTGCGTAAGAAGTTGAAATACATTATTTTAAATGATGGCGTCTATAATCGATTTATAATGAATAGTGGAATAGTTCACAGTGCATAAAGTTGATTTAACTTTAACTTTTCTTATACGTTAGGCCTAGTTTATATTCATGCATAATTCTTAACTAATAGCGAATAGTGTATAGTGTATAGTGCGTAAGAAGTTGAAATACATTATTTTAAATGATGGCGTCTATAATCGATTTATAATGAATAGTGGAATAGTTCACAGTGCATAAAGTTGATTTAACTTTAACTTTTCTTATACGTTATGCACGAGTTGTGAAACGATATGTTCACGAGAAAGATCCAGCCAATAGGATTGATGGAAAACATAAATCGATATTTTTAAAATATTATAAGTTAGAAGTTGGTCGCCATATTGGGCTTTAGTTATCGTTAAATAGTTTTATATTGTGATTTTAACTTGAAAATGAGTGAAAATGAAAGTGACAATGAATATATGGTTGAATTTAGGTCCTTCATTTCATCTCACAATCACCCTACCATTTACACATTAGCGTAAGTGCGTATAACCCGAACGGGTAGTAAGACGCGGTGCTAATAATAATAATAATAATAATAATAATAATAATAATAATAATAATAATAATAATTTACAAAAACATTATTTGATTGAAACCAAAGTTAAAATATTAACCTACATTTGTATCAATAACAATTCATCATTTATAATATAAACCACAAAAAACTGTTTTGGCACAAAGTTTTATAATATTAGTATACCTACATTCCAAATTAAAGATGTAATAAACAAGAACAACATAAACATAGCACCAATTTAGTTGGTGTGAATATCAATGCAATGTTAGACAGCAGTTAAATGGCTTTTATGCCTAAATCATGATCAGCTTAACATTCCCTTCATGTAAAAAAAACTATTGTGTGGTCAGGATTCACATAATATAACTCAGACTTGTGGTATTTCGACTTGAACTAGTAATACATTTTACTCTTTTGTTAAATTTTTTTCTGATCAATTTGAGTTGTTTTTTTTTTTTGCCAAAACAATCTGTTGACTATCAAAATATATATGTTCTGACTTAGATAAGAGGGCAAAGTTTTGAAAAAACTATTTCACTTAAAATTACTAATCCTTTTTAAGTGTAACATGAGTCATAGACCTAAAAACATCACTATATATATGTAAATTTATTTTTAAACATTTGGTTTTAATAGTTGAGTGTATATGAACTATTGCAAACAATGAAGTAATATCGAAAGAGGTAAAGATGGGAGTGTATAAATGCCAACATTGTCGTATTGATGTGAAGTGTGGGCATGTCATGAGAAACACAAGAGCAAGGTGAATCCAGTAAGAATGAGATATTTAAGAAATATATGTGGGAAAACTAGTAAAGGGATGTTCAAGTATTATGTAAGCACTTCGAGGGAGGGGGATGGCAGAACAATGCTTACTTAGACAGAGAAAGATGGGCAGAATTCAAGGAGGGCGCTTCACAAGCCACTTGGACTTCGGGCAACAATGAAGATTCTGAGTGGCTAAATGAGGAATAAGTGGAGAAGCCTAAAGAAGTAAGCCAAAGCTTTGGTGATCTAGTCCTCTCCCTCCCCCTAAATAGAAACATAATAATTGAGTGTGTTGAGATGTGGATTCAAGGACCTTGGTTATCGGATTAAATGGAGTTTAGGGTGTTTTTTTTATAAATATATTTATGTATTCACTAATACGACTTTTTTATATCTTAATTTAAAAGTAAATTACGTTTTTTAACTTGTATAATGTTATGACTTGTTTCAATTTCACCTGTTGTCAATTATTTCGCAATTTTAATTTAAACCTCAACTACTGGCAATTTATAAATTCAACTAAATTTGTATCATGTCCTACGACCTGTTCAGGCTATAAGCAAAATTGCATGAAAAATAGAATGGTTATTCTTGTGAACAAACGAAAAAGTTGATAAATCTTAAGTAAGCGGGGTGGGAGTAAAAATTGCCAAAAAATGTGTTTACGTAATATTTGAATGCCCCCTATTAACAGAGTCGTTGATGAACGGGTGCTTAAGGAGTGTGTTTTGAAAGGAAATCCAATGAAAGAAGTGTCACGTTGGTTTGGGCATGTTGAGAGGATGAGTGTGGATCGAGTGACAAAGCAAATATATGAAGATAGATTGTGTGGATCAAAAGGAAGGGGTAAGCCATGGAAAATGTCACTAAATATTGTTGACAAATGTGTGAAAAAGAGAAACATTAATTGTAAATACTCTTATCTATGACCCAGCCCACACATGATCATATTGCCAACTAACTTCTCCAGCAGAACTAATAAAATAATCTGTTAGTTGTTTTCTAATGTCTTTGGCTCCAAATTGTGCATTATTTGATCCGAGGCGGCCTTTGTTACGTAAGGCACAGTTGTCATTAATTTCTTGCCGCCACCTGCCTTCAATTATGTCACCATTGTCAGTTTCTCTATCAACATAATCCTCTGGGCAATATTGTGGTTTGTTAATTGACATAACATAATTGTGTAAACAAACTGCAGCTTTGACTATTGCATCAACAGTGTTGGGTTCTGCTACTATTGGAGCTCTAAATATTCTCCATCTTGCAGCCAAAACACCAAAAGTACTTTCTATTGTTCGTCTTGCACGAGACAATCTATAGTTAAATACCTTTTGATTCTCTGGTAGTAGCCTGCCAGGATAGGGTTTCATTATGTTTTTCAAGAGCAGAAACGCAGAATCGGCAACAAAGACTGGCGGCAATTTGATAGCTGACCCAGGGAGTACTTTCCATGGGGGAAAATGTAACAGATTTTCAATAATAGCATTTTCAAAAACAGATTTTCCAAATATAGCTCTGTCACCTTGTGAACCGTATCCACCTATGTCACACATAGTAAATTTGTATCTGGCATCACAAGCAGCCATTAGTATAATACTATGTGATTTCTTGTGATTGAAAAATTGTGTACCACCTTGTCTTGGACATTGTATACTAATGTGCTTACCATCAATTGCACCAAGACAATTTGGAAAGTTCCATTTCTCATAAAATTCTTCAGAAATTTTTGTCCAGTCTTAAACAGTTTGTTCTTTCAAATATATTGGGGACAAAATTCGCCAGGTGATGTTGCATACTTCAAAAATGACACAGGACACTGTTGATTTACCAACTCTATATTCCCAAGCCAAACTCTGCATAGTTCCTCCTTGTGAAAGATACCTAAAATAAAACAATATGTTCATATTATAAAGTTCATAATAAACATGATCTAATTTTAAATCCTACTCATATATACATTGTGCTGAAAATTCTTATGAGTATAGTTGTCACCGAAATAATCATAATATGATAAATTTGAAAAATGACACCCATATTCGGGAATCAAACCTGGGGCGTTTGACTTAGTACGCTTAGTGCTCTCACCACTGAGGGAATCGTCCCATGCCCAGTGTCAATTTTCCTGGATAGCTCGGTGGTGAGAGCATTGTTGACTAAGCCAAAGGCCCCAGCATTTATTCCTGTGTCCAGGTGGCATTTTTCAAATTTAAAGAATAAAATAGAATTTGATGTTAATTAAATGATTACTTACTTTAGAGTCATAGATAATCGTTCTTCTGGATTAAGTGGTTCTCGATTACTCCTTTTCAGTAAATTTCGTCTCAGCATTCCTAAGAGTTTTTCAAAAGCTCTCACATTCATACGTGTGTACACAAAAAACTGTTCAGGGTCATTTGCCTTCATTTGCAAGAAGAGTGTCTGTAATGGCCGGTTTCCTTTTGATTTTGATTTATTGGTCTTACACACCATCTTCTGATTCTCTTATGTTTTAAATATAGGTAAGCTAAAATACAAATAATATTTAATCAAGACAATATCAAAGTTTGATAAAATGTTTTAGAATCTTTTAAAGATGAATTTTACTTATTTAGTTTTAACAAATAAAAATTGGCACAGACTAGCCGTTTGTGTCATAAGCCTGTGCACTAAAAACACACATTGGTTAGGGATGACAAGAATAGGTTTAGGGAAAGGGAATCTACAATTGTGTAAAGAGAGAGTGGTAAACCATTTAGGTAAAACACCTCAGTTCACCCGAGCGAGATTTAAACTTCAATCTCGACATTAGCGGTACAGCATATAGCAAGAGTGACACTTCAAATAGGTCGACCATACATCCCGATTGGTTGGGATTGTCCTGTTTTGGGGACACAAATTCATCCCTCCGTTTTTCTTTAGAAAAGTGCCTTTGGTTCCAATTTTTAATAGTAACATTTAAAAACCCGTTTTTTCTTTAAAGTCTCAACTATAACAATCCAAAGGTGAATATAAGTCGGACAATGAATCATTTTAAATCACAATTATTTATTATATATTACTGTTTTATTGTATGATTATAAAATGTTCATTCCAATACTATTCATGTATTCTAAATTAAAATTCTATAGAATAAAAGTTTTGGAGAGGAAAGGGGGAGGATGCATGACAGGTGTCCCCCTTTTAGTTTAAGCAATCATGCTCACCCTAGCAGTAGCTGAGGGGGGGGGGGAGTTATCTGGGGGTACAACCCCCCCCTCTCCAATGTTGGTGAAAAGCTTGAAGGTTGGGAATTTTAAGAAAGTCAAGATCTTGAGTTGGGAAATTCTAGGATTTCAGTTGCTAAAAACTTAATTTCAAGACCCAATAAAAAAAGACCACATAAAATGTTTTAATTTGCTTGGGGGAGGAACCCTGCACCTCCTGTTAATGTAGTTTTTGTACTTGCCTTGGTCACTTGAGAATTTTTATGGTTTAAAACACCAGGAGTTGGAAAATTCATTGTCTAAACCCACACCCCTTCCAAAAAATACATTTCGTGCAACGCCCTTGTACTCTGGCCTCATTTCATTCAACCACTAAACCATATTGTCCTCAAATGAAGATAAATAATTCAAACATACTATTAAATATAGAAGTATGGGTTCTATAAAATTCATTTACCCGTGATGATAAAAAGCCAGAAATGCAATTCTAGATGGTCTGCCATTAAATGCTAAATATACAAATTCAGATCAATACTATTTATTAAACAGTACCAATATTTATCTCTCAGATTATAATACAGCTAGTAAAATTGGCGCGTTAAAGAGAACAAGGATATTATATTCGTAAGTAGGGTTATTTTGAAGACCAATGTTTGACATATCCATAGATGTAGTATCTTTAAAATACCACGTGTGCAAGGAGATCACCTCTCAAACTAATGACATTCGTTATGACTGTCTTATTCACTACGTTGCATTATAAACCTTAGTAATTTTCTTATGAATTGTTCACTATACACTATGCACTATTAATTATTACGTTATGAGTTATGCATGAATATAAACTAAGCCTTAAAAATTAATTCAAGTGTACCAAAAAATGTAATGCGTCTAGGCAAGATTTGTAATTATTTTAAATATATATTACATTTATAGGTCTTAGTCCCTATACATAAAACCGGAACATTCTGAACCAGAACATGATTCTTACTGAGTAGAGTAGAAATGAAGTCGGGTCAATGATTTATAAATCACCTTTTTTAAAAAAAAAGTCTCAAATTATTTGTTTCAAAATGCATATTTGGGGAAAGGTCTTAAATCATAAATAATACTGCATAGTTGTTTTTCAGAGAAAAATTGATCTAAGTAAATTTTACTGATAGCTCATTTTTGAAAATGACAAAATTTTCCAGAAATATGATTTTTTATGAATTTTTCATCCTATTACTAAGATAATATTAACTATTGTTTGAAACACATTTTACTTTATCATCGGCTCCATGTCGTGGTCGAGATAGCTAAGGCATTATACCTAACTGATTAATCAGTTCTAGTGCATTTGTATGGAAGAAACTGATGAAATTACTCAAGAAGATCGGCATTGACGGGAAGGACAGAAGGCTGATCGCAGATCTGTTTCCCTGGGACATCAAGGGAAGGTGAGGCTGAGTGATGGAGAGACCAAAGAAATAGATATAGGAAAAGGAGCGAGGCAGGGGTACTGTTAGTCCCCAGTCTGTTCAACTTGTGTGGAGAGTGGCTAATCAGGGGATTCCTGGAAGGGCTAGGCAATTTATAGTTGTGAGGACGCGTCATTAACATTGTAAAATACGTAGATGATTTAGTATTTCTGGCCTAAACTGAAGAAGAGTTGCCGGTAATGATGGAGCAGCTAGTGGAGAGGATCAACATTGAGACGTTTAAAGTGAAGGGGATTTAAAAAAATGAAGAGCCAATAAAATCAAAATTGGAAACCATGCGTTGGAAAGCTTTGGGTGGGTGAGAAGAAAACCCTTTTATATGTGACGCATCAGTATAAAGTCTACCGTGGCTACAAACTATAACCAGTAAACCTCCGCCACCAAGTGTACATCCAGCACTTACCCCATTTAATGGCTATACCAGAGTGACATACGGAGCATGGAAACATGCCAGCTGACGACTGTGACTGCCACTAAGAGTAAACACTATCTGAGGCCTCTCGGGAACGCGCAGTTGTTTCCACAGGACTAAACCCATGTAGTGGTTGATATGCAAGCGCGGCCTTGTGGAGGTTATTGGAGCTGTAGTGCTAAGTGTGCCCATCCTCCCATCTTCGTCTAGTACCTCACAGCGTTGTGCGCAGGTGCTGATGAGGTCATCTAAACTCTCATTTGCTGTGAATGACATCACCTTACGTCATGCAATCCATCCACATTTCCTCCGCTGTTACAAGCAGAATATTAGCAAGTGCTCAGCGATTCTCAGTACTCTTTGACGCCAATAGTTCTAAGGAACATCTTGTAGTGTAAGTAACCGTAATGTTGGGGATTCAAATCATAATATTTTTTTTTTGTAACTATTACGTTAGTGGGAAGGGTTTGTGTACAGATATTTAAATATGTAGCCGCCTCTTTGTGCACCAGAATAAGTTGACTTAATTTATATTAGGTTTTTTGTGCGCGTTTCTATATTATTTCGAAGTCGCGGAAATTGTCTTATAGTATCTATTTAGTACGGATAATATCGTTGAGCTGAGATTAAAGTATTAGTCGACCTTTTTCTTTGCGATCACGTTGAAACTCATTATTAAAGTTTGGTCAGAGGAATAGGCCTTTACGCACTGGCTTATAACTTATGTTATTCGTAGGTATGAAGCAGTTAGAGTGAGAATTAAAGGCATGGAAAAGCCTATATTTCTGCAACTCCTTTTTGTATGTACTTTATTGACAAGCCAGTCTTTTGAGATTTGAATGCAAGTTAGCTCTTGTATGTTTCTTATAGAATCCCTATTGTGAGATTGTATATTACGGACATTATTAGAGCAATATTTTAATGTTGTAAGCTGACTTTACTGCTCGTCCTATTATTAATAATTCGTAAACTGGTAATAATTTTGATTTAATTGGAGAGAATTTATGTTATGTTTAAATGTCTAATATATAGCGTGGAACTGCCACCCATATGTCATCTTATAAAGTTATAAATTAGATATTTACCTGTTATAAATAAACTCTGATTATAATTTTGATTAATTGGAGAGAACTTATGTTATGTTAAAATGTCTAATATGTTGCGTAGAAGTCGCAACTTTATTTCATCTTATAAAGTTATAAATTCAAATATTTTCCTGTTGCCGAAAGGCCCAAATTGTTACTACTCCTGATTTTATTTAACTACTACTCTAATTCCCTGATAAAAATAAACAAAGGCAGGTGCTGACACCTGGGTTTGGTTGGATTGAGTGGTGGTCATTAAAGGTCCCTGATGATTTATTAACATATTTCTTTTTGTATGGCGCTCTCGCTGTGGTGATATATTGGTCAGATAGGGAAAGGACGCTACCACCACAGGGGAGGGTTGAAAAGCAAATCGGATAAGACACATTCTTACGAGGAGCTGTCTTCTGCACGATGTTATGGATAGCAAGGCTGAGGAAAAGAGGAGCAAAGGAAGTATGAGGATTCAAATATTGGAGATGACTTGAAGGAAAGAAGAAAATTTTGGGAGCTGAAGGAGGAGGCAGAGGACAGGACGGATTTGTGATCTAAGTTCATTGACAAAAGGAATGGACATGTGGTAACACAGAACACCTAATAATAATAAAAATAATAATAATAATAATAATAATAAAAATAATATAATAATAATAACGTACCTTTACGAGTTCGATTTTCAGTAAGGTGAATGATGCTTAGTCTTCGGTTAGAATTTGGGTTGTGTACGAGAGATTTTTAACATACTATAGGTGGTGTTGCCTTAGCTTGTATTAAGACTACGTTTGGAAACCATATTGTACAGCACATACTTAAACATAAGAATAATGGCCAAATTGCTATGTATATATATATTTTTTGTACTTTAATTTTGATATTATTTCTACAGTAAATAAGACTGTATTGTTTGGGGATGACATTCCAGTGCTTTTATCCCCTACGTTTAACACTGATATGGACGAATTCCCTTCAAACTCCTAAACTCGTTGTTGTTCATGTAGGGTCGTAGAAGTGCCCAACTACCAATGCCCCGCAATGGAGTCATGCCTCAACTTAAAGTTTTCAAATGTGGCTATATTAAATTTGGTCTACTGTCATGCCAAGCCTTTGAAAATATGATATTTAAAGGCGTTTTAGTAGAAATACAGATCTAAGTTATGTTGCACATTCATGTAGGTTCATAGTAGAGGTGCCCCCCTTCCAATGGCCCGCAGTGTAGTCGTGCTGCAACTTCAGGTTTTCAAATGAGGCCACCTTTAATTTGGTTAATTGGTGCTCCAAATGTTTTAAAATGTGATATTTAAATGCTTTTATCTCAAAATCAAGACAGTTAGGTTGCACACTTATATAGAGTCATGTAAAAGTGCCCAAATACCAACGCTCCACAGTGTGGTCGTGCCACAACTACAGGTTTTCAAATAGGCCATTTTAAAGTTAGTCGATTGTCACGCCAAGCGTTAGGAAATGTGATATTTAAAGGTTTTTTTTATCTCTAAATTAAGATTAAAGTTAGGTTTCACATCTATGTAGGGTCATAGTAGAGGTGCCCGACTACCAAAGCACCGCAGTGCGGTCATGCAACAACTTCAGGTTTTTAAATTAGGTCATATCAAATTTAGTCGATTGGTGTGCCAAGCGTTTGGAAATGTGATATTTTAGGGCGTTTATTTCGAAATCAAGATCTAGGTTTGGTTGTACAACCACGCAGGGTCGTAGCAGTGGCAGCACGTGATATTTATTTTTGGTGGGGCCAGTTAAAAGCTTACAGGTAATAATTTTTTATTACCACGCGTTAATATATTAAGTTAAATTCATTTAGATTTTCTTATTTTTAAAAATCACTAGAACTACAAAATCAATAAACAAATCTACAAACCAAAATAATAAAATAATACCGGTTTTGAATTAAACTTACCAAGGGATGACACTATTTAATTATTTGTACAAAAGTTGGGCATTTTTGTTTTTACTGGCAAACACATCGATGACTCGGTTGTTGAAGTTCAGAAATTTAACATTTACATCCTTAAGTATAGAACAAACAGCTAGCGAATTTAACCGGTCTTGTCCTATGGTGCTCCTAAGTAACATTCTGATTCTTTTTTAACGACGTTGCCTACTTGAAGATTCGAAGATATTTTGTGAAGCGGGTTGCATCTCAACTTGACGCACCTAAGCAGTTTAAGCACTATAACACTTAGATACCAATGTGAAAGATATAAAGAGAGGGAAGAAAATGAGAATATCACCCTGAGTGTGCTCTTGTCTATGGGATAATAATCCTATTTCACAAGCTCTGGCGAGTTCACACAGTCACTTTAATACTCGCGCCTTGTAAACATTGAAATTGATATTTATTTTTACCTTTTTTTCTTGTTTCCTATTCTAGATAGACATATGGTATCACGGACTTTTTTTAATCTACGTCTTGGCAGGAAGACTCCACAGGACAGTTTTGTGACTAAGCCAAATAGTCTAAGTTGTAGTGAATTTATATAAAAAAATACGTTTACAAAAAACTACTTATGGATACAAATAATGATTTTGTAACACTAGAGGACTATTTTTAGAATTATTTAAGAGTATATGGCTTTTGTTTCAACGTCGTATCTTTAAAACTCGCTGAGTAAAACGTAAATTCATTAACATGGGTAGTCCTATCTTGACCAGCCGTGACATCACAGGTAGGCAACACCCTTAACGTACTGAAACTACGCTACGTCCACGGAATCTATCTGTGATGCAATATTTACTGTTCCAAATATTTTCAACCTACACACATTTTCCAAATGAATCACACATTCCTCGTGTTTTTTTAAATTTATTTACTTAAATATTTAAGATCCTTACAGACTACCTTGTTCACAGCCCCACACCACCAAATAATAAACAATAAAAACAAAATAAGCTATGTTTCTCTTCGCTTACAGTTAACCACTATCGTTTACCAAACCAATCATTAGAAAAAGTTATTTTTTCTTGCCATACACCTGCCTAAATGTTAAGTCACTAGGCTAATATACTCCTAACCGTTTAGTTACAAGCTTTTCTTGCAGTTTTAATGAAACAAGTGAAATTTTAAATAAATTATCTAGTACTTTATACATTTTAATTAATCACTTTTATTCAACACCTTACTTATTGGTGTTTTAACACATATTAAAATAAAGGCACATACACGCCAAAGCCAAACATAAACAATTTTTATCGAATTACGGGCTTGCTCAGACTGAATCAATAAGCTACTGTTGAGCTTGAAGTGAAATGACCTTAAGAGATATCTTCCTCTGGATGAGGGGCTTATCTGAGAGGGGCTGGCCCATGTAAGCTTCTATAATTAGTAATTGATGTCTCAAGCACTGGCAGAGTCACGTGACGATTTCAGCGAGGAATGAATCAGTTTGGGACTGAAATACTGTATAATGAATCAAATAATTCACTGTGTGTAGAGAAGGTGCTCCACTTGATATTAATATTTTTTTTGACAAATTACGCTATAAAATAAAAAGAAAGAATACATATATTTTATATTTAAAAGTGTTGGTGGGTCCGGTCCTCTGTGGCTCTTTTGGACCCACCTCTGGGTAATAATATAGGTACTCCGTGCTCGATGACCAATAATCCGCAGTGTAGTTGTGCCGCAACTTCGGATTTTCAAATGAGGCTTCCTTAAATCTGGTCTATTGATTATAGGTGCACCAAGAGTTTGAAAATGTAATGTTCAAGGGCTTTTATTTTGAAATCAAGATCTAGGTTCTGTTGCACAATTAAGTAGGGTGATAGTTGAAGTACCCGTCTAACAATGGACCGCATTGTGGTCGTGCCATAACTTCAGGTTTTCAAATTATGCTTAAAGATGGGCCTAAAGTTGGTTGATTTAAACTGTTAGAAAATATGATGTTTTAAGGTGTGTAATAGTATTAATTTATTTTACATTTACAAATTATGATTTTTTCGTTCCACAATAATATATAATATTATGATAAAATATTTGAAATCTTTATTAATTAATTATCTAAATGTATTTATTATCCTTTTTAGCATTTGGTTCGCTCTATGATTGAAATTATAACTAAATATTAATGTAGTAATATTTATCTTTCATATGTTGGTTATCAAGTGTTAGTTAATTGTAGATGTGGAGTTATTATGTCCACTTTTAGGGATATATTGATTTCATTAAGTAAATAGGACTTTGCAGTTGAACTAAACTCTAAAGTATTAAGACGTAAATATTGAGATTCTAATGTGTTGTTGTGACTTTTAAACATACATATTATCTCTATTTGTCTACGGTTTCTACATTCTCTTACTGGAAAAAGTAAACTAGACCAAGAATTTGGATTTTATTACTATTGTTTGTTTTGATAAGTTGATTACTGAAATATTTAAAATCTATATATTATTTCTTTTATTCAAGTAGGCTACATAGACAAGCACAATTAGTCACTCCGGGAAACTTAATCAAAGGGGTAAGTAAACTAGGGCAGGCTTAACATTTCACTATTTACTTTGAATAAATATAATTTAGGTTGGGAATGTATGACCCTCTCCATCCCCCCCCCCCCTTTAGGCCTCTTAGAAAAGTTGATGATTTATTTGAATCACATAGGCTATTTATATGTCAAGTTAAATGATATGCAGCTGTTACTTTGATCGATATCAACACCTAAATTAGGTACTGAAATGTTATCAATTTTGCCTACAAAAAATATGTTGAGTACGATTTGATCCGAAGACGGGATACTAATTTTTTCTCTGTCAAATTATGAGGAATTTGAAATTTTCTAGCACCTTTCACACAACAAAACAATATTCTGAAGCTTTCAATAATAAATCATTAAAAAAATTCTTAGAAAACTCACCTACCGAATTGATATTGTCAAGCAATGGTTCTTTAAATAATGAATTAAATTTTTTATTTATTCACGCATGAAAGGTTATGCTAGCTTAGATGCATTTTTTTGTAGTGAAAACGTTGATGTTTAGCATTAAAAAATATACGTCAAAAGATTTTATACACAGTTGAGATCTTTGGCGATATTCTCATGCGCAGTGCAGGTTGTTTGTTGGAGGATGGTCAAAGTTTAAAAATAATTTTTTTTAAGTAAACAATAGTTAGTAATGATTTACAAAATTTAGGTGTGTAATTAAAAAAAACACCTGAAGTGCTTGTAGACACTTAATGCATATTAATAAATATGTGGACTCACCATTAGGTTATAATCTAATGTGTCTTAATTGTTTTATGAAATTTAGTCAAAAAAGGAATATTTTGTTTCACGCAATGCTATGGCATAATATGGTGGAACAATAGGGCTACCTTGTCAACTAGGAAAGTATAATAATAATTTTTTTATGGTTCAGAATATATTGACAAGGTTTGTTTTGTTATTGTCGGAAACATCAGAATTTTGTTGTGTGTTTAAGTGCTATAGAAAACCTTTTATTTTTAATAATTTTACACTGAACAAAAATTAAGAGATCCACCCTCATGGATACTATCCCCAATATGTTTTTTTCTAAAAGGCCCTTATTATCTGTGGGAATCCAGGGAGTAATATATTATATTAATTTTGGGGGGAGGAGGAGGGTGGGGGAAGTGAAGTTCTGTTTGGTGGGTTATATCCAAGAGTTATTTTTCAAATTCAACTCTCAAAAGACCTGCTTCATTGGCGTAGTTAGCTAATGCATTAGTATTGTGTTGAGCTAGATTGCCGAGGCTGGGAAGATTGAGGTTCGAATCTCAGTTGTGTGAACTGGAGGTTGTTTTTTCCACCCTCCCTCCACACAAATGCAGGTTCACTTCCTCTAAATTCAACATTCTCTATTCCTAACCCATTAGCATAATTAGTACTTAAGCGTATACCCAAACAGGTAGTAGTAAGTAAATAAAAAATACTCTCAAAAGTGTCATTTAATAACATTTTTATATTTCTTAAATGTAGGCTACAAGTTGTTATTTAAATGACTATTATGTGAAGAGGCTAGTTTCAAAACGTCCTTTGTCCACCCTAGGTCGAAATTGAGATTTTAATATCACCATATTCTTCATGCATTCCTCTTTGTTAAAATATCTTCATTTTTAACCAAAATGTTCTCTAAATCATTTAAAATTGGGTTTAAATATGAGGCTTGGAATCAAACTGTCTCTAGTCCACATATAAATGGCGGCCATAAAATAGTACAAAAGGTCTTAACTTTTATTTTCAAAATGACTCTTGTCCATAGGAGAACATAAGCACCGTGCCACTTTAGTTTCATACTGTCTCTTGACCACTAAACAATCAATTTATCTACCACAGTGAAAATATACCAAATTAATTTAAATACTTTTTATTTCTCATAGTTCCTTGGAGAATTTCAAGAGTGGTAACCCTGATGATCAGCTGGAAAGCCTTGAATTCAAATTCTGACGATAGGTTATGTGTGTATTAATTACTGAAGTTTTGGTGTTACTGGTGTCGTTTTCTTAACGAGTTAAGTGAGATAAATTGTGTTTTTTTAAATTATTCTAGTGCATTAAAAGATTTATTTAGATAACTTTTAGAAAGGGTAAGAATGAAATATCAAAATATATTCCAAAGTCTTTAATTTTTAATATGTGTAGCCTAACCATGTATAAGTTTCAAACAGCTGTTTTGCTTTATATCTTGGGTTTAGGTTAAACATATGTTTGGCTACGCAAAAGGTATAATTCAATTAGGCCTACCTTCAAAATAAGTGAATTTTATTGATAGATTTTGGAATATATTTTGATTTTTGTTTAATTATTTTTCTTTCTCAATCCAAGCGCTTGAGAAATTTTATGAAAGTGTAGCGTACACAATGGAAGGTGTGCATTCTAATGAAGACAATGTTAGAAGGTCCCAGGTTATACCTTGTGAAAGGGGAGAAGGCCGTAAAAGACATAGAAAACCGGAGAAATGGAAAAGGGCCTTGGAAAAAGCGAAACGATATTCTGCAAAATCGTTGCCAAGACTTCCCCAGTGCAAACATGTTGGTAAATCATTAAAATGTTGTGAACTCTCAATGCAAGATATACGCAAGTTCCACCAATCCTTTTATTCTGAAAAAGACAAGCAAGTACAGGACAATTTTATCCTTAAGTACACTCACAGTGAATCACCAAAGCGTATAAGACCTAGAGCTGAGCGGAAGCAAGTACGAGAAACTATTAATCGTTTCCTGGTCCCAAAAACAACAAACGGAAAAACAGAACTCGTGAATGTATGTAAGAAAGGCTTTTGTTCTATTTTGGGCATTAATTTGAAACGAGCTCAGCGAGTGTGCAATAGACATTTTAAAACTGGACTTTTACCCTGTGAAAACAGGGGGGGAGACCACAAGTCACACCATTTTGTTGACAAAAAGGCTGCAGTAAAGTCTTACATTGAAAGTCTTGTTCCCTTAGAAAAACACTACTGCCGAGCATCCAGTAAAACTAAACAATATTTACCGAGCTACCTTTCAATTTCAAGACTTAGTGAAAAGTACAATGAAAATGTTCCAACAGAACTCAAAGTGCCATATTCATACTTCTATGAAATTTTTACTAATGACTACAACTTGAGCTTTGGTTCACCAGCTGTAGGTAGATGCTCGAAATGTATACAGTATGAGCTAAAAATACAAGCTGGAGACACATCTTGTGTTGCAGAGCAAGAACTACACAAAAGAAGAAGTGATGCATTTTTTTCTCAGCTAAGAGCCAAGAACGACGGACAGGTAACGATTTCTTTTGACTGCCAGAAAAACCAAGTGTTACCCAAGATACCTGACCAGGCCGCGTATTATAGTAGGCAGTTCTACATATACAATTTCACTATATGTGAAGGAACGTCTACTGACAAACAACCCCAAGACAAAGTGTTCATTTACACATGGACTGAATCAGATGGAGCCAAGGGCTCGGCACAGATTTCATCCGCTGTTTTTCACAGGTTGAAAAACATGAATTTTGAAGGCTCCTCTATAATTCGGCTCTTCGCAGATGGCTGTGGGGGCCAAAATAAAAACTCTTCTATGATTTGCATGCTTATGTATTGGCTTGCAAACTGTGCCCCACGCCATTTGAAAGAAGTTCATTTGGTTTTTCCCGTGCCAGGGCATTCTTACCTGCCGCCAGATCGAGTCTTTGGCCGGATAGAGATTCAACTCCAAGCTCTTGATACTATTATCAAGCGTGAACAATATTGGGAGATTTTCAGTAAACATGGGACTGTTTTAAAAATGGGGGATGACTGGCCTGTCTTTGATTGGAAGCTTGTGTCAAAACAAACGATGAAGAAGCCTGGCCAGTGGCATTTCAAGTTTGCGTCTTCAAAGAGATTTATCATCACCCGAGGATCAACTCCAACTGCTCCTATCCTTATCAAGGGTGAGCCGTGGTATAACATTGACATAGGAATGTCCAGAAAAGTATTTAAGCCAAAGGTCGATGTTTCACAGCTAACACTACCGTTGATTCCCATTGGTGTTCCTGTAAAGAGGCAAAAGATCGTGGATGTAAAACGGCTACTGGACCTGCACTTTGGTGAAGGATGGGAGGAAAATCCTAACCTGCACTTCTACCAAGATATAATATTTCACAGGGAGACAACTGATGAAGCCTCCGAAGATGAATTAGAAGGGGGAATGATGGAGGATGCCGATGACATCTGATTAAAAATTCCAAACTGTGTTTTTAAGAATATATTTCTTCTTTAATAACAGTGAAATGACAGTAATTTAATTTCTAATGTTTTTTATGATGCTTTTATAAGATACAAAACACTTTTTTATGTTCATACTATGTTCTAATCAAGCAATTATTATTTTATTATTATTTCATTTGGAAAATAAAAGTTACTTTCATTGCAAAAATAGGTTTGAATATGGATTTTATAACAAATAGTCTCTTGTCCATTGTTTTTATTTTCAAAATGTCTCTTGTCCATACTTTAGTTTCAGAACGTCCCTTGTCCAATTTAATTTATTTAATTATAAAAAAAGTGTTAGTTTTAAAGTGTTAATATTAATGTGAGACACACCTGATAGTATAATAAATCTCTTAAAAATATTCATGAGATGATGAGTTCAAATTTTGAATCTAAATATGTTTTTTTCAATTTCCCATAAATTTAGGAAAATGGACAAGAGCCGTTTTGAAAATAAGCTCCTCATGTGTTAGTGCTGGTTTTGGTAAACTGCTCAATTACTTGTTATGAGTTTAAAATGATATAATTGTGGACGTGCAAAAGAGCCAAGCCAACAAGCCAACAAATCAGCTTTCTACCATAGTTGCTCTTGAGCCATATATTGAATATCTATACAATGATGAAAAAGATCTCGCAGGGCTGTTCTTTCTTACCTGAAGCATGCACAAGATCTATAGTAGAGTGTGTGTGTGTTGTGTGTATATGTATATATATCTGTTACATGCCTGAAGTACCTACATGCAAGGTTTTGGAAGAAAGTTCTGGTATAATCGACACAGCATAATATATTGAGGCGTTTGTGTACCATTTGTTGTGTTGTGGATTGGAAGTGACAAGACAAGTATTGCAAGGTGTTTTGATTAGTTAGTAAACAATAGAACATATGCGTTGACAACTTACAGAGTGTGTCAGCATTCCTCACATTAAATCAGGCTAGGAGACAGGTATAAATAGTACTAGTTTTCTAACTAACATGGCTGACAACTCACCATCGAACTTATAAGGGCCACACTGCCCATTTTGGGAGATACACCGGTTATGACACCGGATCGCTGAGTATGAGTGCTGAAGGGCTAACCGTCGTGCCCAAGGTACCAGGGTTCATACCCATGTAGGGCCACCTAGAGGGCTAGAGGTTGGTCAGGCCATTGGTTAAGCATTCCTTGCTATACTTTGTTTTGTCACGATCTCTTAAGTAATTCCATTAAGTTCTTTCATATCTTAAATTAATATTTATCATCAACATAACTTTTTGTAATAGAGCAAGGTACAGTAGTACAATAAACCCATAAAAGCCCAAGCCGAACGTCAATTACGAACCCACACATTCATATTTACAGTCACCGCCCTTATACTTCAACATCCATCTGCCCACTTTTTGATAGTTCCTTGTACAATCCTGACCTAACTATGGCAATCACGAACCAATAATGGTACCTAAGTAATAGATTAACATGACTTAAATGTTTTAAACAAAATATTACCATGTTCACAACCTGGGTGCACAAACAAACACATCCAATTAACAATGCAATATATACCTAGAAGCATGATAGGAAAATAGGATGGACAAACTAATAAACATGATTACAAAAATATTTTGGATTAAAGAGCATCTCAGTTCACCAAAGAGTATAAATACATAATATCCTCTGTTATGTCACCAGAATGTGTTTATTTTAATGGTTATGTCACTGCCAGTTAGGTGCTAATTTATGCTTAGATTTTTAGCTTTTCTATCGTAAGGCTATTAGATCCCCTTTAAGATGGTTTATTAAAACTGGTATTAATTTATTTTTAGATTGTTCTCGGCTGCCTATACAAGACTCAATTTTTTTTAAATCATAAATGGAAGTTGGTTTTTCAATTAGCCATTTCCCTGCACTCGATTTTTAAATCCCAAACTTTTCATCTTTTATTGTTACTTTGGGGTGGTTCTTTTCACAAACTTGGCAAGTTTAAATTTTCTTCCATGCAGAAAAGAAGATTTTATAATTTTATTTTGAAAGATTTTAAGCTACTACCTACGCCTTCCCTTTTTCAAGCCCTTTCTAAATATTAAATATTTAACACTTATTGAAGTTATACTTCTTTAGGCGCGTTGTGAAAAAATGATGAGAGTGAAATTTTAAGATGCGCGCGCATCACTGTAACACAAAATTAACAGGTTGAAGCTAAACCGCTCATTAAGTCTCGAAAAAAAAAAGCTACCAACAAAATAGAAATAGAACCTCTGTTAGTCGCGTATGTTGGTACGTTCATAGATAAATGTATACTATGTTATTCCTTTCTTTATGGTACGCTCGTCGCCTCTGATCACTGTTTTCATATATATAATATTTATCCACATGTTTCTAGTTTCTACATTCACAACACATGTTTTAGTTTCATACAAGTGCGAATTATATATATGCTAATAAATTATATTCAGTAGTGAATTAAATTGAATATTTTGATTAATATTATTTACTATTCGTAAATATTAGTGAAAAAAATTGTGCTTATAGACTTTTTCAGGTGCTCCAATATAATTGAGGTTAACTATCCGTATGTATTATTTATTGATATAAATAAAAATATTATTATTTAACATAATTAATACTAAATATTACTAAATTATTATTGTTAAATATTTATTATTGGTTATTTAATATTTACAAAATAAAGAAATAAAATTATTTAATGATGCCAAAGAAGTATAACTTCTCACGCGCATACATAAGTGCACACACCCATTTTTTTTATTATTGGAGTAATCCCTCTACATTCCTGGAAAATTTCAATTTTCTGCATCACCTAAAATATTGTTTCTACCAAATTTAGATTTTCTTAATACACTGGGAAGTATTTTGAAACTTTAAACCTAAATCCCCCTTTCTCCAATTCACTCTTAGAAAATTCAAATTATAAAATTTATTTGGCAATCTATTTTTTCCTATTTTCTACTTTTAAAGCAATTTTGCATCCACTACTAGCTTGCTAGGCCAATCATAGTTTCATCAGAGCCCCCCCCCCCCTCCATCAGCCATCACTTTTCTTCAAGATTTCTGCAGGGCCTTCACAGCTACCAAACATGTAGTCCCCACTGTACTTCACCCCTACATGCACTCCCCTACTTTGTGCCATTGCTCACCTTCCTCGACGTAGATGAGGGGTTGGGATTTTAGGAGACCAATTGGTTTAAATTAAAGAATGGTCTGAATCAAGGTATATTCCATTCACGATAGGTTTTTACCTGGATGACAGTTCGAAAATCATATGTTTAGGTTTTGGGTTGCCAACACTTTTAAAAGATCACAGTTTTGTTATAAATGTAAAGATATTTAATTACCTGTTATAGATTACATTTAAAATAACGTGAACTTAAGTTTTCTCATACTAATTCATTTTTAAAATAATTTCTTTTTATCCAACTCGAAACAATATTTTAAACATAATAAAAAGTACTTATTTCTCGTTTTGGAACGTTATTGATTTTGTGTAATATAGTCCACACATCAATATATTTTATTACAGGCATCATATTTACTTGGAAAAGAGAAAATTGTTGTCATTTTTTTACATACAATAAATGACTTTATGATTATTTTATCGTATTTTGAAATATTGAACTGAATAAAATATTTTCATCAATTGCGTGTCTGCATCATTGTAAAAAACTTGTTTACCGTTATGTTCAATCATATGGTTTAGAGGCGGCAGTTGCCATTTTGAAGCTATGTTCAATATAACTTTTTGTGAAAGTGGTGTTAATATTTTTTTAAGGGGAATACAACTATAAATAAACTTTGTGTCCGACCTCAAATAAATATATAAATAATATTGGCCTAAATTGCTGTGGTTAACTATCCACATAAATATATTACCATCTGTTTTCATTACAGTCATCCAAAGTGATAGATGTCAGCTGTTGACGTAGTGATATATTAGGGATTACTTCTAGTAACATTTTGAGCTGTCATACAGGTAAACTTAGCTCGTGAATGCCTTATAGTATGCTCACACCACTACATTTCACTGTAGTGATGAACGAAATAATGAAGGTAGTGGTAGAAAGAATATAGGAGGGAAAGATGAAAGCTAAAGTGTTTACAGATTGCCTGATGGTGTGAGGTAGTAAGGAGAAAGAAGTAGAGGAGCAACTGGAGGTTTGAGAAGAAGTGGTGGCGCAGTATGGAGTTAGGTTTAATATAAGGACGAGTGAGATGGTGATCACGGCAAGGAAGGACAGCTATACAACTGGCGTGACAGTGAGGGGGGAGTAATTGAAAATAGTGAAACATTTCAAGTATCAAGGCAGTTATGTAGAGGAGAGTGGAAGGAACAGGAAATAAACGAGAGAGGAAGGCAAGCGGAGGCATTTTTTCAGAAGTGTGAGAAGCCGGTTTTGGATTAGGGAAATGCCAGACAAATGCAAGGGAATAATCTACAATGCCTATGCCCTATCAATATTGACTTATGCTGCAGAAACATGAGTAATGAAGGAACAGGTTAGAAGCAGTGTGCAGGCAAGTGAAATGAGATTTCTGAGAAGCAGGATTGATGTGATATGATTTAAAAGGATGAGAAATGAGAAAGTAAGGTGAATAGAAAAGGAAGAGACAGTCCACGGCAGGATAGAGAAGGGATGACTAAGGTGGTATGGCCATGTGAGGAGAATGGAGAGGGAAAGGATCCCCAGGAGGATGTTGGATATGGAGGTGGAGGGTAGGAGGCCGAGAAAAAGATCAAGGGACAAATGGATAAAGGGTGTAAGGAGGAGTGTGGAGGAGAGAGGAAAGGGTTAGATCAAAGTGGAGGAAGAGAGGTGGTGGAGAAGATTATGTTCCAAACAGACCCAGTCAGTCAGTGGCTGGAAGCTATTCAAGATGATTATGATTATTACAGGGTGTCTACCATCCGGGAAAATCAGGAAAACGGGAATTAGCCGGGAATTTGAATTGATCGGGAAAAAACGGGAATAAGTCGGGAATTTGGTAAATCACAATAAAAATCCGGGAAAATGATATTTTACTCAAAATATGAAATACAGTAATCATTAAATCATTAAATTATGTCATTTTTTTGTTCTTAGCTGTGTAATATATTTTTTTAATTCCTAGTAAACAATTTTAATACAAGATTTAAAAAAATTCAAATTTTAAAACTTATTATTATTCATAAAAAAGATTAATAGAAAAACGAGGGGGGGGGGGTTAGAAGGATGTGACATACTTTTTTAGTCGGGGAATTTCAGGAAATGATCAGGGGAAATCAGGGAAAAGGTCGGGGATTCATTGGTTAAGTTGAGTAGACACCATGTTATTAGGGTATCTGAAGATGAAGTTGTCGCTCTACCTGTCTGCCAAATTTTAATTTTATACCTCATCTAAAAAGTTTTTTCTAACTATAGGCCCTCCATTTCTGGGAGCCCCATTTTTAAACTTCCCGATCTTTTAGATGTTTCTGGTTGTATAAAAAAATTCCACTCCCTTCATGGTAAGAAAATTTTCAAGTTTCTAGGCCCAAGGGTTGAGGAAATACTGTGATGAATGTCATTGAGACCTACATGTTTATTCTCCTCTCTACCTTCTTAGAGGAAGAAATTTGAAAAGCCCTCAAAAGGTCTCACCCAATTCTAAAAATAAACCTCCATTTTAAATTTCAAGGCTCTATGTCTGCTGGTTCAAAAGAGTGAATTTTGAACACTTTCAACCCTCCTTCCCTCCCCACCCCTCTTATAGGTCGAATTTCAAATTTTAAGACTTATTTGGTTATTCGGAGGGTTCTGGTAGCCAAATTTAGATTTTCTTTGACACTTTGTAGTTATTTTTATGTGTAACCATTTATGTGTATTTCCTGGAATCCCATCTAAAAATTTAAGTTTTTCAGATGTTTATGATTATTTAGAGTATTATGTTAGCCATCCTGCAAAATTTTAACATACCACCTCATATAAAAAGTTTTTTTATAAATTATAGTCCCCCCTACCTCAATTCCCAGAGCCCTAGTTTGAAATTTCCCTCTTTTAGAGTGTTATTGTTATATGGTGCAAACCCTCTATTTTCCTGCCAAATTTCACTTTTCCAGCTCTGGAAGTGGGATTTCTTTTCCGGACAGGTTTACTTTCAGCTTTATTATAAAATATAGAACTGGTTTTATTTGCTATGGTTTTTAAGGCCTGCCTTTGTCTTCTAGTGGTCAAAGTTCTTGGCTTCCAGTCCTGAGGTCCGGGGTTCGATCCCCAATGCTTCCAACATTCATCTGTGAAGCATTGGGTCTGGAACAGGGTTTAACTCATTCCCTTGAGAACAAATGAGGAGCTACTTGAATAAATAAGTTGCAGCTCCGGTTTAGAAATCAAATTAACGGCCAAAGGGCTCATGCTGACCACATGATACCCTCTATCCATAAATCTTGGCACTAACATTGCTAATGTCGGCGGCCACTCGGTCGGTATAGCTTGCTTGCAGGATCACATTATGGAGATTTTTAAAGTATAATTTTGTTTAAAATTTGGTCATTATAAAATTACACTGTGGGTCATAGTTTTAAGAGCCCGGTCTTTTAGACCATTCACCAACTGCTGTTTGTTTATGTTACTGAAGTTTTGAATAAATGAACTAAATGGTAAATTTTAAAATGTACATATACATTTTTTTAGCACATTATCTTATCACCTGTTTGGGTTACACACAAAAAATATATTAATCTCTGTAATATCTAAAAGATTCAAAGCTCAAAATTTGCTCAACTATCAAGGTCCAATGTTTTCCCCCTGCATTATATTTGTAAACTATCTTAAATAAGGTCTAATAGGGATTCATAAAAATACCAAGATTTGTTTGGTTTCCAATTATGTACTAATATGATTTCATGAGGGATTTGGTGCTATTGACTTGACTTTTTTTCATGTATTTTTACAATATAGCTTCAATTATTTATATTAGGTATACTCTTTTCTGTAAACAATTTTTGTTATTCTAAATCTTATGAGCTAGTAATTTACTCTTGCCATTTTAATAAACTCTATTTTTGTTTGTATGAACAGGAAAGATGAGTAAGCGTCGTAGAACTTCCTCAGTGGCGAGTAGACAGGAAGAAGAAACTGATACAGATTCTACTCCAGAACCCTCCAGGAAAAGAAAGAAATTAGATCCTGTAAGTGGTCCTAGAAACAGCGTTTCCCAATTAAATTTAGTTGAGGAACCCTTTTATATTTCTTATAAGCTATAACATAACGGAACCCCTTTAATATATTTAGCGTAGCACATAAAAAAGTTTCGCAGGCAAAAATTTGGTTCAAGGTCAAATATCTTTTAAATTAGAAGCTTCATTTTGCAGGGGGGAAGCCAACTACACTTTTTGTCTTCTTTCATGTCCCATAAATAAATGAAGCCTCCCTGTATATGTACCTGTCAAGGGGAAAAATTGATAAGGTTTTAATCTTAATTAAATAACTATCAGATCTTTCGTTTATTATTATTGATAAAATTAAACACAAACATTTTAATAAGCAGAGAGTGATATTTTATTTTTTTGGCAAATTCTTTTTATATTTGGTTTAATTGTTGACAATATTGTATTCACATGTCTGGAGCTGCATAAAGTCAGTTTTAATGCCTCTTTTTGGTTCTAGAGTATAGCGAGAATCCAGGATGCAGTAAAAGCAATCTGACCCAAATATTTTTTTAAGCACCGCGTTTAACTACTTGTTCAAGTTATACGCCTATGTACTAATTACACTAAAGGGTTAGGGATTAGGAAGGCTTATTTTAGAGGAAGTGCACCTGCGTTTGTATAGAGAGAGCGGAACCATAAAGGAAAAACCACCCTTAGTGCACCCAACCGGGATCAAACTCCGAACTCCCCATCTTCGGCAGTCTAGTCCAACACCAGATTAGCGTGTCAGACCATGTGGCTACTGAAGCGGGTAACTCAAATATTGCCTCGGCTGCCAGATATAAGTTTATGTGCCTACAAATTTTTAACTTTTAATGCATGCATATACTACCCGACTGTAGGTGGTTGGAGCACCCATCAAAAATAGACAGTCGTACACAAACTTTTTTTAGCACTGCGTTTTACAATTCGTTTGGGCTACCTGTGTACTAATTACACTAATGTGTCAAGGATTAAGGAGGTTAATATTATAGGAAGTGTACCCACATTTGTGTGGATGGAAAAATCACCCTCTGTACACCTGACCAAGATCGAACTCTGATCTCCACGCCTTTGGCAGTATAGTCTAAATTGTGATAATGACACCTTATACCATGTGGCCAACGAAGCAGGTCACTTCACACACACACACACACACACACACACACTGCTGTCTTGCATTTACATGTGATTTATCATTGTGTTCTTTCTTTCCATTTCCTCTTCACACTAATGTGGGTGAAATTTCTCCAAAGTAACTATGTAATTCCTAATAATTTAAGATGCTTTGATGCTAAACATGGTATTTAATCATATTTAATAAATAATAATATATATATAATACATCATAATAATAATCATCATCAACTGTTTCCAGCCTGGCTCAGGTCAATTTAGTAAAATGCCTCCATCTTTCTCTATTCTTCCTCCTTTAATTTCTTCCATTCTTCTCCTCTCACTTAACATTTTGTAATCTGCTCTCCTCATCTCTTTCTTGGCCTCACCTGCGTATTTTTCCACATACTTCATTTCCAACATTTTCTTGGCATCCTCTCTTTTTCCATCTTCATTACATGCCCATAACATCTCATTCTTGCTTCCTCTACTATATCATGCACTCCCTTTAACCCATCTCTTCCCCGGGTAACTTAATTCTTAATCTTAATCGCCTTGGAAGTGTAGTTAGTTAATGCACTAGTCGTGTTGAGCAAGACTTCTGAGGACGGGTGAACTGGTGGTGGTTTTTTCCTAAATGGTTTTACACTCTCCCTCCACACAGATGCGGGCTCACTTCCTCTAAATTCAACCTTCCCAATTCCTAATCCATTAGTGTAATTAGTATTTAAGCGTATAACCCAAACAGGTAGTAAGACACGGTGCTAAATAATAATAAATAAAAAAATTCCTAATCTTGTTTCTCCTCATGACAGCTTTTAACTTTTAAACCAATACCCCTTAATTACTGTTTTTTGTATAGCAGTATATGGATTGTATTTTGTTGTCTCTGGGATTGTGTTTCATTTAACAATCTCTTCTCATAGGCTGAGCTATGCCAGCAAGTTTATGATGTGATCAGAAGCCACAAGAAGGAAGACGGAGCTTTACTATGTGATTCTTTCATCAGAGCACCCAAACGACGCCAGGAACCAGGATATTATGAGGTAAATTTAATTTTGATTGGTTTGTAACTAAAGTTGGACCGAATCCACTATTTTACAAATCCGAATCCAAATCTCGAAAAAAATTATGAACATAAGGGGAAATATAATAATTATAATAGAATAATAGGAAATATAAATAGTAGGCCCCAACTAAATGTTATCATTCTTTCTTAAAATGAATCCATTCATTATATATATTTATATTTTTTATATTTTAGCACCACGTCTTACTACCCGTTCGGGTTATACGCTTTAAGTACAAATTACGCTAATGGATTAGGAATTGGGAAGTTTGAGTTAGAGGAAGTGAACCCGCATTTGCGTGAAGGGAGAATGGAAAACCATTTAGGAAAAACCACCCCCAGTTCACCCGACCAAGATTCAAACCTCGATCTCCCCATCCTCAGCAGTCGAGCTTAACACGACAAGCGCGTTTAGCCAACTACGCCACCGAGGCGGGCCATTCATTATAACATTCATACATTCAGTAAAGTGTTATATTACAGGTCTCAGTAGACAGACATGCTACTGACTGAGCTAAGGTGTTGGATTTTTTTTATATAGTGAAAGTCCTAAAATGACAAATTAAGCTATCACAATATGTAGTTTTTATTATTTTTTAGATTTTTTTCATGCCAACACTAATCCGTGAAAGAAATAACTTCAAAAAATGAAAAAAAAACATTGTTTATTTTAACTTTAATACTTCTTTTTTTGTGAAGCTTTGTAGTTGTTGAATACAGAAGTTTACTTTCAAATGGAAGTTGAAACGAGTGAATATTTCAAGTTGAAGTTTTCGAAGCTTCATACTCCCCTAATTTTAGTGAATAATAAATAATAATAATAATAATAATAATAATAATAATAAAGCACTGGGGGACCACAAAAAAATTGTCTTGACTGGGAGCAGGTGTTTATCCATTCTTGGTATAGAAACTTGAATTGTGGGGAAAGATGAATTTTTACTTAGGATGTTAAAAAGATTGGTGATATATTTGCTTAATTTTTAGACATATTTGGCTCTATTTTGGTCTCAATGATAATTTCTAAAGCCTTTTTTAAGCACTGTGTTTTACTACCTGTTCAATTAAACATTAAAGGAAAATAGAAGGGTAAGGCCTACACAATTATCAGAAAACTGTAGAACTTACAGTTCACAATTAAAACACAATAAAACACATTCCAGTAATAATTTAATTTTCAGGGTACATCAGTCCCCTTCTTCAACAGAAGAGAGTAAAACGAATGATTGATTGATGTGCCCCAAAAAATGTTATTTATTTTTTTGTGTGTTTTTAATTGTGAACTTTGAGGCCTACATTTTTCTAGTAAGTGGGTAGGCCTTGCCCTTATATCCTCCTTTCATTGTTTAATCAATACAACTTTTTGTGCCATTCTTCCTTTGATTAATAGATATTAAGATATAACATTAAAACTTAATCAAACCCTCTAAACATTGTGATACAAGTGACAACCTATTAATTACAATAGATGGTGTGAGTTTTAGGATTATTTTGGGTGTTTTTAAGTATTCTTTTAACATAATATAGGTTAAAAACCGTTTTTCAAGGGGGAAGGAGAGTAACCAACACACACTTATGCGTTTTGGCACACTGAATTGTCACATGGTACATGGCTGTCCAAAATGATGACCACAGTGTTGGATTTGGTTGTAAAAGTATAAATTGAATTTTATAAATCAAGAAAATGAGATGATAGATAATAAAGTGTTTTTATTTTTAGAACATCTAGTAATATACAAACACTCACAAATATTACTAAAAGATAATCAATAATCAATTTGCATAACTTCCTTATTTTAATGAAATTTTTCAGGTTGTTTCAAACCCTATTGATTTGCTAAAAGTTCAACAAAAGTTGAAAACTGATGAGTATGAAGACATAGATGAACTTTCCTCTGACATTCAGCTTATGGTGAACAATACTAAGGCATTTTACAAGGTAAATTATAAAAAACTGTTCTTTTGTCACTTGACTAAATGATAATTTTTTTATTATGTTTATAAATTTATTTTCACTCACTTTTTTGTAGAGAACATCCCAAGAATACAAGGATGCTTGTGAATTGTGGGAATTGTTCGTTGGGACTAAATCACGACTGCTTGATTCTCTTGAAGAAGCTTCTGAAAGCAAGGGAAAGATTATCCTCAAAGTTGGCAAACTGGTGAGATACATTTTCTGTTACCAGGAGAAAATTAACTGGAGTCAAGTTGGAGTACAGTATTTGTAAATATTTTTAAGTATTAATTGGATTATTCATAATCTGTATATTAAATTTTGTATGATCTTTTCCCCTTACACCGAGGTTATGGGCTTATTCATAAATTCCCAAGGAATCACTGCCTGCTGATGATGGGAAGATCAAGATTCGAATCCTGGTCGGGTCTACATGAGGGTTGTTTTTCCTAATTGGTTTCCCAGTCTCCTTCCACGCAATTGGGAACTACTCTAAACTGCTTCTTTCCTCATCCTTACTCCATTAGAGTCATAACTTTACTTTCCTTCAATTCTTATTTTAACTCACATTAAGAGATACATCACTGGTCTGTGTCTGGTGCTTTGATTTTTACAATAATTATTTGGGCTAAGCTACCAGTAATTACCATACTAGCATTAGAAAATAACTTAGTTACAGAGATTGAAAAAAAGTAATTCGGCTATTCTTTTTATCTTTGAATCTCGAATATGCTTAAGGATTTGAGAGTCGAAGATTTGTGGTATTCATCCTTAAAATAAACACTACCTTTTATATTGGGCTCACTAATCTCATAAATTTATGTTGGCCTTTTATAAAACCTTGACTCTTAATCTTTATTTGAGAAATCAGTAATCTTAGTGAAGACAAGGGAAAAAAATACCGCCAAATGGCTGTCTTGGATCAAACATTTAAAGGAGGTTAGAAGGCCAAGGACTTACACACTCACCGGAAAACTGTATGTCTCATAGTTCACAATTAAAACACAACAAAACACATAATTATGTAAGTTTCAGGTTACCTAAGTCCCCTTCTTCAGCAGTAAAGAGAGTAAAAAACAAACTGGACTATGGAAGCTTGGCTAGATGTTGATCATGGTCACTTAGATTCTATTGTTGCCTGTTTCCTTGATAAAAAAAAGTTTAGGTTTATATTCTGCAGTTGCCTGAAAATTACATAATTATGTGTTTTGTTGTATTTTAATTATACACTCTGATACCTACAGTTTTCTGGTAAGTGTGTAGGTCTTGCCCTTCTCCTTTAAATGTTTAATTTAATCCTAGTGAAACAATGGGTAATCTCCCTGGCACTTAGGCTAGACGAGCCGCAGCCGCTGCGGAGGCAAGAAAGCAAGATGTCGAGTCTTTAGCAGAAGGGGAGAACTCTGAGTCTTCCTCCATAACCCTCGATGAGGACATGAACCAATACGAGGAGCTGTTTACTGCGGTGATGATGGCAACTGACCCAGACAACAGGTCTCTGCACACAGTCTTTCAGCTGCTGCCATCCAAGAAGGTGATTCATCTCATCACTGCTCTTTGTTACATCTTTCATCATGTTTAATGTAATTCATGATTACTAGACCTTAGTAATCTACCACTATATAATTGAAACTTGGGAAATACTAGTTTATTGACCATGAAGAATGGAAATCCTCTCCTTCTCGCCATGATTTCCACCGGATGATACACTTCTAGCATGCTACAAAATATAACTCTGTGGAATCTGACTATTTTTTTTAGCGAAAAATTTTAATCTTCATATATTAGTACAGTTTTCAGAAGGACGGTTTTAGGATACAAACATTGCACTATATATTTTGAGTAAGTAGTTTTGGTCAGGGTTGGGCCTAAGTATTTATTTGAAAACACAAACTCTTAATAAAGGGAATAGATGGTTAATGTAGTTGTTAATTTACAAATAAGTTAGGCTATATACTTTTTTTTTGCACCAACTCATCTTTCATAGAAAATAAAAATTATTATGGAAATTATTTATGCAGCTTAAGAAACTTATGACTGTAAATTAATAGTTTCAATGGTTACTCTTTATAGTTGGGAAACTTTGTCTCTTGGTCTCATTATGAGAAGAAATTAGGGTGTGTTTGAAAACCAAGTGCTTAGGAATATATTTTGTCAAAAAAGGAATACAATTAGTGAAGACAGGAGTAGGCTACATACCCTGTACTCATCACCATACATTGTTAGGCCAATCAAATCTCACAAATTATAGGGGGCGGGACAAGTAATGTGGATGAAAGAAACTAAACCATGTTCAAGATAATGACTGATGAACCTATTGGGAAGACCTAGATGCAGATGGGAGGATAACATAAAATAGAACTGATAGAGATAGGATGTAATGAGGTAGTCTGGAAGGAATTATCTTAGGAAAGGGATATGTGGTGTACTTTGTAAGTGCAGCGATGGACTTTTGAGCTTCTAATGCCATAGAGTAAGTATGATTTCCAAATAAAATATGTTCTTAAGATGTTTTCCAGGATTGTATTTTATATGATTATCTAATTATTATTGTTCTCAGCGCTATCCTGAATATTATGAAGTTATTGAAAATCCGGTTGACCTGAAAATGATAGCCACCAAGATCCAGCAAAACAAGTACACAACTTTGTCCGAGATGGAAAAGGACTTGCTTCAGATGACAAAAAACGCTTGTCTTTTCAATGAACCTGGCTCTCAGATTTATAAAGATGCAAAGGCCTTAAAGAAGATTATCACAAGCAAGAAAATAGAAGTAGAGCATGGCAAGTTTGTACCAGGGAAAACCAGCGAAAGAATAAGGTAACAATTAGCAAAGTTTTTTTTAAATAAAAAATTGACTATTTGATTCGATAAAAAATGCTATTGGCACACCCCTATTTATATTATGTTTTATAGTATTTTATTATTTATATTATGTTTAATAATGTTATAGCTTTTACAAGTCTTACCATATTAGTTTAAAAATCAATATTTATATATAATTGATTTAAAATAATTTTAAAGCGTCATTTTTATAATTTCTTGTTCCCATCCCAATCCCAATATTTTGGCTCATTTTCTGTCCTCGTCTTGCAATAAATTTCATTACTGTCCGTCCTTAGAATTTTTTGTTATTTTTTTGCACCATACTTTACTATTAATCTGAGCTATCCACATTTAACTATGCTACTTAAATAGGACTGAGAAAATTATAATTTAGGAAAAAGGCACTCATATTCTTGTGAAGAGAGTGTGTGTATGTGCATAACCACCGTGATCAACAACCAGCCTGTGGCCGGGTCAGTTAGTAAAATGCCTCCATCTTTCTTTATCCTTCCACCACTCTTAAGAGTGTGTAACCATTTAGGAATAAACACTCTCAGTAGGAATGCGCAAAGCTTTGAAACTTCGACTTGGCTTCGAAACAAACATCAGCTTCAACTTCGCTTCGAAACAAATTTTAGCTTCAAAGTTTCGCCAATAAAAATATTGATAGCTAAAATACTCCATCTGTGTTCAATTATACCCATCCTGAGCTTTTTATTTTACAAATTAATATTTATATGGAAAAAAATCTGAAAAATTGAATTGCATATTGTGATAGTAGCTTGATTTGTCAAAGTAACATGGAATATTACAAACAATTGTGCAATAAAACATTTTCTAAGTCATTTTAGTGTAACCATAATACAATATTTTTTCAAGCATAAAACGAGAAAATATTTTCCATTCGGCTTTGAGAATATTTTCTATATTTGATTTAAGTTTGCTTCGAATTGTAAAAGTGGACTTTGCACACCCCTAACTCTCAGTACACCTGACTGAAACTTGAACCTGGTTCTTCCCATCACCAGCAAACCAGACTACAAGCCTGAACATACATGTGTGCACTGATGCAGGGTTGATGTGCTGTTATTTCCATCTGAACAAACCAAGATACTATACACATAAAGTTTAAAATTTAAGCTTCTTACAGACTTTTTTAAAACTATATTTGGTTTGGACATTAAAATGCTTCAAAGTAGTAACCCATTGGAAATTTAAAGTGCTTTGTATGATAAGCATGTGGCATATATATTTTACTTAAAATATGTATAATTATTTCAATCACTACATTGTTTAACTTGTTAGTAGATTGTGTTGTAATGTAATTTTAATTTTGATGACCTAGTATTGTTAAATGTCTTTTTTGTTCTTAAACCTTGGTAAATCTTTAAAATGCCCATAACAAACAATTATTTAGAGAACTTCTTCATGTCATCAACACTTGGATTACTTCACTAATTTTATTTTAAAACAAATATGAAATAAGAATAATGTTATAGATACATTCTTAGTAAATACATACTTAGTTAATTAGGTACATTCTTCATTGCATGTATTTGGTTTAAAAAAATCCAATTTCAAAATAATAAACGAGTGAATAAATTGTAGTATAATAATTTTTTTTATAGGCATGTATTTAAAAAAATCAATCTTAGATTCTTCCGATTCACACAGAACGCTAAGCTATGATTTGCTATGCTAACTCTTTAGAAAAATAGTGGACCATATACTTAAATGTGTTGGTTCACACAGAAAGCTAAGCGAAGCTATGCCTTGCTACGCTGTGCTATGTTTTTTCCGATTGCTGGCCAGGCAATTTCTCCATCTCCCATCTTGGGCCATCTTAAGTTGCAATGCCCATAACGCAACTTGGGCTCTCTGTTGAACAGATGCAATGCTGGTTTTGTGAAAATAACTAAAAAAGGGTTGAAGTTTTATTTTCAGTTTGTTTTGCATGTATTTAAGTAATATTATATTTAGGTTTTATATTTAAAAAAATGTTTTTATATCAAAACAGCTGCTAACAGCAGCATATTTTCATCATCAGTACTATCATCTGAATTCATTTTGGATAACGCCATTATAACTCTACTTCACTGGAGCAGACCGGAAAGAAACAACACTGAATTCAGGAGTGAAAAGAGGGACCATGGCTTAACTTAGCTTAGCAATGAGTGTGAAACCAAATTGACAAAGTCTTATCAGAGGACAGCACAGCTTAGCTTAGCATAAATAATAGTTTGGCTATTTGATTCTCAAATATGCGATCCCTTACAATTATAATAATTGTACAAGTGGCAGCAATAAGTCAACTACTGAGTTGAAGATGGCTGCGTTATCTGATAGCTTGTGATCTTAATAAAAAATCACCCATTTGTAGCCGACGATTTCCACACGCCCATGATAGACTCTTCCTTAAAATATGAGTGAAGAATGACCCTGGGCACGGGACGATTCCTGGATTGCTCAGTGGTTAGAGCATTGGTGTATTAAGCCAAAGGTTCCAGTTTCGATTCTCGTGTCCAGGTGTCATTTTTCAATTTTCAGAATATGATATCTAGAGGGAGTAATCCTCACTAAAAATCATAAATAATAACTTTGGCAATTTGATTCTCAGCTTAGCTTAGCATTCTGTGTGTATCGGCTTTCTGAGACCTAGATTTGTTGGAAATAAAATTACTGAATTTTGATGAATTAAAAAGTTGTATTTCAGTATAAAAAGTCAAAAATTAACTCAAATTATGTGGTTTGACTGGGGTGGGGGAATCTTAAATATCTTCCCTTAGTCACAATATCGTCAACAACAACAAGTTCAAACACTTCTTTTACAAACAATTCTTGGTTGAAGGAGTTAAATTTCCTAGACTGAAGTAACTTTTATTGCTCATTAAAATTTTAAGAAAATTAGAAAAATATTATAGTGCTTTAGTACTTTTCCCCTACAATATCAGACACTAAAAGAAAGGATTACAACTTCATAATCCCTATCAAATAACTTTGTAGGGTAGTTGAAATAATCTTTGAAGATGATTATTAACTAAGCTGAAGAAACCCTAACACTGTAAATAGGGATAGCTTGAACGTATAGTAAAACACAGTACATTAAACAAAGCTAATTTTTATTCTAAACTTGCTGATTGTTAAGGGTGTGCGAAGGCCACTTTTTAAATGCAAAGCGAAGATTGAAATTAGCGAAGAAAAGTCAAAGTCGAAGGCCTATATTAATAATTAATGTACACAGGCTCAATGGCTTAGTAAATTATCAAGAAATTCAATATTTACTTACATCGTGGAGTTGATAAAATTATTTTGCAAATTTTACATATGCATGTCTTTTAATCTGCATTTCTATGATAATAATTATAAATTAAATTCTGTTTTCGTTTCCTCCTTCCGTGTCAACCATTTTGAATAATAAAGAAAATGCAAAGAAGCTATGAAATCTTTGTGACGAAATGCACTTGTAAATTTGTCACAGATAATTTCCAAGAAATAGAATATTAAGAACTAAACATTAAATGCGAGCTGGGATGATAGCAGAACTAAAGTGATTTCTCTTGCTGAATACCAGTTACCTTGGTGTTATTTCTTTATATGTATTTTTTATTTTTTACAAAATTATGTTGGTGATAGTGAATATAATGCATTAACATTTACTTACCCACTTTTCATTTATGCTTACAATATGGTAGTTAAATTACTAGTCGGTGTTAAAATTTTGTTTAGTATCGGTTTTAAAATGATCAAATATTGAAATATGTAATATTTAGGAAGATAAAATTAAATCGTTTGATAATTTATATAAGTTTTATCCTTCTACCCATTTTTTTTAATGTGCGAAGGTTATTGTAGATGTCTAAGTCAAAGTCGAAGGAAATTTAACCTTCGACTCTAACTTCGTCTTTTTGAAGCTTTGTACACCATTACTGATTGCTAACATAGTTTATAGATCATATGGCTATTTTCAATGTGAATTTAATTTATAATTTTTTGTATAGCTGTTTACCATTCAAGTACCTAAAACTATTTTCAGATGTCTTCTTTATTTTAAGGAATAAGCGTTTGAGGGGTGTCCAGTCGCTTTCAGCCATAACTGCTGCCCTCAGAGATGAAGATGAAGAGTCAGATGAAGGAGAGACAATGGACGAAGAAGTGGACGACTCTGAAGATACAGACAATCCTCGCTGGCAGCTCTACGAGGCAGTAAAGACTGCTACCACAAATGCAGGTATAAAGTAGTCTGGTTTTTTCCTTGGGTGCTCTAGGGGTCAAAACTAAAATTATTGTGGGGATTGAAAGCAACTCTTGGAGAGGAACAAAGAACGTTTTGGGTTTGGTTAAAACTGGTTAGGAACGTGTAGCCATTTCTTATTGTGGTGTTGCCAGACTCTTGGTATACCTAGTGATGTTTTTGGAGAGTGCACTGGGTATTTAGTTATCTATTAAAGGCTTGGGGATACCCTTAGTAGAAAGTTGCTAAATTGTTGTATTTTGGACATTTCTGTTTGGATCGTGTAGGAAGGTTCCACGATAAATGTATAGTGGCTACTGTGAAGGTGTAGTTATTATTCGGGATTAGTGAGTTTGATATCTACAGTGGTGCGAATTTTGATTTTCAAGGAAGGTGGAACTAGAGGCCTCCTGTTATTTGTTGTGGGTGAAGTTTGAGGGATCAAAATTATTGAGGAATCTAGAAAGACGTCCAAGAATGTTTCAGAATGTCGCCACATCATGAAAATGTCACCAATATAACACAAGTAATGCAAGCAATGTAACCACACATACAGACACACACACTTCTACATTTTTTGTTTACTGTCATTAGCAATATTTGTCAGTATTTCAGGATTGTATTAGGAAAAGGGGAGAAAACTCTGATATTATGGTGATTAAAGAATATTTTTTTGTTTTGTTTTCAGGAGTGATTTTAAGTGAGCCCTTTTGGAAACTTCCGTCCAAGCGTTACTATCCTGATTATTTCAAAGAAATCAAGAACCCAGTTTCTCTCTTTCAAATTAAAAAGAAATTAAAGGTATTATCACCTAAACATTTAAATAGTATTTGTAATAATGTTCATGTTTATTTGGTAAGGACTAATAGTAATTGATAGTAAGGTTGTAACTTCTTTTTTATTTCCTTCTCCTTACTTTATATACTACTTTTCTTCTACGATGATTACATGTTTCGGTGATTTTTCCCCACCTTCAAGTCTTATTTGTATTAAAGATGATTGATTTTACTTCATGCTATTGGAAAGCTTGTGAAAATTTTATCTAGTGAGATGATCAACAATGTGACTAAATAAAATTTTCACAAACTTTCCAATAGTATGAAGTAAAATCAATCATCTTTAATACAAATAAGACTTAAAGATGGTGAAAAATCACCGAAACATGTCGTCATAGAAGAAAAGTAGTATATAAAATAAGGAGAAGGGAGTAAAAAAGAAGTTACAACCTTACTATAAATTAAAATAATAGTTTAATAAGTACCTAAGTCAGTTTATTTTAAGAGGAAAAGTGCATACTTAAAAAAGTTTTATAATTTTTTTAAATTACTTAATCATGTGCTAATAAGTTAGTTGTAGGTTTATTATCTTTCCTAATAATTTCTTCATCTTGATTCAAGCAGGCATCCTTCGGCCAATTTTCCCACAGTTTTTAAATCAATAATTCATTTAATCATATAAAAAAAAAGAATTGATATAAGACAGTAAATAACCTAGGAATTTTTGTCATACAGAGCCCCATTTTCAAATAACTAGCTCAGAAGGGTTATTCTAACATTATTATCATTGTAATTTTCAAGAAAAACAATTACATTAATGCTCATCAACACTTTTTATATTATTTAGAGAAAAACATAATTTTTTCAATTTCTAAAAGTAACATACCAAAATAAAATGCATCAACTTGAATTCAAATCACTCGGAAAAGTTAGTGTTTAAATGTGTGTTTATGTATGTGAGTGTAGCAATAACCAACTTACTATGATCCATTGGTACCAACACCTTAGCTCAGTTGGTAGCATGTCTGTCTACTGAGCTAAGGGTCCTGGGTTTGATTCCTGGCATGGCCAAAAAATTAATCATTGGTGAAAGGCGGGCTTAACCTTTCACAGTGATGAATCAACGGCCGGGGGACTGTATGTTGTGTCTGTCCTAGTTTGAAGTTAGATTATAAGACATGAAGCTACAACATGCCTAGCAAACCAGTAGTGGAAAATATATGACTTGAATAAAATACTGACCTAGGCTACAAGCTGGAAATAGTAATGGATGGAATGTATGATACCTGCGCCTGTTTATTTTTCCATACTTTATTGTATTTGTGAACCATCCTAACGGGGGGGAGGCTCAAACTACAAGAAAGGTACATACAAAAAAAAGGGGGGACATCAGGAGTGAATGCAAGGAGTTCTGTCCTTTTAATGTTTAATGACAACATTCAAAACATCAGATCTCGCAACTCCCACCTGTTGCAGAGTAATATATATGGATAGTCCATCTCAAGAGAAGGTAAAGGATATATACTGCTCATCATGTTCACCATATTAGAAAACTTACTTAAATATACTCTCGTATACCTAGGGTGTGGTGGGAAAATCTTATATTACGGAAGAAATCATGTCAAGAAGATATTTGTAGAATATAGAATATCAAATTTATTTAAAATGATTAAATATTGAACATCAAATATAGTTGTAATATATATAATTGTATAATATTTATGGTATTCACCAAAACGTCGTAAAAATGCTATAGTATTATCAGTAGATTTTACAAAGTTCATACCAAAGGAATAATCATGTACTTTACTTTAGCGCCGACAGAGTAGATAGGCCACAAAACATGAATAGACTTTGGTTCCTTTTTTTAATGGCAGTCATAATGTTTGTGATGATTAAGATACGTTACAAGAAAAAGCTTACAATAATATAGTTTATATATTAACAGTTAAATACCAAAGCGTATTTACACTTAATAACCTCCTTGAACTAAACATAAGAAAATTACCCTAATTTGGTATCCACAAATTTACTCCGAATAATTCATAACATTAAATAGTCACGAGTCTTTTGCAAAGGTACAATTGTTAATCCTAAGTTCAACCAACTCAATGTTCCCGCGAACATGCATTTAAATATTTCTCACAGAAATATCAAGTTAAAAACACATTATAAATTGATGTAAAGAAAATCGATATCTCTCAAAGGTTAGTAATCGATTATTATCCAGCAAGGATTACAACTCGACTCGCATAGTGATGCCAATACCCTGTCACTAATCGATATCAACAAGGTCAGATTAAATTTACTACTATGCTCCATATTTTAAAGATAAATTGAAATGACGCCAAAAAGGAATTTTGAATAATTAATTTTAACAGAAAGCGAAGTTAAAGTTGCCAGTAAGTAATTTAGATCTTACATTATAATACGAATGAAGCCGGAGCTTCTCCTTCTCCTAGTACGGTTAAGGCCCAATTGTATCGATAGTAGGCTCAGATGCCCGTATAATTACAATCAGCCACAGAGGGGGAAAAGACGGGAGACATAGGGGGGAAAACATTCAGGATCGCTAGGGAACATATTGCGCATGCCTAAGACGAACTTCGGGAAGTTCGTGGCCGGTCGGGAATCTTCCCGATGTGGATATCCGCATTGCGTCAGTCAGTCCACTTTACGGGCATCGCTGATTTGCGTCCCATTCTTCAAGTTAGTATTAGTTTTGTTTCGGTCCCGTGAAGTTACGTCCGACTTGTGTCTATCTTGCATGGAGCCTCGGGCAGCGGGCAAACGGGGTGAGCCAGCGCCTTGTTGTTGTTTAGAGTCTATGGTACACCATCCGATGCTACATTTGGAAGACGGTATAGGAAAGGTGGATAAAAACATATAAAAGGGATGAACACAATATGGCTTTTACATGTTTATGTCTCTGTTTATTTTATGTTTCTAACCAACTTTCCTATACCTTCTTCCAAATATAATACAATTACCTCATAAAGTGAAAAGAGGTTTTTTCACACTGTCTTATTTTCAGCGAGGGGACTATGGAACTGTGAGTGAAGTGGCTGGAGATATGAACATCATGTTTGAGAACGCCAAGAAGTATAATAGAGCAGATTCCAAACTTTATAAGGTTAGTTGAGTTTGGAGTGTAAATTTATGGAAAGTTAATTCATATTGGTATGAGGAACGATCAATAATGTTTATTATTAGGTTAATTTATCTAGTGCATGGGCATAAAGAGATAATGTGCACTTCTTAACAATAGGAAGATACACTGAAATTTGACAAGATATGTTTTTACAAACTCTTACTCAGTACATTATTTTGACCATCAAAATATATTTGAATTTGTAAAGTGCACGTTAAATACCTCAAATAAATAAGATACAAAATTTAAATATATAATACTTAACCAAAATAAGACTTTTAACAATATTGACTATTTAGTTCTTTAAATATGAATTATGATGAAGTTTTTTATTTAAATATGAACTAACCATATTAAAATTACATTTTTTATCAGTTACGGACAAACTTTGGTCTTTGCTTTTGATGGCTGAGGTTGCAGAAAAAACGTATCAACTGCACTGATTAATTTTTATCATTAACACTATAATGACCAAATAAAATAACCCTGAATGAGATTTGATTATTTTATTTGCCACTAATCAGGATTTCTCAAAAATAGGACAACCTCCGATAAGTGACTATAGTGTTTGAATATTGGTTTAATACTCTCTAAGTGGTTATTTATCGGTCATAATTCAAGTTTGAGTTTTAGGACTTAATTAAATGATAGAATGATTGACAGATATTTCATATTTTTAGTCAATCATGTATTTGAACTAAAATGTTTTTATCCAAGCTGTTTTATATATTATTTTGAATAAAAAAAAACTACATAAGACAATTTGATTTAATTAAATTATATTAAACTTTTTGTGTCTAAGTCTTAATGTTTAATTTTGCTTTAATATGTATGGCTAATCTTTTTTTCTTATTTTTATTTTTGTAGGATGCTGTTAAACTTCAAAAAGTGATGCAAACCAAAGTTCATGAAATTCTTGATTTTGATCAGGTAATCTATGATTTAATTTCACTAAACAAATTTTCATGAAAATAAATATGAGGAAAATTTCATTTGGAACTAAAAACTTGTTTCATATTCATATTAGCTATTTTTGTATGTATTTAAATTATAGGCGTATGCGATGTTCACTTTTTCAATTTGAAGCGAACTCAAATTGAATATATAAAATATTCTTGAAGCCAAATCAAACTTCATATATTTTCTTTAAGTTGTTTTTTGCTTGAAAAAATATTATATTATGGTTATTTATATAACTTTATGCACTAAAATTAGATGGAAAATGTTTTATTGTACAATAGTTAGTAATATTCTGTGTTATTCTGTAAAATCAAGCTACCGTCACAATATGCAATTCAATTTATTGAGATTTTTTTTCATATAAATATAAATTTTTAATGTAAACAAAAGTTTAGAATGGCTATAATTTGACATAAACGGAGTATTTTAGCTATCACATGAACTTAGTAGTTTATCTTAATATGCAGTATTAAACATAAATGAAATTTGTGGTAAGCACCCATCTTATTTTTTGAACTCTTGTCGTCCCATTTGTAGGACAAAATGTAATAGTGGAATTATTATTCTCCAATAATTGGACTTTATATACCGAGATTATGCATGTAAAAATGCTAAAAAAATAGCAAACAAATTTGATAGAAGGAAAGGATTTGCAAGGGAAAGATTTTATACATTTAATAAAAGTAGGAAAATTTGTACATATTTCTTACTGAAGACTTTATTATATTATATTTGGAAGAAGGCTCAGGAAAGGTGGATAGAAACATGTAAAAAAAAACAATATGCCTTACACAATGAAAAGAAGAACATAGCTCACACTTTACATTGCTGCCATTGGACAAAGATAAAATCGTTACCGCCCACTCCCCCCACCTAGGGTTCATTCTATCGGAACTCATCAGGAGGAAGTGTGAAACGCGCAACACAACTTCCTAAAAGAGGAAATTAATCTCCTCTGTTTGTCCTTCATGCTATTCCTTTTACTTGTTCCTATCTAAATGTCTTATTATTATTTACAAATTTATTTTTTCTTCTTTTTGTATTTATTGGTTTCACCTTATGTCAGGGGATTGGGCGGTAACAATCTATTTTCTTCAAGAGGCAACCATTACTTGTTTGTCCAATGGCAGCAATGTAAAGTGTGAACTGGGTTTCATTTCATTCTATAAGCCATATTATGTTTGTTCCTTTTATAGGTTTCTTTCCACCTTTTCTGTACCTTCTTCCAAATATAATACAATTACCTCATAAAGTGAAAAGAGGTTTTAATTATAGAAATTAGGGCTGTCAAACTCAATACCTCGATACCCTCGATTCTTACTGGTATCGAAAGAATTGAGAATCGATCTTAATATTACGATTCTCGCTACTCAATTCTTAGCTTTCAATAAAACTGGCAACTAAACAAAATGGCAACATTCGAAATAGATCATTAATTTAGTTGCCGTTTAACTTAAATGCCGGCAAATTGGAGATATATCGTAATGGCCTGAATATAGTACGATCCTGAATATAATACAACTGTAACATTTTGAGGTGTTCAACATGTAAAATAAATGGTCTTGAATATAATACGACCTGACATTATGACAGTATCAAGAGGTACTTAACAGTTTTGACACACTTTTTTTTTAAAGTAAGATTTAAGCGAGACTCTCAGAATATATCAATCGATTCTGAACAAACAATTGATATATAACACATAGACGAGGGATGACATTTTTCTGTATTATATCGATATATCTATCATTAATTACTATATCACAACATGTATATCAAAAGCTACAATATTCCTAACAAATTAAAATAGCCTCTCTCCTGTAATTATATTCTCAGTCACTTTTCAATTTTCAATGTTTTATTTAGCTCTTTGAATAAGACAAGTTTAATAAAAATAGAACTAAAATCGACGTAGTTACTAAATTGGTGCAATAAAATGTTATACCTATTTTAATTCAATAGACTATCGATATATTGTTGCCAAAATTTCATCACTAATTTCTGACGAGCTAACATGCATAAGATCAGTTATGCTGGACGACTTGAAATTTTATAACGTGGGAAATAAGTTATTCTTTCCACTATAAAATCTGCAATTTATTGAATTAATTTTGAGTTTATTTGAATTTTTAGTTTTTAAGACTTAAGTGAGCTTAAAGTTTCAAGCAATCATGTGTTGTAATGGTCGAGTCCAAGTTTAGTAATGGTGGGGAGGGAGGCGGGGGGGGGGATCAGGCACTTTAGATTTTTTATGCATTAATGCTTTGAAAAATAATGAAAAAGGAAATGTTCAAGAATTGGAATCGAAGAATCAAGGTTTAAATTAACGAGTCGGAATTAAGAAAAATGGGTATCTTGAAATCTCTAATAGCAATATATTACTGAAATATTTGCAACTTTTCAAATGCTATAAAACCTTTTTTTATGACGAGATTTATTTACCATAAATGATCTCTAATTATTTCAAAATTGAAACCACAACCTTTTAATCTTTAGGTATGACAAGTTGCTCACTTTGTCTCTAGCTATATTGCATCACTGTTACTGGAGATTATCTCACTTTTTTATTCTTGTAATTTTGGAATTGATTTCATTCCTTATTTCAGCTTTAAATGTTAAATAAGTCAAATTTGATATTATTTTATGTTTTAAATGATTTTTTTAATACCAACACAATATTTTGACTTTCACTAATACATTTATATTATTTTAGCGAGTAATAGGTGCAGATTCTGATAGTGAGGATGACTCTGATGATAAATTATCTCGTCGTAAGATTAGGGGAAGAGTATTGACAACACCCAAGACTCACCGCTACAAAGATGACTTGCCTCTGAAGAAACGTTTCAATGCTCTCGCCAAATGTCTGCTGGACTACGTAGTGAGTCATTCAATAACGATTGGTGGATAGTGGATGGGAAATGAGATCAAACTGGCTTGCATGAATTCTGCAGGGCATGAAATTATACAAAAACAAACACAGAAAATAAAAGACACTAAAAACTTCTTTATACTTGGGTTTTTATTCACTTTATCTACTTCAAATGATAGGTCAGAATATATTTGCCAATTGAAAAACCTGATCATCCATAAAAAATGTTTTTGTATATTTCTGCTTTGTGTTTTTCCTATAGTTTTATCACCTGTAGACTTCAGGTAGGGTAGTTAGGTCTATCTCTCACCCATAATCCACCATCGTTTAACAATCACCTTTATTATTTCATATTGTTTTTAGTTATGCTTATTAAGAAACATAATGTTTGGATCAAAACTCAAATCCAAGACCTTTCTTTCTAAAGGTTGTTAATTTGATCTGAGTTAGGGTTAGGTGTGTGCAAAAATAACTTTTTCATTTATGGAGTAAAACACATAAAGAAAAGTAGTTGTTTACTATCCTTACTCTCTATTTGCATTTAACAGCACCTATGTATAATTGAAACACCTATACTGGTGGCAGCATAAATTACAACATGAATGCACCGATTAGCCAATGATCTCACACGCTGGCTCTTTTAATGCCACACCTATTCCAGATTCACACGCAAAGAGTGCCAGAGTCATGTTAAGATCTTATGCACCAAGAATGCCACAGCTATTTTTTTTTGTAAGGCTTCACAAGAAAAATGGTTAAATTTTTATTTTAGGAAGTAATTATTCCGATTGTTCTATCATTTTAATCCTTGTGTATCATTATATAATAATAACAAATAAAAAAAAATTAAGTTCTAAATTTAAAAAAATCCCTAAAACAAGACAGTTAAACATTTAAAATAACTGTTAAATGCTTTTTATTACTATAATGTGGTACACTATTTGAGTTTTTTATGATATTTTTTTAAAAATATACCTAACACATAAATTTAAATAAGAACTACAGTAATTTTTATCTGACATCCTACATATTTTAACATGAGAACTAGCGCAAATCTGGAGAGCCGACCTCATTGGCTTTGGGACTTTTTAATGCCTGTAGGTGGAGCCGATATGATTTGATCTTGGCACTTTTAGCGGTAATAAGTCAAGAGGATCAGATCTGATCTTGGCACTTTTAACAGTAGTAGATAAAGTCCATCAGATCAGGTTGTGGCACTAAAGGGGCTAATCACAAACTCTGCTTCAAACTATGACCCTGAACATGGGATCTATCCTCGATAGCTCGTTGGTATTGCATTGTCACACTAACTCAAAAGGTCCTGGTTTCATTGCCATGTCCAGATGTAATTTTTCAACAATATATAAATTTTAAATAACTCAAGCTATCGACACAGTTTATATTTTTTAGAAAGTATAGGAAAGTTTGATCAAAACACAGGAAATACCTCACAAATTTCAAATATGTTTTGACCTCTAACTTAATATTTTTGAAGATTTGTACTCTCTTAACTATCTGGGGGGTAGTTTCTGTAGTGTAATCGCATCAACTCCGTGAGCTCTTTGTTGTTGAATAGTCACACTTATAAAAGGTAAATTCATTTCATGTAGAGTTGTGGATTATAGAAGTAGGTTTATAAATTGCATATGCATTCATGTTGGACATTTTATATATATAATCAATTTGTGTGTGTGTCTCTCTCTCTCTCTTCTCTCTATATATATATATATATATATATATATATATATAGAGAGAGAGAAGAGAGAGAGAGAGACAAATTGATTGATTAGCAAATTAGGGCATTTTTAAGCACACCAAACCTTTTTCCCCACCTTCAAATATACAGCTATTCTTTGATGGAAAACAGGTTTAATTTGCCCCAATAGTAGACTCCTTCTGTCATCTCCAATAAATTCAGATATTTGTACAATTAAAATGAATATAACTAAAATTATTTGTCATCTTGTTTTTATTTTTAACATTATAAATGGGAAACAGCACAGAAATATGCCCTTTATTACTATAGAAAAGTAGCTAGAATCATTTAAGTCCGAATTGTTAAGACTCAATTAATTTTCACCTAAATTCGAAATACTCTAAATCATTTTTAATAATACCTTTCTACTATATCTTTTTATATTTATAATTTGAATCTTCTTGACACATTCACTTCCACAAAACTACCTTGTTCGTTTATAGCTGCTGTAGTCAACTATAGTCGATTTATGACACTGATCAAAACAAACTCCACGAAACCTTTTTGAACATTGTTCTACTACTGCACTTTGTTTACATACAATGCAGATGATTTGTCTGTTTGTTCTTATAAAGTTTATGAACATGTTAATTTGTCAACATTTCATTGAGAAAAGGTAATTATTTGATAAGCGAGAGTGAAAAACATAGGATTTCTCATGAAAGAAGTTTTGATAAAGAAATAGATGATTTACTAGATTGTCCAGATTCAGAAAATGAACTAATTCCATCTGATTAGGAAAAATAAGGTGGTGGTGACGTTAAAGCCAACATTAACAGTGTATTTACTATTTAGTCAACCAGATTTTTCACACTTTTACGTTTTAATGAAAATCCAGGTATAAATATGTTTATTGATTCTCCTGAAGAAACTATGCTCTTTATCGATTTATTTTGTACCCCAGAATTTTATCAACATCTCGTTGATCAAACTAATCTCGACCCATGTCAAACCATAAGTGCAGCTCCTTCACAAAATAATCAATGTATCACACTGGGGTACCTGTGTGAGTGGAGAAAATTGATATCTATTAAATGAAGAGTAACAGCTAAAAACCAGATTTCACACCCTGAAACACTACTTGATACCTTATGTTTTGTAGCCTGTAAACATTTGGGGGATCTATCTTGAATAGTTTCCTTTAATTAAAACATTTTATATAGGCCTTATTCCTGTAAAACTCTATATTTATTAAAAAACAAATTGGTTGGTCAGGTTCTGTCAATAATTGGGCGTGGATTTGTTTAAAGCTTTAAGATATTTTGTGAAACTTTTTTTTATGTGTGTGAAGCATGAAGATGGAAGACAACCAATTCTAATGTTCATGGAGAAACCATCAAAGAAGTTATATCCCGATTATTTTCAAGTGATTACAGATCCAATAGACATGTTAACCATCCAATCCAATATTACTACTGAGAAGTATAATTCAGAGGAGGAAATAGTAAATGACTTCAAGGTAGGTATTTCTAAAATCAATCTGATGTATATTAGTAATGAATAAAATAAAATATAGATTTTATTATATCCTAATGTTTGAATTTATTCTCTTCCCGCTAGCATTGTTGATAGGTCTAAGTAAACGACAGATATGTTCACTATACCACATTATATATTCACCACTTTAAATAATTATTGAAAAATGTTCCAAGAGCTAGGTTTAATCAAAATTAAGTGACCTGACGGTCTAGGGGTAAGGTGTCAGAATTCTGTGCTGGGGATCCGGGGTTCATTCCTCAGTCCCTGCACATATTTATCTGATTGCCAAACCCTTTATTTACCTCTTAACAAGACGTGTATTAATCACAACTTGTGAATGTGTGGAATGTCAGGCCTCCACCGTGGTTCTGATCCCACATTAAACTGTATGTCCTCCATCTCATCTCACAATCACTCTACCATTACACATTAGCGTAAGTGCATATAACCCGAATGGGTAGTAAGACGCAGTGAAAATAATAATAATAATCAAAATAAATTGATAGAACATTTGTGTGTGAACTGTAAACCCGAATTACCTGGGTTGAATTCCTATGCCCAGGTTGTCATGTCTAAACATTTATAGTAGGATGTAAACTAGGAAGTAAAAACATCTTTCCAAAACACAATTACTAGTATTTGATTTCATTTTTTTCTAATTTATATTTAATTTTAGGGAACTCTCGACCCTCTGGACTCGTAAGGTTATTTGAGATTCAAGAATTCAAGAAAATTATAATTTTGAGATTAAAAAAAAAATTCGAAAGTTGAATTGGAATCTGTTTCAGACACTCTAAAACTGCTAATTGGTGTTTAGACCCTGAAAACAGCTAATTGGTGTTTTAGGCATAATATAATAATTTAGAACAAAAAATAATGACCAGACCCCAAACATCAAAAAATTAAAATGAGCTATTTAATTTTTTTATTACTATATTATATTTCTATTTCCTTTTATGGTAATAATTTTTTCCAAGATTTCGATTCAAGATTTTTAGGTAAAATAATGATTCAGATTTGTAATATAGTAGGAGTGTGCGAAGTTCACTTTTTCAATTCAAAGTGGACTCGAATTAAATATATGAAATATTCTCGAAGCCAAATCGGAGTTTGAATATTTTCTTTTAGTTGTTTTACGCTTGAAAAAATATATTGTGGCCATTTTTATTAATTTATGCACTAAAATTACTTGGAAATTGTCTTATTGCACAATTTTTTGTAATATTCTGTGTTATTCTGACAAATCAAGCTATTATCACATTATTCAATTAAATTTCCCAAGATTTCTCCCATATAAATATTAATTTGTAATGTATTAAAATCTACGGATGACAATAATTTAATATAAATGGGGTATTTTAGCTGTCAACATTTTTATTGGCGAAGCTTCGAAGGCAGAATTTGTTTTGAAGTGAAGTCGAAGCTGATGTTTGTTTCGCAGCCAAGTCAAAGTTTTGAAACTTTGCATGCCTCTATAAAATAGTGGATTCGACCCATTTCGATTTAATTCCCAACTTAATAATTGATTTTTGACTTAATGTTAGTAAAAATGGTACATGTCAAAGAAATTTATCTTAAAAACATAATTACTAACAAGTTTTACAATAATCTAAGCACTTTCTTTGAACATTTTTATCCTTGAATATATACTATACTTTGGTTTGAATCTCGATGGGGTCAAAGTTCTAGTTTTTGTTTGTCTTTGTGTGATTTGGATTTCAAGTATGGTCTCGGAAAATAATAATATCTTCACTTATCCTATATATACCTGTAAACCAAACTACATTTTCTTCACATTATCTGAAGTTTTTAGCCACTTGCTATTTTTAATAGTGCACCTTGTTACCTACATGACTAGTTCATATTGACTTCTTAGGGGGTAAGAAATTATAAACTTTGGCAACTATGCAGGAAAGTAAAATTGTGAGAATATGTATGACTTCATCAAATATGATTTAATATAAAGGTGATGTTATGTATTTGCCAACCAATAAACCTGTGTGAACCTTTGTAGTTTATACTTAACAACCCGAACAAACCGACGAAACCATTTGCGTTATAGAGTGAATAGATAAATTAAACTTTAATTTCATGTCCTAAAGGAATCACCTGGGTGACAGTTGTTTGTGACAGCGAATAGCTTTTATTTTTAAAATGTAGCTAGGCCCACCATCAACTAAATATTAATCAACCTTTGCACTATAACTAAAAATGTGGTGTGATCTTTTTGTTTCTATTGATTACTTTTTTTTTAATAAACCTAAAATATGTATATAATGTGTGTGTGTTTGTTTGAATGTTTGTTTATTTGTTTCAAATATCTACTATTGTATTGGATTTGGGAACTTAACAAAGTAAAATATTCAACACAGATTTTATTTGAAACATTATCATAGTAAGCTTAAAATAAATTATTCAATTCAGATCTGAACCTATTTTTAAAATAAAATATTCAATCCAATTTTTTTAAGAATGGTATTCAATTCAATTCAATTAAATAAATTTAGCATGTGATTAAATTTGGATTCTGCTCAATACATTTTTTTAGACATGAGATTTGATTTGGATATTAGTAAAAAAAAAAAAATTTAGACATGATATTCAATTCAGATTTTACCAAAAAGATTTTTTAAACAAACTTGACTCAATTTATTTTTTTGGCCTGAGTCTCGATTTGGATTCAATTTGAGTCAGCCAAGATTTGGATTCGATTCACAATTGAAAATTATGGATTCGTACAGGCCTATTAACCAACAACCACAGTGAAAATTGTTCTAGGCCTACCCAATTTCTGGATGGCTAGATCTTTGAAAATTGAAGTGTAGCATTTGGAATTAAAACAATTGTTTTGTAATATGTACAGTTAATGTTCAATAACTGCCGTCAGTACAACGAGGAAGGTTCCATGATATATGAAGATGCTAATAAGCTAGAACAAGTGCTAATGGACAAGTTGAGGGAGTTGGGACCAATGCACGACTATACCAAGAAGATCAAAGTGTAAGTCACATACAAATTGATGTGTTTTTACAATAATGGAAATTGATTCAAAATAAGGAAAGATTAAGTGAAAATCGAGTGAGAAAATAATAATGTATACATTTGTATGTTTTTATGAATAACACATACTGAACTATATTCTTTCAGTGTAAGCAAGACAAAGAAAAACACCACTGTGCAGGCTCAAAAGTTGAGGACTCTATATGACACTATTAGAGACTACAGGGACCCTAAAGTACGGCAACTAAGTCTCATTTTCCAGAAACTTCCTTCTAAGAATGTGAGTAATTCTAAGATTAGGAGGGAAATCACACAAACCTAAGTGTGAACCTTGTTTCTAGCTTTTAGTATTTTTTTCCCACATATATCTCTTTAAGGTCTTTTTTTATGAAAGGGTCTCTTAAAACATTTTTGAGTTAATCTCCTCGAGTTATTTTTAATAACTCAGCTTTTATATAGTCTGTAGTTTTGCTTCACCTAATGTAGTATTTAATGCTTGCATTAAAAACAATAATGAAGCATTTTATGTTTCTAAATAGATTGGTGTTTTATATGAAACTTGGTGACCTGGTGGTCTAGTGGTAAGGTGTCAAGACTTCTGTACTGGGGTTTCGGGTCTCAATCCTCCTTCCTGGCACAGATTTATCTGCTTGCCAAACCCTTCCTTCACCTCTTACAAGACATGTATTAATTACAACCTGTGAATGTGTGGAATGCCAGGCCTCCACTGTGGTTCAGATCCCACGTTAAACTGTAGGTCCTCCATTTCATCTCACAATCACCCTACCATTACACATTAGCAAAGGTGTGTATAACCCAAACGGGTAGGAAGACCGGTGCTAATAATAATAATAATAATAATATTAATTATCGTCGACGACGACGATATATGGAACTAGAAGTACCTGGCATTACCCCAAGGCAAAAATTTGCTTTTCTTCAAACAAACAAACAAACAAAAAATCATGTATGGGTTCCAGCCCTGTTTTTAGTTATTTAAAGAATTGTAAAGAAAACTAATTCGGCTTCAGGGGCACAAGTTCTTGCACAGGGGATTATAATTTTTAAATGTCAGATCTCTACATGCAGTAGATATTGCACACTGCTCACGACAGAGGGACAAACAAACTCTTTATTTTATTGTAGCAACAAAATATAATAAAGGGCTAAATAATTATTAGGACATTATCATCCACAACAACAACTATTTCCAGCCTATGGTCAGGTCATTTTAGCAAAATGCTTCTAATCTTCCTCCATCCTTACTCTTTTAATCGCTTCTATTCTTCTCTGCTCACTTTCTTTCTGCTCCTCCAATCTCTTTCTTTGGTTCCCTTGCTGTCGTTTTCCATACATATTTCATCTCCATTATTCTCTTTGATATTCTCTCAATTTCCATCCCCATTATATGGCCATACCATCATAGTTTTGCTTCCTCTACTATCTCATGTACTGCCTGTACTATCACTCTTTCCTAAATAACTTCATTCCTAATTCTATTTCTCCTCGTGCCAGTTAACATGCTCCTCAAATTTAATTCCCATAACCTCCACTTACATTTTATGTCCATATTTCTGATGCATATTTGTATTCACCATACAGCACTTTCTTACACTTCAAGGGCACTTTTCTTCTCGATAAAAGGTCTCTTACACACCTATAACACAACTCCCCGTGCTGCTGCTCATGAAGGACAAGAGGATTTTATTTTGCTTTCCTCTAATTAACTGGCTGAAGATTTTAAGGAAAATATAAACATATATTAGGGATGTGTGAGTAGGTATTTTTCACTTCAAGCCGATTTTGAATGAAAACGAGGTTTTTTTTCGAGTTCAAGTAGTATAAAGGCTTTTTTTTGTACATGAAATATTTCTAGTTGAATTTTTGTAATTAGTTCCAGTCATAAATAAGTACAAACAAATTTTATTTAGATTTTTTTTTTTTGGTGAAAAGTATATAAACACACAAATTCGAGCTTTTAAATAAATTCGATAAAACTATTGTAAAAAAAAAAAAAATTAAAGGAAATATTGAAAGACTCTATTTGCTATGAAATTATATCTTGATATTAAATAAAATTAATCAAATTATTAACCAGTAATTTTAATGAAATATATTGAAAAATTTTAGTACTCAAAATTTTAAGTTTTGTAAAAATATTTAGTCTGAGCAGCTACTAAAACTCCGGTCATACTCAAATTTTTATGTACTTACACATCCTCTACTAATACCAAGCACTTTATAATGTTAGCTTTTATCAACTACAGAGTCTTGCTCATGTGTTGAAAGCAAACTGGAGTTTACTGGCAACCTAACGTTAAAATTTGAATGTGTTCATAATATTAACATTAGTGTTTAAGACTTTCTACTATCAAAGTTTAGGCAAGTGAACAATCATTCTTCTCTTTTAGTAACAAATTATATTTTTTTATTTTAAACCAACCATCGCAATATATAATTTCTTTCGAACGAAACCTTGTATGTTGTTTTAATCTATAGGAATATCCAGACTACTATGAAGTTATTAAGCGGCCGATTGACTTAGAAAGGATTGGTCAAAAGCTGAAGTCAAATCAATATGAGAGCCTGGAAGACATGGTGTCAGATTTTGTCCTCATGTTTGATAATGCTTGCAAATATAACGAGCCAGACTCGCAGATATACAAGGTATGTTTAAATCTACAGTTTATTGACAATTACCTTAAAAAGTGAAAATACATTTTCCTTATAAAGTTGTTATTGACATGGATTATGATTTATTCATAAACTGATGTTATTACAGATTACAGGATGAGTAACATGGGTTCAGATTTAATCCTCATACAGGACTTGGAGAAAACGAGGAAATTGTAAGGAATTTCACAAAAATACCAATACAAATACTTTGAATATTTGTAAGCTTATAACATTTAAATTAAAACCTTTAAATTATAAGTTTTGTATGGAATAAAAATCTAACTGAAGAACTAAGCATGCTGGTTCGAGCATGTATTAATCCTCTTCACCCCCCCTCTGAATTATTGACTAGGCCTGTTCGGGATCCCAAACTTTGGTAAAAAATTAGGAAATTTGGATGTTACCGAAACTGGGGTAGGAAATATTTCCCAGATCTTTTAGGAAAAAATTAATATTAAAAGCTTAAATTATTATTAAAGATCATCTATCATTGTCATGTTTTCATTTGATTTTTATTAACAATATTATCGAATTATTAAATTTAGATTAACCCTAGCATATAAACTGAACAGGTATTAAAATGCGGTGCTAAGTATTTATATATATTAACCTTATCTTCTCTTAAGTGGAGAGATATCTGAAACTTCAGTTGCTTTTATTTTACAGCTACCTAGTCAACACAACCGAACACCATTAAATAACGTAACAACACTGCATTTAATTGATAGTAATATTGATCCTTGAATAGATTTGAAACCGGAAAACATATTTTTGGCACGAAACGGTGATAAAAACACCTTTAAATATCAAATTACTCACAAAATACACTTTCACTACACTTATTTTCATAAATACACATCTATTACATTAATGTTATTTGGAATGACATTGATTTGCTTTATTATCATAGGAGTGTAAAAATGGCGCCAAACGACTATTTTAAAATTAAACACTGATAATAATATAGAAAACTATCTTTTGCTGAAGAAGGAGACTGATGTACCCTGAAAATTTCATAATTATGTGTTTTGTTGTGTTTTTAATTGTGAACTTTGAGGCCTACAGTTTTCTGTATCATAGATAATAATAGTTGGATAAATTAATATTTTTGGAGTAAAACAGCCCTTTCTGTGAGAGGCTTGGTAACTAAAACATAAACTGTAACTACACACACTGGCTCAGTTGAGAATATTTTGGTTTTCTTATGGACAAGACCATGTCTCACTTTTATTCATATCGATTAATTAAAATATGTTGATGTTTTGTTGTGTAAGTAGTCATTAAAATTCATGCCATGCATTTTTATAGGCCTACAAAACTTTTAGTCAATCTTAAAATCTATTTTTAGAATTTATTTATATTTATACCAAAAATGCTTCATGAAATATACACAATTATAATAGTAACATTGGGCTCAGGTTTCTTTTTATTTTACCTTACGCAACATTTGTTAGATAAAATATTATTTAGTTTTTATTTGTAGAACTTACAACTTAAAAACAAATTAAGATAAAAAAATTTCAATGTACAAATTTTATTCCTTTAAAAAATTCTACAAAATTACAGAATTTAAATTTTTGGTTCAGAGGTATAGCTACAACCCAACCATAGTTTGTGTCCCTATTCAAGACATTATTCAAAAATATAGTTGACATCTATCACTACATCTAACTTACATTATATTTGGAAGAAGGTACAGGAAAGGTGGATAGGAACATATAAAAGGGGACGAACACAATATGGCCTTTACAATGAAAAGAACACAGTTCACACTTTACATTGCTGCCAATGGACAAAGAGGTAGTGGTTGCCTATTAAAGAAAATTGATTGTCACCGCCCAATCCCCCGACCTAGGTTTCATTCTATTGGAACTCATCAGGTAGGAGTGTTAAACATGCAACACAACTTCCTAAAAGAGGAAACCAATAAAACACAACAGGGAGAAAATGGAAAATTGTAAAGAATGATAGGACACATAGATAGGAACATGTAAAAGGTAAAACCTAGGTTTGGGGATTGGGTGGTGACGATCAATTTCCTTTAATAGGCAACCATTACCTCTTTGTCCATTGGCAGTAATGTAAAGTGTGAACTGTGTTCTTCTTTTTTATTGTAAAAGCCATATTGTGTTCATCTCTTATATATGTTTCTACCCACCTTTCCTATACCTTCTTCCAAATATAATACAGTTACCTCATAAAACGAAAAGAGGTTTTCCTTATTGAGATAGATTAGTTAGCAAATAATGAAAACCTTGTATATGTACTATAATATATTATATCATATTCAATGAGCAACAGAAATAATAGCCTTTTAGCTTAAACATGTCATTCTAAATAAAACTACTGTTATGAAAGTAGATTCGATCTTCATTTGATTTATTTTATGTTTTAGTCCAAACAATATCACTGGTTCATAAACTTTTGTACCTTTCTGTAACTATGCTTTTGTTTTACTATTGTCTCCTAGGATGCTCTGATGCTGCAACGTGTGGCACTACAAACAAAATTGCAGCTCAGAGAGGACGAAGAAGCAGTTCCAGATGTTAATGCAGCTGTTCAAGAACTTTTGACCTCTCTTTTTATCTCCATTTATAACCACCAGGATGAGGAAGGCAGGTGTTTCTCAGACTCGATGGCAGAGCTACCTGAGCATGATGAAGTGGATGGCCGCAAGTGAGTAAACAACTTAAAGTGTTTGGTATGCAAGTAATTGAAACTTATTTCAAAAACTATCTTTTTTTCTTGAGAAAATGCAGATGTGGGAAAGTCATTATTGTAGGGCCTATACATTCATATATAAGTCAAACATTGTTAAAAATCAATTTGGTTTTTATGTAAATTCTTTAAAATAGTTTAAATCTTTATTTGTTTCTACCCACCTCAGTGGTGTAGTTGGCTAACGCGCTTGTTGTGTAGAGCTCAACTGCTGAGGACGAGGAGATCGAGGTTCGAATCTCGGTCGGGTGAACTGGGGGTGGTTTTTCCTAAATGGTTTTCCACTCTCCCTCCACGCAAGTGCGGGTTCACTTCCTATAATTCTACCTTCCCAATTCCTAATTAATTAGCGTAATTAGTACTTAAAGCATATAACCCAAACGGGTAGTAAGACACGATGCTAAATATTATTATTTATTTGTTTCTAAACTAAGATGAGGTATTGTATAATATTTTGATTATCACTTGACTCACGCTAGTAAGTTATGAAGTGGAAGTTTTCTAGGCAAGAGTGGGAGTACATGAGATAGTAGAGGAAACAAGACTGGTTGGTATGATCATGTAATGAGAATGATGAAGATGTAGTATTTAAGAAAAATACCACAAGAGAGACCTAGAAAGAGATGGTAGGAGCATATCACAAAGCGTGTGCATGTAAGAGTAGAAGAATGGAAGCAATTAAAATAATAAGAATGAAGGAAGGATATAAGATGAAAGATTTTACTAAACTAACCCAGCCAAGGGTGGCGATGGTGATATGGAATACTAGATAGGGCTTAACTAATACTGATCACTGATCCAATCATCGATAGACTATCTTACGATTGGTTGAGCTGATGATTGGCCACAGCACAAGGCCCTCAAAAGAGTTCATTTTAACATTTTTTGAATTAATAGTAATTGATAAATGCACAAGATAAAATATTTAACGAAATACTACTTGACCTCTTAAATGAAAATCCCGATCAATTTTGTTTGTTTAAATGTGAATTGTCTATAACAACATTCCCGTTAATTAAAAAGAATCCCTCAGTCAAAGAAATTAATTTCTCTCAAGTCTCAACTAACGGACATTGGTAAAATATATATTAAACTGGTTAAGCTTAGTCTAAAATTAAAAATAAGAAAAATAAATATAGTCCTAAATTGGAAAACTATTTTTTAAAGTTTTTCTCGTCCCGTTATCATGGGAAATTGATATTTCCCAACTGAAAATTTCACAAAGTCAAATTCCCACTCCCCACACAGGCCTAGTAGCATACAACCCTTTTAGCTTGCAGGAAAATCCTTTTACAATTTTTTTCTCTTATTCCTATAGAGTTCGTGCATTATCTTTTGACTTAATAAAACGTCGTCTGGACCGAGGTTTGTATCGCCGATTGGATACATTCCAGGAGGATGTGTTTGCTTGTCTAGAAAGAGCAAGACGGCTGTCGCGGACAGATTCACAAGTATTTGAAGATTCTATAGAGCTACAGTCATATTTTATCAAGCAGAGGTAAATATTTATTTGAAGATAGAATCATTCTTTATTGGGATCACAGCATTTTAACCTAAGGTATACTAATAGCACATTCTACCAATAAATTCTTTGAGAGAAGTAGTAGGAACTGTTTCTTCAAATAGTCTAGATTTGAGAATTCAAAATCGAAATAATTTGTATTCATAATTGTTTTAGAACTATCATACCATTTACTGGTGGTTTAGTCTAACATAATATTAAAATAAACACCTAAAAACTAGACTTTGAAGCATTAATTTACCATGTAACGATATATAAATGCTATAATTAATATGTTAAAAAAATTAGATAGTATTTCTATTTTCTATAACAAGCTATAAATTAATCTAGTTGAATCAATCTTTATGTGTGTCATGTTTTCTATTATTCACATTCAAAATTTGTTGGTAAAATGAAGACTCGAATTAAAGATTTGGGTTAGAAAAAAATTAAGAGTCTTCTAATCATCACATTAAATTGTGTTCCTCTACCACTAATAGGAATGCTTGAGTAGATTTGATTACTATATAGTTAATATTTACATAATTATTTTTTATTTTACAAAACAATTGCTGAATTTGACATCTATCTTGTATGGGCCTGTGAGTACTTGTATTTCTAAAATCAGGCTCGTCTGGACTTGTAATCAATATCCCTAGCTACTCTCAGTATACTTATTTACTCAGCTACAGGATCGGGTGGTATTTTCACTGTTTATTGTTCGCATGTGTCAGAGATGAACTCTGCCGAGGTGGGGACTTGCTCCACTCTCCAGCCCTGAACTTCTCTTTACTCCACCTGGCAGCAACGGTGGAATCCACAAGGCAACACAAACTCTTGGAGGAACAGCCAGAGGAAGAAGTGGAGACAAGGAGCTCAGAGGACTCTATGAAAGTGAGTCAGGAAGCTGAAAACAACAGTGCAAAGGTAAAAGGCGGAAAACATTTACTCGTTAATTCAAATTACTGGTGGTGGAGTTAATTTTATTTTGGTTTTAATTGACACAGACATGTTTATTTTTAAAAACCAGTGAAAACTGTTGTTTAATCACCATGGAATTCTTTGTTTATGGAAGTTGCCTGAATATTTTGTGAAAATTGTTAGTTTGCCTTTTACCATCACACTGTTAATTTTTTATTTTTTTCCTGTATTGTGTTGAAACTTGAAACCTTATATTTGTTACATTTTCTCCCAGTATTATAGAAACCTTGATAAATATAAAATTATTGTTTAGTCAACTATTAATATCGATAACTGTTTTTGTTTTAAGAGTTCTAAAATTTACACACATACAAAACTAATCATGTAAAATAAACTTTAAATAATTTTTCACACATTAGAAATATTGATTGGTTTTGCCTATTTTGTTTCAGAAATTTGAAAAACTATTCTATATTGATCAAGATTTGTTTTATTAATAAATTAGCATTCTAAATGTATTTAATTGTTATGATAACCCTTTGAATCAGGTGTCTTCAACCTTTTTGAGCTCCGATTTGTAAAATTATCAAATATCCCATAATCACCCATCGTTTCTCCACTACACTTTTGGATTAAACATTGAAAAGGGGTTGGAAAAGTATGGCCCAAACAATTAACAGAAAAATGTAGGCCTCAAAGTTTACAACTAAAACACAACAAAACACATAATTATGAAATTGGGAAAAAGACTGATGTATCCCAAAAATTTCAGAAATATGTGTTTTATTTTAAATTGTGAACTTTATGGTCTACAGTTTTATGGTAAGTGTGTAGGCCTTACCCTTCTATCTTATTTTCAATGCTTAATTTAAAATAGCTGTTTGGCACCATTTCTCCTTTGTCCACTACACTTTTGCTTATCTTCCTTAACATCAAATTTCCTCACGCTTTTATAAAAAAAATATGAAATAATTAAAACGTTGATTTTCATATTAAAATATCTAATTTTTCTATAACATTACCAATCAAGGTATTTTGGTCACACTCAAATATAATTTGAAAGTACTTGATATATTTTTAAATGACTCAAAGATCGACTGACCTCTTACCAGAGAGAGAAGCTAAACATATATGATTTTTAGGATGTGCATAGTAGCCCAGCGCATTAGGGTGTACTTAATACAACCTTGCACTAAACTAGTGTTCTGTCTGCAGGGCAAAGAGTTGCCTTTCTATATCTACTTTATTTAAACATCATACCCACCTACATTTAACATTCAACACCAGTTTACTCAGTTGCTGACCTTGGCATTCCAATAGCAATCTGTACAATACCCTCTTTGTTGTGTTCTTCCCTGTACCCCCCCCTCCCCCCCCTTTTTGAAATTCCTCTTTTAAAAACAATATTCATACAAGAAGAGAGAAAGGTAAACAATAAGTCATTAAACACTAGGCACAATATAAGGCAAAGAAATAACCTTTTTTCAAGGAGCTCAAAATTTCAAGCCCATTAGCTTGAGATCAAGAGGTATTTATTCAAATCTTGGCTCAAAGCTATAAATATAAGTACTTACAGAGCTATTTTTATAATTTATGTAAAATATACCCTAAGTAGGCAGATATTTTTTTGAACAAAATTACTATAGCCATTTTAAGAATTTGTTAAATTTTCAAAGATAAGTTATCAGTAAACTAATATAACTTTTTTTTTCTAAGAAAAAAAATTTTGGTAGGTGTGTATTAAGTCCACTTTTTCACTTCAAAGCAAACTCAAATAAAATATATGAAATATTCCCAAAGCCGAATCGAAGTTTGAATATTTTTTGTTTGTGGTTTTATGCTTGAAAAAATATAATATTTTAGCTATTCATATAACTTTATGCACTAAAATTACTTTAATTTTTTTTATTGTACAGTAATTGTTGGTAAGATTTTGTTTTATTTTGATAAACAAAGTTGTTATCACAACTTACAATTCATTATTCCCATATGAATATTGTCATGTACTGTACATAACAGCTCAGTATGGCAATAATTGATCATAAATTGAGTAATTTAGCTGTCAATATATTTATTTTCTAAGCTTCTTAGTTGTCGAAGCAGGGATTTTTTTTAAAGCTAAGTTGAAGCTGATGTTTGTCTTGAAGCCAAGTTGAATTTTCGAAGCTTAGCACACCCCTTATATACAGAACATTGTAAAAAACTTAGCAGCTACCCATTTTGAACCAAATCATTAAAGCCATTTTTAAAATAATTCAAATTTAAAAAAACAAAAATTGTTAGAGCCATTTTCAAAATAATTCTAGTTTTCAAAAATTACTCATCAGTAAACTAGGCTACCCTTAGGTTAATTTTCACCCTAAAATCCACTATACGATGTTATTAGAGAAATAAAATACTCCCTAGATATCCATTTTAAGCAAAATAGCTAGAACCATTTTTGAAAAACTCGTAGTTCAAAAAGATCATTCATTACTACCTACTCTTAATTCAAGGTCTAGTGTCAAAATCAACTAAGTATTCTAAGGTATTGTCAAATATCTAAATATCAAGCTAGAAAAAATTCATCAAACCAGTCCAATCTTTGGCCAGTTAGGGAGATACAATCATGATTAAAAAATCCACTTTGAAAGTTTGGGCCCACATAACATGTAAAGATTCCTTATAATCTCAAGATAAAAAATGTTGACTATTACAATAATTTCACTGTAGAGGAAAAATTAAAAATAACAAAAAGTTTAACACATTTGATGTCTGATATTTAGTTTGTGAGACAGGCAGTACAATACAACTGTCGTTACAGGCATTTGCGTGATACTTTAATGGCACATTATCCATCTGTCTCAAACTTAATTCTGACCATTTAGAACATTTAATATACTTACGTATGTATGACACATTGTTGTAAGAGAAACATGGAATAAATATTTTCACTATTCAGATTGTGCCTTTCATTACCATGCCTGGAAGTAATGGTGTGTGTATATTTACCATATTTGATGATGTCACCGATTTAGAAAATTATGCTTGTTAACATTTTCATATTGTTTTGTTGTAAAGAATCGCCCTCTGAAAATTTACTCTATGAATATGAAATTCAAATTTGAATTTTGAAACATAATGGGAACGATGTTAATTTGAGACAAGACATTAATTTTCTCAATTAAACATATTCAGTGGTGTAAAAAATACTACCCTGTTCTTAATTAATATAATATCTTAAGTTTAATTTACAAAGAAGTTACCTCTTGAAGAAAATCAATTGTTACTACCCAATCCCCCAACCTAGATTTCATGATTTGAATCCTAGTTAGGTTCACATTCAAAATTTGGAAGCATGGCCTAAAAGTAGGTGTGTGCAAAGCTTATCGATAATTTTGACTTTGCTTTGAATATTTGTCGACTTTGATTCAAAAATAAAATCTCAGATCTGACAATTACGAAGCTTCGCCAATAAAAATAAGTTAGAATACACGTTTTTGTTAAAATTTGTCATTCTTTTTGTTACCTATGTAGTTTATGAATTAATGCTCACATGACAAAAATCTAAAATTAAATAACATATTCTGATAAAAATATAACTTATCAACTTATTGTGAAATATTTTAATCATGTTTGCAATATGATATTCTGTAAATTATATTTAGTACCTAAAGTCTACTAGTCATACACAATTTTTTTCCCAACATTAATTTTTTTTTTCCTAACATTAATTTTGTTTTTCCCCCCCCCAAATTTTTTTTTTCAACATTTAAAATGTTCAGCTTCATGAATATTTGATATTATTCGATTTGTCCTCGCTTCAATTTTAAGGAGTAGATTTTGCACACTAATGCCTAAAAGCATTGAGATACCATTATGATGGACAGAGTCAGTAATGAATGAATGTGTACTGAAGGAGTGCAGTATGAAAGGAAATCCAATAGGTCAATGGGAAAGAAGAGAGTTACATTGGTTTGGGCGTGTTGAGAGGATGAGTGTGGATCTAATGATGAAACAAATAATTGATCGTAAAGTGTGTGGATCAAAAGGAAGGTTTAGGCCATGTAAGATGTGGCTAAATGTTGTAAACGAATATGTGAAAAAGAGAAACATTAAGGGTTTTAAAAATAAACACATGTATGTATGTGTATAAATGTTGTTGAAGCAAAGGGAGTATGCAAGAATAGTGAAGTGTTGAGAAAGATAGTGAGGATGGATTAAGTATGGAGCTATATGCACAGTTTCTTGCCTATCCCTTAAGGGAATGGTGTGATTAGGTTTGTATGTAAGTATAATGGATGTGCTGAATAGCTTTTAGAAAATCCTGATCAACTCTTAGGGCCGTATACAAGAACTTGACCAAGTGGATGCTTAGTAGACACTAGCGTGGGTTTGCTTGAGTTATCATAGTTTAAAAGGTGGAGCTATAGTGTGCTCAGGGCCACATTTTCGGTCCATTAATCATTCTCTGACGTTCTTGCATATTGCCCTTAACGATGGTACTTCTGAGAGTAGATTTAAAGATGCCCTAATTAAAGAAATTACCTTTATATCATAGGTGATTAAATGCTCTCCAGCTTGGTATGTATTCTAGCATAAAACATTACTGTATTAAAACTAATAGTTCACCCTTTAAAAAACGTTTAAAATATAATCATGCTATTTGTATTCTTGAAAAAAAACTTACTAGAGCACTGAGTTGTACCACAAACGTCCAAAAATTCCACATGATTTGAGAATAGGGTTATTATTTAAAAATATGGTCCATTTTCTTTAAGATTAAAATCCTTGAATTTGGATTTTTATAATTTAAAAAATCATAAAAAGGTGAAATCAGTCTCTTTTGAACAACTCTCCTTACAAAAAAAAAATCATAGTGGTATCCTTTGTTAAACAAAGTTGTTTATAACAGGGTAACAATGAAAAATTCTCCCCTTTCCCTAATTGTCTTAGCCTCTCTCACCGTTAGATTGAGAGATAACACTTGTGTTAAACATAAAACCAAACCAAATCTAGTCATAACTTTGTATTTTGAGTAATTCTGGATTAAATGGTCATCTAAAATTGGTTAATATAACCAACTATATCCACAAAGAGTGGCTATTTGCACTTTCCATGTGAATGTATAATTCCTTGAAATTCAAACTCCTCATCTTGTATCTTTAAACTCAATGCAAGAGAATTAAGAATTGGTGACAAGTTTGTTTAAAATTCTATGAATAGTTAGGGAATGGCAGTTTGGGTCATTGATAAGTAAAATTCTTAAACATATGGAAAAATTGTTAACAGTTATATTTATAAAGAAATTATTTTGTATGTTTCTTTTTCCAGCAACATATTTGATGAATGTTTTTTTTATGAATGTAATAAGGAAACTTGCACATTTAAAAAGATCCACCCCATGCACACATTTTAATTTAGGATTATGAGGCTAGAAACACAGAAAGCGAGACTTGCACAGGTTGGCATTTTGAACATTGTGTCAGCTTCCCCCCACACCCCCTCCATCTCTCGCTAGTTTGATGAAGAAATCACAGCTTCAATTTTGATATGGTTTTCAACAACAAAAAAATGATGCAAACTAAATATTCTTAAGAGTATCTTGAACTAATTTTATCACACTCTAGGTTATTTTTACCAAATTCTGTTTAAGAAACTGTAGTGTGTATGTTAACATTCTTCTGTAACCAAGGTGACCTGGCGGTCTAGGGGTAAGGTGTCAGACTTCTGTGCTGGCGGCCGGGGTTCAATCCTCGGTCCCGGCACAGATTTATCTGATTACCAAACCCTTCCTTCACCTCTGACAAGACATCTTGTGAATGTGGGGAATGCCAGGCCTCCACCGTGGTTCGGATTCCAGGTTAAACTGTAGGTCCTTCATTTCATCTCACAATCACCCTACCATTACACATTAGCGTAAGTGCGTATAACCCGAACGGGTAGTAAGACGCGGTGCTAATAATAATAATAATAATAATAATAATAATAATAATTCTGTAACCAAGATATTTCTGCATACATTTGTTGAAACAGGAAGCCAGCGGCGAGTCAATGAGTTTCAACCAACAAGTTTACCATGTGAGCGACTTTGTGTACGCGGAACCCAAGGAGAGGGGCATGGAGCCCAGCATCATCCATATTGAGAGATTGTGGAACAATCAAGAAGGACAACAAATGATGTATGGCAATGTTTTCTTTCGGCCCAACGAGACCTACCATGTCACCACTCGCAAGTTCTTAGAGAAGGTCAAGCAGAATTTGTTCAGATTTAAGTTTTAAATGTTAGCATATAGTTCAAATAAATAAATAAATAGATGTATTAGTTAATGTTAAAACAATATGCTTGCCAGTCGAATCATTTATGTTTATTAGAACAAGATCTCTATGTCATATTTGTTCTCTGACTATCTCTTATCAACAGATTTTATAAAAGCTCAACTTATTACATTATATATATTTTTTGCTTTAACTCTAAGCTGGTTTTATCTATCAAATGATGTAGGATATCTTCACGTATGTTTAAATATAAATAATGAAAGTAACAAATTGGAATACAACTTTAAAAAAAATTATGAACTCACCAAATGGATTAGCTATATTTTGTTTTTCTCTATGCTTTTTATCCCTAACCTTTTTACCTCTCACCTTTTTGTGATACATGTTAGTTTACTTTGTCAGAGGATTGTGTTGCACACATTTTACACCTCTTCATGACCTTGGGTTCAATTAAAACAGGTTTAAGATTGAAGTGGCATAAGCCATTTTTATTTAAATACAAACCATATTCTTGAAAATAATAGTCTAAAGGTGTGTTTACGCAGCTGGAAAACTTAAACAACAAAGGGAATTTGTTTTTGTCTGGAAAAATAAACAGAGCAATCTTTGGGAGTTTCCCTAAAATAATCTAATTCAAATTACTGAAATATTTGTGAATTTGGAACATGAGGACTGTAATCTTTAAACACATTACTATAGAAGACGTTTATTCAAACATATTTACTACACCTTTTATCCTCGGCTGTAAACATTTAGTTGCGTAATGACTGCATATATTTTCTCATTAAGGTCAATTCATCCTGTTCCAGTCACCAATTGGTTACATGACTTCACAATATTCAATTTTATGAAAAGTGTAATTTCATTCCTTTATACTTCAATATAAGTTGTCTGAGCGAATATGAATTTTTTCTTGAAAACCTTAAAAATTAAGAAATTTTGTTGAAAGAAAATCGTAATTAGGTACCTTGTAGGGATGCGGGAAAAGTATTGATACTTTACTAAAATCAATATTTTCCTTTCGATACTATTATTTTTTTACTCAAAACTTTTTTTTTCTGTTACTTTTACTGATATTAGTACTCACACTCTGGTATCGAATCGGTATTGAAAGAAACAACTTTTTTGCTATCTTCATTCATGCTGGGATTAAGCGTTTAGTAGGGTGGACTTTGTAGGAAGAACAAATTACACTATTGCTCAATTTTCACTCATTTTCTGCATGACAAGCAAGAAGAAGCAACTCTAGCATTCAATCTCGTTTAGCTCATCATAATTTATAGCTGTTGTTTCATCTTTGTTTAACAATACATTCGCCTGACCTGTTGACTGGATGAGTGGAAACCAGTCTACTACCCCTTCCTTTATCAATGAGCACTCATCACAAACCAAACAAAACTCACAAAGTGCTCCAAGCAGGACATAGCATCCATTCTTCTATTGTTTGTAGAGATGTGAGACAGAAAATTTTCCATATATTTTTTCGGAAAATTTTTCATTTATTATTTCTGTAAAATAATTTAAACTGATTAAAGTAATGTAATGTAATCGAGATACAGACATCCCAAATGTCAACGATTATACTTAAGATTAATTAATGCCAGAAACATCATCAAACGAGCTTCAGTGGCCGTGTGGTATAAAGTGCTACTCTCTCAAAAGACTTAACTGTCAATGACAGGGAGATCGGATTTCGGTACCAGTCAGTTGCACTGATGGAAGTTTTTCCTAAGTAGTTTTCCACTCTCACGGGTGCAATTCCTCACCACTCTCACAAATAACTATATTGCCGATGACTGGGAGATCAGTTTTCGGCACCAATCCGTTGCACCGAGGACGGCTTTTCCTAAGCAATTTTTATTCTCATGGGTACAATTCCTCTAAATTCAACCTTACTCATCCCTAACAAATTAGAGTAAATAGTAAATAGGCCTACAACCCGAACGGGAAGTAAGACACGGTGCCAAAATAAGTAGTAAGAAAACAAATGAAAGCAAACCTTTGTAGACCCTATATTTTCATAAATCATAATTCAATTTTTTATCATCAATAAGTTAGTTAAATTAATTTTAAGGTTGGCCCAACTTTTGTTCCCCCTCCCCTATTTCTGTGCTTCCTAATCACCACTCCCCTTTCTCCAGCCCTGTGCCCCATTATGATCCTTGCATACAGTACTTTGTTTCATTACATACAATACCATGTTTCATACATACAGTACCTTGCTCCATACATACAGTAGCTTGTTTGATACATACAGTACTTTTTTACATACATAAAATACCTTGTTCCATACATACAGTACTTTGATTTGTTCATTAAAACTATTTGGTTTATGTTTTGTTTGTTTGTGTCAGTTATGGTATTGGCCAAAAAGAGAAAAAGCGAAGTGCTATCATTAGCTTACATTATATTGCAATTAATGTTTGACTAGTGTTATTATTTGTATATAGTTAAAACATAAGCTGTTGATTATTTAAACCTGGACCTAGGAAACGTTCGCTCCCAGATATGGTTTCTATCTCCCAGTGTCATTTTCCAACATATGTTTTACCTAAACATGTATATTGTTTGGTTTTCAGGAAGTGTTCAAGAGTGATATCCACAAAGCTACTCCATTGGAGCAGGTGTTGGGGAAGTGCTGTGTTCTTCATGTTAAAGACTATGTTTGCTCAAAGCCAGAAGGTTTCCTTGAGAAGGATGTGTATGTATGTGAGTCAAGATATTCCTCTCGAGCTAGAGCCTTCAAGAAAATAAAGGTAGCACAATTTATTTTTTTTAAAAGTTATAAAGAAAATCAATTAAACTTGCTCCGATAGACACATGGTCTAAGGCATTACTCTCACAATAGATTGGACTGTTGGTAACAGGGAGATCGAGGTTCGAATCCCTGTCGGATGTCCTGATGGGTTTTCCATAAGGAGTTTTACACTCTCCCTCTATGCAAATGTGGGTGCAATTTCCCTAAATTAAACCTTCTTCATCCCTTGCACATTTATGTAAATAGTACATATTTGTTTTATTCACAGTGAAGCCAAATCAAATATATAAAATATTCCTGAAGCCAAATCGAGGTTTTAATATTTAAAACATAATTTTATGCTAAAACTAAATTGTGAACATTTATATAAGTATAGGAAATAAATCGGTTTTGAATTACATTAATTATATTTAACAGATTTCTGCTTGATAAGTAAAGTTATTATCACATAATTTAATCTACCGCTAATTACCTCCATTTTTTCCCATGTGAACATTTGTAATGTACTCTTCGTTAACCCTGAAAAGTATTGAGCTCACTTACCTTTCATGGTTCTACTATGATATAGTTTATAAGATAGGACCATAGTGTAGTCCAGGAAGGTAACAGCAGCAGAAATAATCCTTGCCTATCTCCTTGGTATAGTACCTATCTCTTAGCTATGCCATATAAATTGAATAGGGTGGATAAATGTTGGGTATGGCAAGGAGATATATATGGTTTATTCATACCGCTGAAAGACTGCTACCTTTCAGGATAGTAATTATAGTGTGTATAATAGCACAGAATGACACAAATTGAACATAAACACATATTTTAGCTACTAATAGTTGTTTTTTTTAGAGATGGGCCACTCAAATCTTTGAATCTACCGAATCCTGACAAGTATTCGAGATTCGAGGATTCGATATTTTACTGGATTCGATAATCGAATCTTTCACCTCATAAACAAAGCATAATATGTTGAATTCAAAAATTACTTAGTTAGGCCTACTTGAAAAGCAGAACTTAATCGGTAATATTTATTTTGTCGGACAAAAGAGATAAACATGAATAAAATCTTCTTTAAGAAATTAAAAAAATTGTTAGGTGTGAAGAATCTTATGTGCCTAGTACCCTACCCTCCCAACCCTATGGGAAACTTGGACTCGACCGTTTTGGCACATGCTCACTTCTAAAACTTTCACCTCATGAACAATCTTGTAAATATTTTAATAAACACATCAAAACTCTTCAAAAACTGAAAATCAAAACTATAATTACAAATAAACTCGAAATAAATTAAACAAATTACGGATTTTTTTTTTAACAGAAATAAGAACACATACGGATGATACAAAGTCAGCCGCCATTACACAGGATATAAAGTCAGTCTCCATGACGTATTTTATGTTTACTCGCCCGAGTGATGATTAAAATAAAGATACTGTTAATTCTTACTACCCAACTGTTTTTAATTATCTAGAACTATGTAAAGAACCTCATTTTATTGCATACGATACTTAAGTTAGACATTTTGTTGGGTTTCATGAAAAATAAATACTGTCAACAGTCAGACAGCGATAAAACTGTTTATTTATCCCTACCGGCCTACAAATCGTATATCGATTGTTTGTTTAAAATCGATTCAGGTAATCTGATCACTTGGTAAGTGCTCTTGAATTTTAAGAATCAAATAACGACTTGCTAATCCATTACTTATTTTTAAATTGATTTTAACTTAGTTTTTATTATTTAAAAAAGATATATTATTGAAGTAATTGTAAAAATATTCAAACGTAGGCCTGCCTTATAAAATTGGAATGAAGATATTGTAGTCGAAAATATGTTTGTGTTTTAAATATATTGTATTTTCAGAAATCGATATATCGCAAGAATCGAATATATTTTTTGTTTCCTACCCGAAGATAGATAATGGTTATATATAAGAAAATAATAATAAAACATACTTAGGCATTATTGAGTTCACTATTTCCAATATATGTTTAATTGTTAAGTATATTGTTTTAGTCTTTATTAAAAATACCCGTTTGTATTTTTATTTTTGCTATCTTAATACAATAAAATATCTGTTAATGATGATTAAAGTTGATCAAAGGATATCTAGGTCTAATCTGTTTATTTCACATGTTTTTTAGAAACCTAACCCAATCTAACAACACTTTTAAAAATAACTAAAAGACACTCACATTTTTATTGATTTGATTTTTAAACAATAATATGTCTTTAGATTGTTTAATTTGACTGGATTTTAACTTGTATTTTACGAGGGGGGGCTGGGGTTGATTAAAATTAAAAGCATGATTGAAATAAACCTTAATTCACTGTTTAGGCCTATATTGTGTAATGTAGGTCTACTTGTAAATCATTAAAATTTATAACGATTTGCTAGGATTCGGATTCGAGAAATAGTGGATTCGACCCATCTTTATTTTTTTTAGTGAAGCCTTGTGATTGTTTAAGTCAAAAATATTTGTGCAGGTAAAATTAAGTCTGACAAATATTTAAAATACACATTTAGACAAAATAATGTGAAATAATATTGAACATACACTTCATAACCTCTTAAAAAGTGAGCATAGTTTTTTTTACATCCACCACTGTGTCCAGATTATGGTCTGGTTCAGTTTTTATTCAAGTAATATATTTTCCACTAATAGCTGGCTAGGCCTGTCGTAGATTCATATGCCTTAAAATCTATCTTAAATCTAGGACTGGCACAGTATCCATTCCCTGGCTGTCAATTTATCAATTTGAAAGGGTAAACTTCGGCCAAGCCAAGAATTGAACCCGGGACTCTTAACTCAGTAGGCAGACACACTACTGATTGAGCTAAAGTTTCAGACAAAGTGAGCATTCTGGTGAAATTAATGTAGGGGAAGTACGGAAGACCCACAAAATCGCTTTCATTATCATCATTATTGTTATTATTATTGTTATTTTTACTGTTATTATTATTAATAATAATTCTGTGATCAGATGGCAAAACCTGATATGTCCACTTTTGCTAATTTTTCAGAAAAGCTATTTTCAATTCAGAGATAGTTTGAATCCTTCTAGCAGATTAGAACTGATAAAAGATTATATGATTGCTGTTAATTTTCATTGAACCATACATGTAGATAGATGTAGAATATTATCTTTTAAGTTTTGTTGTTAAGTGTTGGCCACAAACCAAGATTTTCTCATTTTTCCAACATATTATGTTTTACCATCTTACAACAATGTATATAAGATTTGTTTGGTAAGTTGAGGAAACCTGATAAGTGAGCTAACTAAATATTTTGAGGCTTTTAAAGAAATACAGAATGCTTGAGAAAGATTTTATTTTCATTATGACAAATTGATGTTCTTATATCACTAAAAAAAACCTTATATTAGTTATCTTCTTCGAATTGATCTAGGATCTCATCAAATTATAAAGCTCGACCAGAAATAGGCAGCTTCTTATAAAAATCGTGGCAATCTTGATCTATTAGGGTTAACATGGGCAGTAAGTCCTGCTTTTTCAGGTGATTTACACCCAAAGGTTGATTGTATGAGCGATTAACAACAGTTGTCATTGTTTCATCAATATTAGGCTGTTGATTGCTGAGTTTCCCTCGCCTTACATCTCTCTTGTGGATAAGAACTTTGAATGGCTATACTTCATCCAACGAATACTTGTATTGTATTACACCAAAATCAGATGTATAGCGAAACCATCTTATTTTCAGCCACTTCATTTTATTTCCTTCATTGTCTTCTTTCCGGTGAATGAGAATATTCGTCAAGAGCTTAGAAAATGCCAAAAAGTCATTTTGGGTCATTTCAGTGACACTTAAGGGTTTCTTTCCTCTGACCAGTCTTACAAACTGAAACCAGTCACGAGGAACCATAATCTTCATTTTCCGATCATCAATTTTCTTTGTAGCTCTCTATTCTCGAGTGATCACTGTCACATTCAAGTCTATTGTGACCAGATAGAAGAAATTTCTAGTCAATCAGCTTGTGTTTTTTTTTTTTTTTTTTTGCAAAACAAAAGTGAACATACAGGCCATATTAATATTTCTATTTTGTTCACCTGCAGCATCTGTGTGCTCGACTTGAGGTGGTAGATTTATGATTTTCTTGTAGATGGAAGATGTGATGTCATCAGAACCTCTACCTCCAGTTGCTTCATGCCACATATAGCATTCTGAAGATTCCATAGAAGATCACTCTCTAATGGTTAGATTGTACACTGATAAAAGTATCTTGTAATACACGATGTTTGTGGATAGAAATGGACATGTGAGAATCTGTTGTAAATCAAAAACTAGAATTGTCTGATTGTCCGTTTTTTCAGGTTTACATTTTTCTTCGCACTTAAGCTTACAGCACTTAATAATTGGAGGAAAAGTTTTCCCTTGAAAACTTTTACCATGGCGGTTGACATATGGCAAACCTTGATCTTTTTTTTTCTCTCTCTTTTTCCTTTTTCCGAACGCCTTTCCTCTTCTTTGGCATCGGCTCAGTTGTAGGCTCTGCAGTTTCAACATCACTCGATTCATTGGCTTGTTCTGTAGCTTGTGCTTCAGACTCAACTCTTAAATCAGCTTGAGGTCCACAGTTTGTAGGGAGCTCTAGAAACTCATCAACTGCTCCGGCTTGGGGGGGGGAATGAAGCCAGTGACACTTACATCCTATACAGGCACCAAATTATACATTTGAATGTTTGTGGATGGATAGTAATGGAAGCATACATGTTGTACTTTAAGGTAACAATGTGAATAAGTTATACACCCTGTCAGTGGAATCTCTATGAAAACTAGTAAGAGACAAGATTTTTTTTAAAACATATTTATATAATAATGTTTAGGGTCCAGTTAAGCCACAAGACTTAACATCTGGTTGCTGTATGTATAAAATTCAATCCACAATTACATACAACAGGATACAATATAATATAATAAAGAATAGGTCATAACTGTAAAATAAAAAACAAGTATTTCAACTAAAACATATATAAAATTATTTATACACTAGCTGCATCCATCTACTCAGTGTGCCTACTGGACTTCCTCAAAGTTTTCCACAACATAAATTATATATAAATATATAAAAACACTTTCAAGCCATAGCCAAGCATGCTGACGACAAGAACACAGAGGTGGTCTTAATTTACTACTACTACTACTACTACTACTACTACTACTACTACTACTACTTCTACTACTACTTCTACTACTTCCACTACTACTTTTTCTTCTTCTTCTACTACTACTACTTCTACTATTTCTACTACTACTACTACTACTACTACTACTACTACTACTACTTCCACTACTACTTTTTCTTCTTCTTCTTCTACTACTACTACTACTACTACTACTACTACTACTACTACTACTACTTCCACTACTACTTTTTCTTCTTCTTCTACTACTACTACTACTACTGCTACTACTTCTACTACTACTACTACTTCTACTACTACTACTACTTCTACTACTTCCACTACTACTTTTTCTTCTTCTTCTACTACTACTACTTCTACTATTTCTACTACTACTACTACTACTACTACTACTACTACTACTACTTCCACTACTACTTTTTCTTCTTCTTCTACTACTACTACTACTACTGCTACTACTGCTACTACTACTACTACTTCTACTACTTCTATTACTACTACTTCTACTATGTAACGTTCTGGATTTACGTTACCGCGATGGGCGCCTATTGAAGAATTATGATTAATACACTTTTCATTTTGATATGTTTTTTATTTCTGAATCAGTTTAATTAATGCGAAAATAAATCATGTCGAAATATATACGCGGGCTAGCGCGGACAGGTGTTGCTAGACGCCAAACTCCCAACTCCCAACTGAACACTGACAACTGACTTTATGTTGCACCATCCCTTGTATATATTCCTTGGTCATGGAAGCTTCGAGAAGGTTATTTTAGAAAAAACAAAATACAAGACAAAAACATCTCTGTGCTACTCGAAGCTTCGAGAGCCGGAAAAAGACTCAAGTTACATTTTAAAATCTCTCTTCGAACCATCGAGAAGAGGAAGTTACTATTTGAAATATATATATTGTCAAACTGACTTGACTGGTGTCACGTGCGTGACGTCACTGATCAGTGGCTTTTGCCTTCTTAGAAGAAGAAGTGCTTTAAGCGCCATTTAATATACTACATAATTTAAATGAAATAAGATATGTTTATAAAATTAGGACGATATTCTTGTCAATGCTTTCACATACTTTTCAGGGGCAAATCAGTTACATTACAATACCCCCCAAAGTGTATCTGAAAGTAGAGACCTAGTCGTATACTTTTTGATACGCTTTGCTAAAAAAAATAAAAGACGAGAAAAGACGGCATGATCATTTTTCGCACACCCTGTATAAAATTTCACAAGTTACAATATTTTGAAACATCCTGTATAACATTTCACAAATTGGATAAATTCAAATAATTTGGAACACTCTGTATAATATTGTTCTTGAATGATAATACTATTTGAAGTGGTGTTCTCCTACTGCAAGTTTACATGAAGTTTATATATATAAAAGTTGAAGTTATACAAATCAAACATTAAAATATAAAATGTTAATCAAAAAGTTGAAATTAGATACATCAAATATCAAGATATAAAATTGTTAAGTATAATTACAATTAATTGAAATAAAATAATCTAAGTTCATTATATAAAAATTTGGATTTAATATAAAGATTTGAATTTAATTATTACTAATCAAAGTTTTTTATTTTTTATTTAAAAAACAAAACAAAATTCGTTGCTATAACGTCCTTAAGATTGATTAAAATACATTAACTTGTTAATAAAAAAATTGAATATAATTGTCACTAATCAAAGTGTCTTTTAATCATTTATTGGTTTAAACACTTCGTTGCACTTTTTATTCATTTCAATGATCCTTCACGGATCCACTTTTAATTATTAGTATTATTATGATGATCCTTCACGGATCCACTTTTACTATTATTATATTAACATACTTAAGAAACACTCTTAATGCTACACATACCCTTAAAAAGCCTGACTGCCAAATTCGCTATATGAGCCACTATTATACTCTTAAAAGCCTGACGGCCAAATTCGCTATATGAGCCATCACTTAAAATACATTTACTGAATAATTAGCTTAAAAACACAAAAAAGAATTTACAAAATAAACCCAATTACTTAAAAGATAATATAATTACATTGTTTCGGACAGAGAAAGGATAATAATAGAACATCTGAATCACCTTACCAAAATCTTTATTTATGAGAATACCTAACCTCAAAACAAATTTAAAATACTTGAAATATATAGACGATAATCTTGGAATCATAAAGCACATTAGAAATCAGTATGAAATTATCTATTACACCATTATAAAATATTGAAAATTATTTTCCCCCTTCTTAATTGAATAATTAATTTCACATTAGTGAAAAAAATCTTTACCTGCATCTTTCTGTTGATTACAATCTTTTGACTATTGCCTGTTAGCCTTAGATGTTTAAAAAATGAAATTATAATAAAATCTTTTATAGTAGCCTAATTAGGTCTAACACCCTAATTAGCTCTCATCCTTGTTAATACATTAGCATTATTACATCACGTAATCACAGAATACCCTTTTAAACTTCTTCACAATCTCCTCAATATCTTTAAATTTTAATCCAGAATTAACCATTGGATATTTATCGCATATTATTTAGTGGAAATCTTAGGCCTCTGCCTCATTTATTATAACTGACTCTTTGTTGCGTTGTGCTAACTCTATGTTTGTGAATACCTGCTACCTGAACTTTGGTGATCCGTTTGACTCACCACTTATAAAAAAATGTAATTATTCATTATGGCTTAATATATTTAAGTCCATCGCTTAATACACCTCAACTTTCTCACTCAATTCTTCTCAACGCTGCTAGATGCCCTCGGGCCATCCTTAAACTCATAACGACGATTAATTAATCTAGATCATGGCTTGCCCGTAGCTAAGACCATATCTGAAAAAACCTCAACTCCACTTTCTCAACCTATATACCTCAATGAAAAGACCTCAACTCCACTGTCTGAAAAAAATGCGTTTAAACAAGACACTACTGGCCTCTTGTTTCCACTCACCTTAACATACTGTAATAAGCACTCAAGTGCATATCTAAATTAATTTCTCTAGATATCTTAGATCTTACTCTTCAGCTTATCAGCCTACTCTGTGATTTCTTTAATATATGAATCAAAATCGTTGAATTTATTGCCATTTAATTAATTGAATTAAAATAACCCCCCACATAAATATTAAAATCCTTATCTTGATTATAAAAAAATGCATCATTGATGAAATCATATATTTATTCAGATTTCCAAGATCGTCTATTAATTAATAAAACTTCCTAACTTTCTCATAAACTAAAATTATATAACTTCTTGTTAAAATTAAAATTTATATTTTTATCTCTAATTATTTCTTAAACAATAGTTTACAATTAACAAAAATTATGACCTACTCTTAGAATATACTTAGATCCTAATCTCTCCTCGCGTGATTTCAGGCTTTCACGCACCTCCAGCTGACAAACTTATCCAAGCCCTCACCTAACCTTCTATCCGATGTTATACCTTGCATGCTTCTAAGGGTCCATGCCTCCTCCCTTATCTGTTCTCCTATTTTGATTTATACAACTTTCTAAAATTATGCTAAGTCCAAATGTTATTAATCTAAATTGATAAGAATTTATATTTTTATACTTATAGATTTTATACTTAATGTACCGGGTTTGACTCTGACTTATTGAACTAATAAAAATAAGTGATTTTATCTTTCGTGGCCAAAGTCAGTTTGTGTTGTCGTCTTAGCTTTGCGATGTAGGAATGACAATAGATGACCGACCACCTGTATTAAGTGCGACGTAGGAATGAATGTATAGAATTTGTTTTACAACCCTCTCAATTTTTACAAAAGAAGGTTTAACTTCCTTTTCAGAAACTAAAAGATTAGTCTCACTTTTCATGTTTGGTCGTTTATGGTTTCTTTACAATTTATATTTTGAGGTGTGTCACCCTCCTTACTCACTTCAAAATAACACGCAGTTGCCTCAGAAAGAGGTGACTCTTTCAACATGTATTTTTTCTAGTTATTGTGCTACAGGTCCAGGTTCGAACTCTTGCATAGTCATTTTACTATTTAATCATGTAAATACAATCCTGTTCCTATCCTTTATAATTAATGTAGCTGAAAAATGTTTAGATATGTCTTGCTATAATAGGGTTTTAATTCTGTAACATTAAAAACACCTCTAATCTTAAGAGTCTCAGGGTCTTGAATTAAGTATACATTTTGACCTATTTGATATTTTACCTGATATGGTCCTTCATATAGTAAAAAGAACTTTTTTACTTCCTTATTCAAAGCTGATGATAACTGATGATTTTTTACAAGAACTAACTGGCCATTTGCGTATTCAATAGGTTTAAGAATCTTTTTATCATGGTGCCGGGTTCGTTTCTCTGCTGTATCTTTTAATCTTTTTACTGCTAGATGTAATTTAGTTTGATGATCTATTTCTAACCTTGCTTATTGCTACTTATAATTGTTTACTTTACAATTTCTACAAATACGCACAACCTTCTCTTGTACAGGAAATATTACTTCTATTTCACTGAATTTGTACCTTTTAAATTTACTTAAATTTCTATTTTAAACTTTTCTTACTACGACTAAATGATTATAGTTACCCTTATTTTAATTATTTAAAATTTAAATCTTTAGTTAAACTGCTAATTTTTTACATTTATATAATCCGAAATTTAAAGTTTATTTAATTGCCTCCTGGATCAAATATTTTTTGTGAGTCGTACTCATTTAAATATGATGTCCCTGAAAATGGTGGTAACATAATTAAAATTTGGAGGTTGATGTACTTGATTGGTTGTGAATCTGGGGTTACCTGCATTGTTATTTCTAGTAGTTTGTCTATCACTAGAATTTATTTGCCTCGAAGGTCCTTGGTTCCTATCCTGTCGATATTCTATTCTAGGATGTGGATATTTTCTATTTTGCTCTGGTATTGGATAATTATTTTGATATCTCTGCCTATCTTGTCCATTATTAATTTCTTTGAATTGAGGGTTTGTTGATTGCCTATGCCTATCAATATTATATTTGTTTGTCTGATCATTGATTTCTTTGTTTCTTTGATATCTATCATCAAATGCCATTAATACTCTCTCTACTTCTTTGATGTTCTGTTTATTTATGCAAATGAGAACGTCTTGTACTGGAGTTGGAAAATGATTCATTAGAAGACCTATCAATCTATCCTCTACTACTGGGTATCGCAAATATTTCGCCTGTGTTACAAATTTATTGAAATATTCACTCATAGTACCATCCTTGTCGTTATATTTTCCATTAAAAATTAATTGTAGAAAATCATCCTGCATATTTTGAGACCAATATTTTTCCAAAAATATTTCCCTAGCCTGCTCGTATGTCTCCCATTCACTCTCTATACTATCTGTCCAGGATTTCGCCTCATCTACTAGGCCTGATAAAAATATCTCTATTTTGACTTTTTCATTTATTCTTTCTCCTTTAAATACTCTTTCTACTTTATTTATATATTGTACTGCTGAAATGTTTCCTCTCTTTCCTTTAAATTTTGGAATAAGTGTTAATGACGTTTCTCTTAGTCCCTTAGCAAATAGGTTGGTAGTATCGTGTAAGTTACTAGATTCCCCTAGATTTGTTTGATTTTCAACCACAAAATCGGTAAGTTTTTTATCTAGTTTTTCTACTGCCTTATTTACGATCCCATCTATCTGTTCTTTAATTAAAATTTTATTTGTGTCTTGCTGAGAATCAAGTACTGATTTTACCTCATTTATTTCCTTTTCATTGTGTTCTACCTGAAGGTCCAGATTCCCAACTTTAATTTCTACTTCCTTTAACCCTTTAACTGATTCTAGTTCTATTGTTTCTATTTTATTTTTATTAGCTGAAATCTGTTCCATTAACTTGAACTGTCCTTTCCTTAAGTTTTCATGCTTTTCAATCAAAATCTGTTTTACTTTTTCCTGTTCTATCACTTTTGTGTCTACCTCATTTAACTGTACTGCTAAGTTTTGATGAACCGTCTCTAATTGGTCTATTTTTTGCTCTACATAACCAAATCTCTGATCACAAACCTCCTTACTTAACTCTATTTTAGCACTTAGTTCTTTACTGATTTGTTCAAATTTAGTCTGGTTTGTATCTATTTTCTGATTAATTGCCTGGGTATTTGCATATATTATTTGATTGATTTCCTGTCTAGTTTCTTGGCTACTTTTATCGATTTTCTGATTAGTTTCCTGTCTACTTTGATCTATTTTCTGATTAGTTTCCTGGCTACTTTTTTTTATTTCCTGATTAGTTGCTTTTATTTCCTGGCTACTTTTCTCATTACTCGCTACTATTTGCTGTAACATTTTCATAATTTGGGTTAAATCTACTACTGGTTGCTCCATTTTTTGTTCCCTATTCTTTTCTCTTTCTTCCTCATCTACTATAACATTTCTTTCTTTTTCTGTCCTATCTCCTTCTCTCTCTCCCTCTGCAAATGACTCTCCAATGTCCTGTTCACTTTCTCTTATTTCCTCATCTGATTGTTCTAGATCTAACTGATTCCTAGGTCTATTTTCAGCTACCTCTTCAGAATAGCTACTAGCGTCACTGTTATCATTTGAATCTGCCATTTTTTAATTATTCCCTTAATTTAAATCACAAAAAAAATTTATACTGTTCCACCCCCAAAATGCACAAATGACATAAATATATTTTTCACTATTTAATTTAAGTTTCTGTTGATGACTTATCTGTGATCTTCTTTAGACTCGTCTCCACCCCTTGTCTCCTTTGGTGATGGTAAGCTGCTTCTGTCGGTCCTCGACGCTGCTT